>JAJTWR010000450.1:547500-612500 GCA_021613335.1 Whitmania pigra | reverse complement strand
GCTTTTGTATTTTTATAGAATTAGAAAAATTATACATGAATATGGAAAACATGTTATTGTTATTGTTATTATTATTATTATTATTATTATTATTATTATTATTATATTATTATTATTATTATTATTATTATTATTATTATTATTATCATTATTATTATTATTATTATTATTATTATTATTATTATTATTATTACGACGAGGGCGATGACCATGATGATGATGATGATGACGACTAAGATGACTCCGATTATGCATACAATAATGTTAATAATAATAATGATGATAATAGTTGATTTTCAGTGTCAGAGGCGTCTTGTGCTTGTTCTAGCTTCATGTTGTCATGGCGCCGATGGCATTTGTAAGGTGGGGAAAAATTAAATTAAACACCTCTCTTTATTAGCATCTGGTGCAAACCAACCTCACAGCCCATACCCCCCTTCCCCCCTCCCCCCCCCCCCCCCCCCCAACAAAAAAAAAGAAATATCTTTAACGAATAAAATAATTTGCTGTAAAAAAATTTTATTATTTGGTTGTTGTCGATGTTGTTGCTGTTGCTGTTGATGTTGTTGTTGTTGTTGTTGTTGTTGTTAATGTTGATGTTGTTGTTGCTGCTGTTGTTGTCGATGTTGATGTTGTAGTTGCTGTTGTTGCTGTTGTTGTCGATGTTGATGTTGATGTTGTTGTTGATGTTGTTGGCAACGAAAAGTTCAAAGCACTGCTTCTTTCGGAAATAATTCCACTTTTAAGGATCGATATAAACTCGCCGACACCGTAACTTGGCAACAAAATTTTTCTTCCAAAAAATGAAATTTATATTAGAATTATTTTCGTTTTTAATCTCGTTTTATTTGTTTGTTGAAAATTATGTTAGAATTAACATTCACGCAATTATAGACATACTATAATAAAACATACATAAAGTTGTTATAAAATAATTTAACAGATACAAAATATAATCACTTATTACAAACTATCCTCTCTTACTATTATCATCAAATTATTATCGCTGATTATAATTTTTCATCTGCAATTCAGCAAATAAGCAACTTTACGCTACATTGATTTGGAATTCCAGACGTGATTTCCGGTGGAGGTTTGCAAAGGTTTCGTTTTCGATTTTAAGAAACCAATGGACTGGGGGTGGTGTATCATTCTGGTCCATTAATTTCAATGAAAATATAAATAAATTTTTCTAATGAAAATATAATAATTATTACTTTTTAATAAACTATTTTATAATAATAATACAAATAAATGAACAATTAGTTGTTAATAAATTACATCATAATAATAAATATAAATAAATTTTTAAAACATCATAACTAAACGAGGATAACGATAATTAATAAATAATTAATAATGGTTATAATAAATACTAATAACGACAATTAAGCTTCATCGCTGCCATAGCAACCGTCTCTGAAATCTCGAAACCATTACGAACGCATCCATCACAACAACACCGTTTCCAGGCGGCGACTCGTTAAAGAACCTCATTCTCAAGCTATCGATCTTCGTCAATCGGAAAAGTTCAAAGTTCACAAGATCACCTGAAAGGATCACAAGGTCACCTAAAAGCGTCATCGCCATCGTATAGAATGATGAACCCAGAAGAAATGAAATCTAAAACACTATTATTAAATAGTTTGTTATAAATATTTATATGCTAACAATTATATTCTATTGTGTAACAATTAATTAATATTATTAACTGTAAATATTATGCTTACGACCTTTAATTTCTTATTGTTTAATTTTATTAAAAAGCAACGTAATTGGTGTTCATACCCAGACGTGGTAATTTATTTGAATTTGAATCCACCAATCACAGCTTATCATTAGTTTAAATCCACCACTCACAGCTTATCATTAGTTTAAATCCACCAATCACAGCTGATCATTAATTTGAATCTGTCCAATAAGGAGCTTCCTGTTATTTATCAACGTCCTTCACACTCGAGGATTCTCAACAAAACAATCAACCAATCTCAGTAGGGGTAGCAAAAGGGTTATTTATAACCACCAATAGGGGCGTCTTTCAAAGAATTCGTTGAGCAACGTACGTGACAAGATTTCCACTCGAATTTCATGGAATTTGGAATTAAATTAAATTAAATTTTAAATGTAATTCTTAAAAGAAAATCTATCTCTCCGTCAATTTACACATTCATTCCTCTATCCATCAATCCATCCATCAAGTCATTCAATCATACATCCATCTAAGCAAATATATTTTCAATCATCCAGTCTACCTATGAATTGAATAATAACAATCACAGAAACAATTAGTGTCAGAATCTCGGATCATCATCGTCATCATCATCATCATCGTCGTCATCGTCATCGTCATCGTCATCATCACCATCATCATTATCATCATAATCCTCATCATCACTTTCTGACTTAATTTCCTCTGACAAAATTGGATCGCAATCATCATCGTTTTTGGTGGTTTTTAATTTTCTGAGTTCTTTAAAACTGAGGATTTTACAAATCTTAAGACATCTGTTGTTGTTTTTTTTCTTTTTCCTTAGAACCCGTTCTTCTTTTTAAATTTTAATTCGGTTGAAATCCTTTCACGAAGTTTCTAGAAGGTGATTGAATTCGTGTTGTAGTCTTAAGGTCTGACTGACTGACTGACTGATTGATTGATTAAAAGGTGGTCGCACATTTAATAAAGATTGATTGATTAATAAATATTGATTGATTTATTTATTTATTTATTGAAAGATGGTTGCACTCCTGATTGATTGATTGATTGATTTATTTATTTATTTATTGAAAGATGGTTGCACTCTTGATTGATTGATTGATTTATTTATTTATTAAAAGATGGTTGCACTCTTGATTGATTGATTTATTTATTTATTGAAAGATGGTTGCACTCTTGATTGATTGATTGAAAGGTGGTTGAATTTTTAATAAAGATGTATGGAAAAGGCTTTTCCACTTGGCAGACTTTCAAATGATTCCTGAGATTTTCGGAATTGAATCTTGGGGTATTAGGATGTGGAATTATATTTCAAAGTGCATTATTGTCTGCTCGTGTGTTAGGAAAGAAGTGATTTTTCAGTGATAATGATGATAATAATAATAATTACTTAATCACAAATACTTAATTGACAAAATAGAAAATGTGCAAAGGCGGTTCACCAAATCAATTCCATCTGTGGCATCATATCCATACATGGAGAGACTAAGGTTGCTCAAGCTTCCAACCTTGGAAAGGCGGCGACTTCTGGCTGATTTAACACTTGGATTCAAAATATTACATGGCTTTACTAATACCTTTCTAATACAATCCTTCATTGCACAAAACTATACAGGAACACGAGGACATTGTCTTAAACTTAAACAAAGTAATTATTCTATAGACATTGTTAAATTTTCCTTTTTCAATAGAATCGTAAAGCCATGGAACGCATTGCCAGGTGATGTCGTTAAATCAACCACGGCCTCCTGCTTCAACGCTGTAATACGGGACATTGACTTTAGCCACTACTTAAATTACATTTAATCTATTGTATATGCTGCCCCTGTGTACATGCCGGTCGATGTCTTTTGTTTTCTCTTGCAATTGTGTTAGTGGTCCAATTGGGCCCTTCAATTGTGTCTAATAAATAAATAAATAAAATAAAAATAAAAAATAAAAAAAAATATTAATAATAATACTAATAATAACTGATTTTGTGGAAGTTATTTAAAGATTATTTATAGCGACATAAATAAACATTGTTATTATTAAAATGTATAATTATCATAAATAAATTATCATTATAATAAATTGTTATTATTAGAATCATAAAGTAGGAATTAAAACCTCCGCCTTAATAAACATATCAAAGTTTTTAATAATATTTTATAAAAATATTTAATATTCATAATTTCCTTTTTGATTTACACGACAAGCATTATTTAATAACAGATATAATATTTAATAACAAAAATATTAAGTAATAATAGAAAATGAGTTAATAAATAAATTTGATTCCACAAAAAAAAAGTAGTTAATAAAATAAACATTATTTAACAATAACAAACATCGTTTAATCGTCTTTAAAATTTTATCGACAAAAATGTAACAAAATAAAATATATCAGAAATAAAAGCACAGTCGTGGTGATGATGATGACGACGATGACGACGACGACGACGACGATGATGATGATGATGATGATGATATCATATTAACTTCCTGCCATTATTAGAGGTCAATTGGGACCCTCATAAACAGTTGCTTGAAGCCTCCAATCAATGCTAGGGCATCATTTTAGTCAGACATTCACGTGAAAATATGTTATAATAATCTTAAGAAAATATCTTATCACTTGAAAATATTTTACCACTTAGATATAGTTTACCACTTGAAAATATTTTACCACTTCAAAACATTTTACCACTCCAGAAACATGGAAGAGTAAGAAATGAAGGGACAAATTGATGAACATCTGAGGATGAATCTCGGACATGCGGAAGCTTGATTTATGAATGGATAGATGGAAGAACGGATAGATGGATGGATGAATGTAAGGAAGAATGTAAAGTAGAATGAATGACTGAGGGACGTCGTCTGTTGATTTGTCAACAAATCGTAAGTGATGAAAGACTTGGCTGGGCACAAAAGACTTATGGATGATTGTTGTTGACTTATGGATGATTGTTGGACCCTTGCGACCCCCCGTTCGATTCCCAGGCAAGGACAAATGGATCTTTCAAAGTAACTAAAAAAGTTCCAATAAATCACGCCAAAATGATCGATTGCGAGGTTCTATGATAATAGGCTCAAAAGAAAATTGTAAGTGCCCTAGGCGTTTCTAATATTTAGAAATTTTAAAAATTAAATAAAATTTAAAATTAAATAAAATTTAAAATTAAATAAAATTTAAAATTAAATAAAATTTAAAATTAAATAAAATAAAATGATAATATAAAGTTAAAATTCGGTGGATGGTATTTTAGCTAATGTTATATGTAATCTATTTTTAGCCTGGATTTTCCCAAGCGAAGTTTCCACTTAATCTATTTTTAGACATCCTCTGAAATTCATTTTATAAAATCGAGTTCTGAATTCCAAACGGCCACGTGTCCTCCGGGATTTATTTATGAATTCATTTTCGAAATTTTTAAATAAATGAATATTTTTTTAATTTTTAAATTTAATTTAATGCAATTTCATTTTCAAAATTTCAAAACTTCAAAATTTTCGAGGAACGCTTTAGAGAACTTCTAAGTTTTTTGAATTTTTTATTTCAGGCTAATATACTCTATAATTTTATTTTTAGATTTTTCAAAATAATATTCATATAAATATATATTTATAAATATTTCTGCACATATATATAATAAAATATAATAAATGTGTACCAGTAATTCACTTGAAGGCAAGATAAATTGTTGACTAAATTCAATCACTGTTGAAACGGTTGAATTGATTGAAAATTAATAATTAAATTAATTAATTTAATTAAATAATTCAGTTAATTGAACTGTAAAGTGATTTTAAAAAATCCAATTGATTGAATTGGAAATTGATTGAAAAGTTCAGTTGATTGAATTCCAAACTGATTGATTGAAAAGTTCAATTGATTGAATTCCAAACTGATTGATTAAAAAGTTCAATTGATTGAATTCCAAACTGATTAATTGAAAAGTTCAGTTGATTGAATTCCAAACTGATTGATTAAAAAGTTCAGTTGATTGAATTCCAAACTGATTGATTGATTGATTGATAGGCATCATGAGATCGACATCAGAGCCCGTATGAAGAGCATACCTTCCATTGTCCAGTGTAGACATGGCGCCCTTGTTCTTTTATCGTCTGCATGCAAACCATGTCTACGCTGATGGCATGCATTAACCTCTGAACCCTCGTCATTAATTAACCCGGCAGAGTGAATGGATGGATGGATGGATGGATGAATGGATGGATGAATGGATGGATGAATTGATGGATGGATGGATGAATGGATGGATGGATGGATGGATGGATGGATGGATGGATGGATGGATGGATGAATGGATGGATGGATGGATGGATGGATGGATGGATGGATGGATGGATGATGGATGGATGGATGGATGGATGAATGGATGGATGGATGGATGGATGGATGGATGGATGGATGGATGGATGGATGGATGGATGGATGATGGATGGATGGATGGATGGATGGATGGATGGATGGATGCTGTTACTGCCTTATTAGTTAAAACTGACCACGTGAATGAAGCAGCTAATGGGAACTTCATGCATGAGTGAATGCGCTCAAGACAATCGGAAAGTAACTTCGTAACGTTCATAATGTCGCCACTCAAGATGTACAATTTTTTTCATTAATTTCGTTTTAGCATGAAAATAAAACTCTAAAGCAAGTGGCTCAAAATACAATAATGTAGTATAATATCATTAATTAAATTATTAATTAAATTATTTTATAACAATTTATTGTATATTTAATTATACAACAATTAATGACATTGTTAACATTAAATACAGTCAATAAATAATTGTATTAAATATATTATAACATTAATATTATTATATAATAAAAACAGCAACTATAATGATAATTATGATAATTATTATACAAAATCAGTCTCCGTAGCACAGAAACCAGGAAAACCAGCATCATCATCACCATCAACAACAGCATTGACTTCAAACGATGATGATGATGATGATGATGATAATGACGACTACCACGGTGAGAAAATAAACATCCCATCTCCATCCATCCGTCCATCTATCCGACCATCATTCATCCTTATACCTTCTCTCCATCTTCCATTTAATACCATCTTTCTATTACCTTGATGGTCGAAACCATCCTTTCAAATTTTCTTTTTCATTTTCCAACATCGACAAAAGTTTCAGTTCATGATGTCATGATGTCGTGATGTCATGATGTCATCATTCGATGTCTTCCAGAGGTATCGCCTGACTTTGTCGTGAACCCGGGTTAAAGGTTAAAAGGTTAAAAACGTTAAATGGCATGTTGATCTTTGATCGATTTTTTTCTTGTTTGGGGCTCAGGCTGTGAATTGATAACAGGTTGTTTTTTTCTTAATTTGAATTTTTTAAGTTGTTTGTGCATTCTGCTCGCTTTTTTATTAAGTCCACGATATTTGAAAAATAGATGATTAATTACAAATTAATATTTATGTATTGAAATTTATCTTTTACAAATTTAGTGAACAATTTCACTTTCCAGTGAGCTTTCATTGTTAACAAAAAATATAATATTTAATTTAAAAATAATTATTTTGACATTTAACTAATTAATTAATTAATTAACATTAATTTACTCTATTTAAACATTGAAACATTACTTTAAAGTTTAAAATTAATTCCAAACATCAAAATATCACTTAAACTTATAACACTCATCCATCTTTCGATGAAAACAAATTCCAAGTAAAATAAGATATATTGCAAAAAAACGAAAAAAACAAATTCATATGACGTATTATCAAGGTCACACAATCACTCATTCGACATTCCAACTTGGGAGACAAAAACATCGCTTGAAAGAATCAAGAATAATATTCACGGTGACCTTTGATCACCTTGACCTTCGATCACCCGTGACCTTTGGTTCAAAAACAAGCAATGATGATAATGATGATGGCTTCCTCGTTTAGCGTGTTAATAATAGTTAACATTTTATTTATAATTTAATTATTTATTTTTGAATATTGATACAAAGTATCAAAGGTCTGTCTATTGTTAATATCCACTATTTATCCAATAACCGTAGATCCATCCATCCAATTATTCATTCACAAATCTTAAAACAAAGGTGAGTATGATCAAAAGGAACCCTCTAATTAATTAGAAATAATTGGTATTTTAAACAAAATAGAAGAAATTTAATCCATAAAGTTAGTAAATCATCATCATCATCATCATTTTTTTTAGAGAGGGTCTTCGTGGGCCAAAACTTGCCCCTGTCACGTGCGCGTTGGCAATTCACGAGATCCAGGTATTAACTGGAATTCCGACATGAAGATCGCTACCATCGCTGGAATAAGGAGCTTCAACGGCAAAACGACTTTGGAAAAGGAGTAATAATATTGAATGATTTAAAAAATAAATTACTATTATAATATTTAAGGATTTAATAAATAAATTATTATTATTATAATATTGAATGATTTAATAAATAAATTATTATTATTATAATATTTAAGGATTTAAAAAATATATTATTATTATAATAATATTTAAGGATTTAAAAAATAAATTATTATTATAATATCTAAGGGTTTAATAAATAAATTATTATTGTAATATTTAAGGATTTAAAAAATAAATTAAGGTCTGACATGTTCGTGCGGATGTGTTAGTATGATGAATAGCATGAACTTAGTTAATCATTTAATTTGTTCAATATTTGACGTTAATTTAAACTGGAGGATTTTTGCAACAAATTAGAAAAAAATGTAATGGACAAAAATATGGTGACGTTCAGCAGGTAGGACCTTGAAAGCTTTTTTGCGGAAAATACCGAAACTCGCAAAAATATTTTTAAAACATTATCTAAATCGTTCGTTTTAAACTTAAATTTAAATGAAAATGGCGTGGATTTGTGGGAGCAATTGGCTGAATAAAATTATGAATTGACAGGAATTACCGAGTGATTGTGAAGAATTGTTCTACTTATAATTTTCGTTGTTGCTGCGTGGATGATTATCTCAGGCGCATTTTGCTGTTGAAAGTTAATTTTAGATGCATTACGGTGCATTATGGTACATTACAGTGCATTATCTTTTGATTATTATCGCCCATCACTTATTTCAACCCCCATCCATGGATGTAACGAACAAAATTCCACAATTATTTATTTATCAAAATTCTACTCCTCCAAATCTGTGTTCTGAGCCTTACTTTTCAGATTTAGAAGGATGGACGCAGTGGCGCAACCAGGTGGGGGGGGGGTTGGCCTAATAGGGGGGAACCCTGCAATTTTTCCAAATCCGATGAGTTGTTTTTGGTGGGGATAGGGGGATTCTCAACATGCCATAGGCACAACAATCACGATCCCTGTTACTTCATGAATTTATGATCATTGATTTTTTCTATTCGTTTTGTCATATTGATATAATTATCACGATAATTGTAATTTATCAACAATGTGAAACAAAATGTTTAAACGTTGTACTTACTTACTGTTTCTAATTTAAATTCTCTTTTATCAAACCGGAAATTAAACATGGACACATCAAAATGTAATTTAGACTACAACATTTCAAAATTGTTTTAGACTGTTTAGGATCTTAACTTTGTAAGTGAAATGTTTAGGATATCAATCATATCATAATACAATTTTAAACATTTTTTACATTTGCTTTAACTGGTTTGAAAATCATAATAATAATCTGTTCTATCTTTAATTCTTTATTAATTATAACTGGTAGTTTTGATTTGAACAGTTTCAAAAAATTTTCGACCGCGTCAGTCTTTCGTCCCTTTTCTAAACTTGAGCCCCCCCCCAGCATTTTTCGCTGGTTGCGCCACTGGATGGACGGACAGATGGAATGAAAGAATGAATGAATGAGCAAGGTAAGGTCAAGGACGCATGTGTCCATTTCGCTTCCGTTTGTTTTTTTTTTCTTTTCCAGCGAGTGCCTCTTTTCGAGACAATTAAATTTGCTCCAATGATCTCGATTGGTTGCTCTCAGTGTTCCAAACTATCAGACTTCCTGCTCTTAGACATCATTTGCGGGTGATGAAATGGCGTTTCCTGATTCCTGCCTCTCCCCATGCCTTCCTCTGGGTAGGGCTGCCTCCTGCAACTTTTGTAAATGTTAACTTATCTAGCTCGTTGAGCGTTTGCCCCTCTGGAAAAAGCTGGAATTATTGTATTACCAAGCAATTGCGAACAATTGTAGAATTGTCAAGGTAAGGATAGTAATAAGCAATTGCAAACAATTGTAGAACTGTCGAGGTAAGGCTAATAATATATTATCAGCTCAACTAGCATCTACAAAGACATTAGTAAGAAGGAGTAAGCATTGGGGAGAAATTGTCTCAGCCTACTGAGGATTGGCTTAATGCAGAATGAAAATATTTCCTTAAAAACCCAATAATAAAAAAAAAGGATGAAAAAAGTACATGTCCCATGTTTTATTCAAATTTCAGGAAAATAGAATTTTGTTTTAGAAATTTCTCTTTTTTCTTTTTTTAAAGAAAGAATTGATAAAAAAAAAAGACGGTTCTGTTTCGCGAGTGAAATATAAATTTGCTAAATTTTATTGGTACATCTCCGTTAGAACCGCCGGCTCTGTTATTGGAGGACATAAAATTCATGTGACGTCTTAATGCGATTGAAGATATTCAATTTACAACGATCAATTTAGGAATCAAATGAGTTTTTATCGAAACAAACAAGTGTTCATTTGTATGTTTCACTGCTTGACCGATCATTCCAAACTTTAGAATTTTCTAACAATTAATGAAATAACATTTTTTTAAAGGTTCAATGTCTTATTTCTAAAACAATCTAAAATATAAATAAGTTGAAATTAATGAATTGTAAATAAACTGTCCAAAGCCGCAGCTGCGATGACAAAAAATAGCAGCCAACGAATGCGCTCGCTAATTGTCGTCTGCCACGATTTAACCTCACCGTATTTTATTTTCCCGGCAAAATTGAATCCTCGGATGAAAAGCAAAGTCGATTTCTATCAATCGGGTTAACTTTTAAAAACTCCGGCAATATTATCGAAGAAATTTCAGTAAATGGTGCAAGTGGTAAGCAGTACCTGTCATATTCTGTGGCAAATAAAGTTTCTTTCTAACGAAAACTTCACACAATCAAATAATTTAGTGAGTGTTTTGTTTTTTGTTTTGTTTATTGAGTGATCTCAAAACGATGTCAGTTCTTGTCCCCGAGAAAAAGTAAGTTTGTCAAGAGAGACAACTCGACTTTTAAAAAAGTTCACTTTCACTATTTAAAGACTTTCGGCCATGTTGCACGAAGAGTTGCAGCGAAGAGTGGCCGAGCCAAAATTTACAGAAATTAGTAGAAGCGCTTCTTAGAATCAAAGCAAGAAGGGCAATTATTTCTAGCAGTAAAGCAGTACTTGTGGATTAGCCGAAATCAATTAATTTCACATAATGGAAAGGAAATGACAATTACTTTGAATTATCAGGGTTTAGAAACAAAATATCGAAGGGCAAACTGACAGGGTAAGGGGTATGCATGGGCAATGCCTAAGACGGAGAGTGAAGATGTCTTCGGCATCAATTTACGACCGAATCCTGGCGAGAAAAGTGGAGACTCACGACAAAATCATTTCTTGACGGCACCACAGTTCAGATCTAATCGAGCATGTTTACGATCATTGAAGAACGGGTCGGTAAGCTCCGAATATAAAGAACAAACGGCCCGGTGTTTTTGTTTTATGTTCCGTTCTTGCTAATTTTTTGCACCGAATAAGTCGCTTCTCTCGTCTTTAAATTTAGATAATTCCCGGCTTGGTTGCACTTATTTCACGACGTAAAAGGATGTTTTTATGATTGTCGGCCAAGTCTCGGCCAAAAACCAACTCACTGGCGGGTAATCTTTGGCACCGTCAATATCTCTAACTTTACCGTAATCCCAAACTCTACCGTAATTTCAATCCTGGTAAACCATGGAGAACTTACGAAATTTGCTTCCTGTAATTGTCTTTCCCCCTGAGTTCTCCAGGTCTCGTTTTTGTGATTACTACCTAAGAAAATAAATGCACCGTATGGCGTTTTGGAGTTCATTTATAGCATGACCAATTTTCCGAATGTTATTTATATTTGCTCACATTGAGTGATTACATTTAAATAATTTAAAGTTTGTTTAAACGTTGTTAATTTAAGACTCTAATATTGTAGTGCGTTTTGTAAGAGTATCTACGAGCAGGTGTAGATTTGCCCGTGGAGAGTTCCATTTGAGTAAATAATACTGTAATTATGCGCGATTGTAATTGAGTTTCATGTTTTACTACTTTTGTTCAATAACAAAAATAGTCAAGTGCAATTTTTTAATTTTATTAATTAGCAATTTTTTAAATGCAATTTAAAATTTTTTATTTTGTAAAGTGTTATTTTAAAATGATAATTAAATAAATTACCTCCTTAGCTGACTCGAATGGATGTCAACTTTTAAACAGTAAATAAAAACGAGCCCGTCTGACAGACGCTCCAGTTCATTCGGCCTGTGAAATAGTCTGATTAGAACATGGTTAACTTAAAAAGAAAAGATTTCTCGAATAAAAGCTTTCAAGTTCTTTTCTCCGTCTGGTGCAGGCGCCATTTATATGGCGCTCAGAGGCGAATCTGCGAAGTATGGGGATGGGTTTCGTGGCCAACGCATGGATACGAATTTACGTCCCCAGGTTTTTTTTTTTATTTCTAAATATTGTCGGGTATTGGTTCGGCATGTTTACGATGCTTTGTATTTGTCCGGGGCCCTTTGCAAGCGCTCCATTCGCGTCGATCTGACCGTGCAGAAATTGTTGCTTTATTTTCACCTTGACTGACAACTTAATAGCTACTCATATTTCACGCCACCACGGTGTGGATCAATTAAATTTCAATTATTGTTAAATGTTATCGACGCCATGTTGATGTAATCGATGCAAGCGTTACGATCGTTTAATGGTCGAGTCATCTACGTTGTTGTAGAAAATAATTATTGCCAACGCGTTGCGCTCAGCATTTCAGTTGATGTGTGTGGTTAGCAATAGAAAGTGGCTGTCAATGTCCATTGTTTTTGTCAATAAAAAACCGGAATATTTTAAAATATCGAAGCGTTTGAATTACAATTATTTCGATTATGTTTCATTGATAAACGAATCGTTCACGTTTTCGGACATAGATAATTAATTTTCTTTTAAAGTAGAAAACTATCCTACGTAAATCGAGCGGAAAATATTTTCGAATTTATCGCCGGTCATTTTGTTTTGCAATGACATACGCGTCAGTTCATCCAGCATCGTTTATAAGTCTATTAAAATGTCTCTACTAGTATGCTAAGTTTTACAAACTTGTCAACTAAAAAAAAAATACGTCTACTAATTAATCTAATTTATCGGATGATAATAATACTAATTATTAGTTGGTTAGTTAGTTGGTTGTTATAGTTATATACTAATCCTACCGAATAGACTCGAGTGTAAAACAAATAGACAGATTTTATACCAACACAAAAACATCAGAACACACCCATGAACTCTTTAGCACCGAGAGAGTGCCACCTAGTTTATGGCACTGGATTGAAGACCGTAAAAGCTAGGACACTTTAACGCTCAGGAGTTTTCCTTGGAAAAGCAACTGGGGACCATTTTATCTCCTGGACTTTATGGTGCACCTCAGTCCCCTGTGGCAGAAGGACTTGCTTGAAATGATCAAGTGCATCGAGCCGAGTCTTTGTTCGCTGTTGTTGTGTTGAGCAGCTCAACATTATTGTTATAGTTATATAATAATAATAATAATAATAATAATAATAATAATAATAATATAATAATAATAATAATAATAATAATAATGATAATGATAATGATAATGATAATGATAATGATAATGATAATGATAACGATAACGATAACGGTAACGGTAACGGTAACGGTAACGGTAACGGTAACGGTAATAATAATAATAATAATAATATAATGTTATAACATGTTGAGCTTATAATTATGAGAAGGTTCTGTTATAATAAAAATAAAATGTAACTATTGTCATTGATGATATTGTTGATACTGCTGTTGTTAATCCTAATAACAGGTTATTAAGTCTGTAAAGGTGAATCAGAGGTCAAAAATGTTGTTCGACCGGTGGTTGCCAGTACGGAGCCTGTTTCCGTCGAGATACTTTGGAAATGGCGATCAATATAAAAATCGGCTTCGAAAATTTTAAATGGCCGACAAAAAATACAAATTAAAAGTTTGACGTGTCCGGAAAACAATTAAGGAGAAAAAGGATAGATTGAGGACGGATTGACCGCCTCTAAAACCTACAAAATGAGATTTTCTGGACGAAAGATTTCAATTCGATCGGTGAGAGATAAATTATCCTTCAAATTATTTTTTTTCAATTTAAAAAAATAGAAAAAAAAGCAAATTAATTGATAAAAAAAAACTCACTGGCAGGAAATCAATTAAGATAGGTCTAGAATGGAGGCAGACAAGCAGACAGACATACAGACAGACAGAGAGACAGACGGAGAAAATAACGCGATGGGAAAAGAAAGCGCAGGCGATAATACAACAGGTGCTACACAAAGTAGACCATCTACTGAAGATCGTAAACAAGATGCAGGCTCGCCGGAATGGACTTGGAACTGAGTTTATACGGGGTCCCTCTTCTTTGAAGGACAGCCCGTAAATCGGTGTTTCTCGACAACATGGCAATTAGCTGAGAATTTTCTATTTCAACGGTACATTAACCGAAGATAAATAAATGCCTTTGCCCTCGCATCTGTCGCAGGTTGGTCCGGGTGTCGAGTGATGCAATGAATTAATAAAAATAATATTAGTTAATCATTATATATAATAATAATAATAATAATAATAATAATAATAATAATAATAATAATAATAATAATAATAATAATAATAATAATAATAATATAATAATAATAATAATAATAATAGTTAATTATAACAAATATTAGATAATTATTCTATGTAATAATAATAATAATAATGATAATGATGATGATAATGATGATGATGATATGATGATGATGATGATGATGACGATGATGATGACGATGATGATGATGATGATGATGATGATATGATGATGATGATGATGATGATGATGATGATGATGATGATGATGATGATGATGATGATGATGATGATGATGATGATGATGATGATGATGATGATAATGATAATAATAATAATATAATAATAATAATAATAATTAATAATAATAATAATAATAATAATAGTTAATTATAATAATATTAGATGATTATTATATATATATAATTGTGATTATGTGATGACGTAATATTAATGAACTATGATAGCGATTTATTATTAATAAATGTTGTTAATTTGGTAGTTAATAAATCATGAAATATTATTATTATTATTATTATTAATGCTTCTTTAGATTGCGGATTTGTTGTTCATTTTTTTAAATGGTTAAAATGAATGTAACATAATGAATAATGTAAAATGCCATATTACGTCAATTTAGGATCGCTTCGCCAATAACAAATGACATTTGTTATCAGTCCAACAGGTCCTTTAGCAATAAATTGATTACCCCTCAGTGGGAATTATATTTTTCTTATTAATGAATTTTTCCCTTGACATTGTTTAATGGCTTCATCTTCCATTTGAAGTAATTTATTCATATATTTTTCGAGGATGCATAGATACGGAATGGACTACATTATTATGATTATATTTATAATAACTTTGGATCTTATAATAAATTATAATTATAATACTTACAATAGCTTATTATTATTATTATCATTATTATTGTTGTTGTTGTTGGATGATTAATCCAGAGTAACTAAACTTGACTACGGTTAAATTTTTGTAATGAATAGATTATTTGATTAGCAATTATTTAATTGATAAATTATGTGATTAATTGAATACTAGAATAAAATTAATGAAATTCCCTTCAAGGAGTTTGTTCAGTTTCATTGAAATCGCTGTTCATGAGTTCGTTAAAGAAGACAAATTATAAATTTGCAGCATCATTTTAATTTTGTCAAATATGATGTCAATAGCGCAATTTTTTATTTGATTAATATTTCGTGTACAAATTTAAATGTGCAACATCATTTTAATGTCGTTGAATATGATATTATTACCAAAAAAAATTAATTCGCAACAATATTTTATTGTTTGCAGGAATTTTCTGTTCAATTTTTTTTTTCTACCTCAACTGAAAATCTTTTTGTGGCGAAGATGAAGGGGATCTTCATAAACCTTTGAATCCGTCCACACTTAAATCCGCCATCTGCAGGGAAGTCAGACTTTGATCTCTGAGGTGTCCAGGTGAGGCGTCGGAAATACTTCTTAGATTTGTTTTCCATCCATGCTTTCAACCCACCGTCATCTGAGATGGAATAATAACAATAAATAAATAATTAATTAAAAATTAACGAAAATAAAAGCTCGCGATAAATGGTTCGAGGCAAAAGAGGAAATTGAAGAGCCGAAACATCGATCGTCGAAAGAAGCGGAAATGAATGCTGAACAGGCAACTGGAGATGGATCTTGATGTTCTGCATCATTCCCGCCTAAACGAGTGTGCTCTGGTACTGATGTTGAAGGAAAAATCAAGCAGTGTTCTTCCAATCAACGCGACCTCCCGTTGGTTTGAGTGGATAAGAAATAATGGACAACAATGGCGCATGGAAAAATAACACGTGCTCAGAGAAATTACTGAGACCAGAATATTATCATATTATCATCAGGCTAGGATGAAATTGTTGAAATTATTACTTAATGAGGGTAGTTATTTTCGATGTTTATGGTTTTTAGGATTGTTATGAAAGATGTATTTTTGGTTTATGCGATTTTAGGAAGTTCAGACGAATACATTTATTTGATTCTGGAGATCCATCATAATGACATAATTATGAAATCCGTCAAGCAGTAAAATGTCACTTTTTAGAAATTTAATGAGAAATGTAATCAGTCTAATGTCGTTAAATTTATTTATGTAAATAACATGGAGAAGTCTATTTTCAAGAATCTCCTGATCATGATTGGTAAGTTGTATAGTGCCACATTAATAGTAATATAATTATATTATAATAAAATTATATTGCATTATAATTATAATAATAATTATTAATGTGTATCATACTATTTTGGTAATTATATTCTTTGATTTAATATTAATGTTGTAGAGTTGCCAGGTTCATGTAGTTTGTTTGGCCTCCCAAAATTTCATTCCAGAGAAGCTCTGAGGGCAAATCAGATTCAATTATAGGAGTGATAAAATGCTCGTCGGACACGAACAAACTTCAATGTCTCCTCAGTGCCGGGATTTCTTGCACGGAATTCCTAAACTTGGATACCACTTGAGGCGATATTTTACAATGGCACTGATAGATTATGAGAGTCTCAACGTCCGATCGAAATTTGTAAATCATAGATTTGTAATTCTGTCTGGTAGTTTATATGTTGAGAAATAAAAACCAGAATTATATATTTGCCTCACCCATCTCAGAATATTGGATACAGTTGTAACCTGGCATGCATTGAGAAATGTTTCATCTTAGTTGTTGTTATTCTAATATCAATCTAAGTAATAATTGCCAATTGGTTTAAATTGAGTCTTTCCTCTGAAAAGGCATTCCATAAATGAAATGGGGAAGTTACAACGCTAATTGAGACATTCCTTTCGTTTAACTCAGATGCTCACATCTTCAAAGCATTAAAAACTGTTGCTGAATCAGTAATAGTTGATTGATAATTTTTTCGCTCTTTGAACTGGTCTCAAATCATGACATTTATCAACCCACAGACAAGTTCAATCCTAAGTTTAAATCCAAAAGTTATGACTAGTTGACCCAGTTCAAACATTACTCAAATTTATTTAAGGAGTCATGCACTAGCTTCTCTAAGGCCCCTCTAGGCTTTGAAACCATCTGGCTATAACTATTAAAATTTATTCTAGGTCTAGTTAGCAATGTGCAATCTCTTAAAGTCACTCAAAAAAAAAGTTGATAAATGTCCTGAATTGAATAAAATTTTTGAAACTAACAAATTCAAAATATGATAACTGGAACAGCGGTACTTTCTAAGAATGCCCAAAAGATTTTCTTGTATAGTAGGGGGTTGTGGTGAAATAGACTTTTAGATTAAGAACAGAAACAAAAGCAAATTAAATTATTTATTTAGTGATAATTTAAAGTTAACAAATGTAAAAATATTATGACGTTGTGTATTCTCACCACCAACACGCGAAGTTGTTTGTTTTGAACTCGATAATCTTTGCAATTGATTCGGTTCGGTTCCAGTATTTTTCAATCCGATATTGGAGATAAATTTGTTTTATTCTTTGCACGTTTCTTATTCTGTGAGTGGATTGTTTTATTCTCCAATTAGGTAATTGTCTGATTCTGCATCCAGTTTGGATACATATTGGCACGGCCTAAACCATGGATCACAGCATTTTAGTCGATTTCTTCATGAATAATTCTGAGTTAAACGCAAATTTTGATCCGCAATCATTTTAAAAACAAAACCATCTAATCTGAGCCTACGTAGTAAAGCTGCGATTCCACCTGTTGCTTTGAGAATCATTGATATAGTGTATAAAGAAGTTAATTCATTTTTTTGGCTAATAATTGTTTCTACGTTTTGTGATTTTTAGTTAGCATTAGAAGATGTCAGACTTTGGTAGCATGAAAAATGAAAAAGACAAGTGGTCTAATCTCGTGTGTCAGACCATTTCTACTTTGTGTAGGAATGGGATGATCGGTTGTGATGTCATTAAAGTACAAGGCCTAATAGGGATAACCTTATGCAACCAAGAGGTCTTCTTGGTCGAAATATCGGAGTCGTTCGAGAGTCCGATGTTGCCTCGGTCGGATCTCGATGACTCGCTTCCGAGGTCAAAATCGAGGAAGAGAAAAAGCTCTCATCCCAGGTCGACCAGGGTGCCTGATGAAACAAACTCGCAAGATGGCGAGAGCAACGAGACGGATTACAATGCTCAGCAACCGGTCATGTTTCAGGTGAGTTTTGGAATTGCCGTTATTATTTCGATTGTATCGATGTTTTAGCTATTAGTAGATTAATTGATTTGCAATACCATGAAGCAGATTTTGGATCTAGTAAAATGAACAGATTTTCTGTACATGAGTAAACACATGTTTAAAAATTCCAGCCAAACCTCTTGGATGCAGGATACTGCAACAATTTTCCTTCAGGTCAAATAAATTGCTTTGACAAGGGCCAGTATGCAGACCAGGACAGAAATAAAATAGAACTCCAAGGTTTCGAAGTCAGAGATGACGAGGCCATTGCGATAGCAGATTATGGCTCGATGGTGGCAGACGACCACTCCGTGCAGAGAGAGATGGCCTCCCCAGTGAGAAAGCTACGAGTGAGGAGGGAGTTAGCCCATGGGGTTGCCATGACAAAACACACGGCCGAGTTGCTAGGCTACCAGGAATTCTCCCCATCTTCCTCGAGGCCCTATTCGTGTCGGTTGTGCGAAGCCTCTTTCTCAAAGAAATTCTGCCTGGCCAATCACATAGTGACAGTTCACCAGGTGGGCGGAGTTTTGCACCCGTAAACTGCAGACAGCATAAATTTACGTTTTAGAAACTGGTGGCCTTATGACATCATCAAAATATAAATTGTACTTCAATTAGATTAATGATAATCTTAATTGATCTGTTAACTTTATTTGATTGAAATGCTTTTTGAATTCCTTTATCGACAGGTCGGAGGCAAGTACATCTGCGAACATTGTGGCCGGCAGTTTCTCCAGAGGAACAGGTACATGCTCCACCTCGACAGACACAATGACGCCTCCAGACTCGTCTGCACGAACTGCGGCAAGACGACGCTCAGATCAAACTACGAAGCCCACCTAAAGAAGTGCTCGGCCGGTCAGAGGAGAGAAGTCGGAGTGGAACAGGGCCACCTCGACACCACAGACCCCGATGATATGGAGGGAGGCGATTCAGAGGAGCCCGGGGTGATGTTCGAGATGCCTGGTTTTCTCCCAGACGTGAAAATAAAACACGAAGAATACGAAGGAGCGATATAGCGCAGGTAGGATCGAATGCCCGGTCGATGCCGACATTTTCCCGAACGGGTTCTTAAGTTCTCAGGGTTAGGGTTTCAAGGGTTCTCGACCTTAAGCCACGATTTTGCCCGGGGACCGTTTTAGGACAAATGAATTTCTACGACTCTTAACGTGGTGACCGTCGGCTTTGTTTTCGTCATGTAAATCAATTTTGTCGTTCTGTGGATCGTTGCCGTGACGTTTTTTCGACAATGGGAAATAGGAAGCTTTGCGACTGTCTACTAAGAGTCCTTGTCGTCTAAATTTAATTTTTGTTTTTCTTTTTAAACTTGTCAGAGACATTCCCTCCTGTCGTGAATCAAGTCTCGTTCTTGTTAATTTGAAATTTTTTGACAAAGGTTGCTATTGTGACAGTGTCCGTGATGCTCAGAAATTCTAGAAGTTTTTGTGAATGAATCGTTTATCGTTAGGAGCAATGGAAGAATTCGTGGTGCCTCCGATGTTATGCTGTCGCTACGTAAAAATAAACAACGACCTTAATGTTTAAGTCAAACTATTGCTTTATATATTTTTTGTGTCCATTTGGTTGTATTGGCAATGAGTTTAAAGTAAATAAATCATCCTCAACTTATCAATCAAATTATCATTAAACTCTCATCACAAAACATTTTATCGGTTAATCCACCTGCGAACAAAGAATTAATTCAGAATGGCAGTAACATTTTGCAAGTTTGTAAGTGACTTGTTAGAACATTGCAGTCATGTCAAAGGTTAAAGTTTAGACAACGGAGAAGGTGAACTTTTGTTGCTGTCAGTCAAATCCACATAACCACCTGTGAGGCACACCTTTCCAGTCTCAATCACCTGCAGAACAAGTCATTTATCCCCAGTGGAATCACCTATTTCATTGAATGCAACTGTTGAACTCCGACCTACCTTGGTCTCGAAGTGGATTCTCTTTCCTTCTCTCCACATGTCGGTTCTGAGGGTTTGACCTGGAAGCACTGGGCTGGAAAATCTTGCCTGAAGAAGGATTCAATCAACCATAACAATAAACTAGCTGCTATACGACTACTGAGTAATTGATACTGATTATTAATCTATGCATTAAAACAGCTTTTAGTGGTTGTTATAAAAAGGCGTTAATGACTTTGACAGCCTTGAACTTTGTGATGTCGTTGTCACAAAACTTCTTCAACACGTGACGAACAGCCACGCCATAAGTCGCGAGTCCGTGCAGGATCGGAGTGGGAAAACCTTGAATGGATTTAAAAATTGAAGCAATATATTTTCATTATGAGACATTATGCACACGTCATTAAGTTCACATTCTAAGATCAACTTTATCAAAACGACTAGAAAGGTGAAACTCTGAAAGATGGCTTAAGAGTTTGAAGCAGACCTCCAAGGGAAGCAAAAGATGGATCAATGTGGAGCGGGTTCTTATCTCCCGAGAGCCTATAAATGGCTGCCTGTTGAAAGAAAGCATTTCTTTGTGATGGAAAAGACAAATATGAATAAATAATAAACTTAATGAAAAGCAGAGTCCTACAAGCGATATGGATCAAATTGTTAATGCCATCAGAAAGAAGTCTGATATCTTGATCTCGCCAGCAGTTCATTGAGGATGATCCAATGTAAGTTTTACTGCAAAGCGATGAAAGTTCAACCTGGTCAACAAATGTGGCTTCCTCCGCACTGGCATCGGGGCTTCGTTTTGGACGGTCGACCAATGGCACGACCTTTTTTGATGACCTTTCACCTCCAAATCCTCCCGCCCTCTGAATAAAGATTACTCCCTGAGCAAAGCCAATTTTGCTCCCAGTGTTGTCAGAAATATCCACTGAAAATGTAGATAAACTAGGTTCAAACCATCATTACCATACCACCATCAATATTGGCACCGCAAGTCACAAATTCCAACCATTTACGATAGCAGCAGCCCCTGAACCCTTGTCGAGGAGTTCAGCAATGTAACTCTTGCAGCTGAGTGTGCCAGAGGTTGGCAGAGGCTTGAACAACTCCAGGTACTGTTCGCCATGGAGGACCTGGAGAACATTACTCATCATGATCATTGGGTCTGATAAGCGTTGCAACCATTCCATCGATCGATTGACCTCTGTACCTGGCTTAGGTCGATGCTGTTTCCGTTGATGGTACATTCGGCCATGGTTTCACTCATGAGGCTCGCCAGAGGAGAAATGGCGAACGTAGGGAGAGCGCAGAAATTGGACGCATTCTCGTACAAGAACCTGAGGTGGTCGTCGTGCTTCGTTGACACTCCGACTGCAAAAAAAGTATGACATTAACGTCGATAATTGTGACTGTATTATTTGTACATGAAGGATGGAAAGTGACTACTATAAACCTCCAAGGGCATAGAGAATGACATCCCTTTCACAATAGTTGAATGTCGCCTCAGAAATTTTACTTGACCCCGTCGAAACATCCTTAAAATCACAATAGATGTAATCATGTGTAAAATAATTAAGTAAATAAATATTGAAAGTGGTGAAAATATCTAAATAAAAATTTGTATAAAGAAAACATCTTTGTTTAAAAAAAAAGGTTCTAATCTCGATGACAACATCATCTCACATTTGATGGAAAAGTGTTCTTTCCATCCTTGGATTCCTTCCCTTCGAATGCTTGCAGTGCCGAAAAGTAGGCAGCATTGGCGTCTGGGGATGATAACGTCGTTATGGCAACGTTAAGGAAACAAATCAATTTGAATTTAATGTTTTATCAAATTTTTCTAATTCACCTAAGACAGTTTGTGAAGTCCATTTATAACTCTTAAAGAATATTTATTATTTAAAGATTTCCAGAGACAAAAATTGAGAACAAAATTCTTAAAATGTCACGCAAACCATGGATGTTCACAGGATGATGAGAATGCTTAAAGTCACAAATCTGCTCCCAGTTGTCTCTCACTGGATAAGAATAAATTATGTTAATGTTAAACTTAAACTTACTAATCGCAAATGGTTTTTCAAAACTAGCTCCACCCAACTCACCATCCTCTGGAAGCATTGGGTTGTCATTCCTGCGAATCACTTTGCCGTCAGTTCTCTCCCACCTCACTTAAATGGAATATTAAACATTAAAAATAAATAAAATTCCAAATGAAAACACAGAGTTCTACAAGCAATCAGTGCACGATTAACGAGCAAGCATTCTCTCATTTGATGTCTCACAAGAAAAACAATGCTTCTTGGTCGACACCACAGTTACTACACTTGACTATTTATTACTACGGTTAACTATTTATTCCTACAGTTAACTATTTATTACTACAGTTAACTATTTATTCCTACAGTCAACGTTGTTACTATCACAAAAGCTAGCATAAAACATGTTTCTAACGTTTTCCAACCCAACCGGCCCCACACTCGAAGAGATTCCCCGTGTCCTTGCAGTCCTCGTGGCTGAGCCACAGCACCAGGGGAGAAACATATTTAGCCTTCAGGGCATCTACAACATCTACACCCAAGAAGAATAAAGTCAGCAGAATATACTAGCAATGATGCAATTAGGGCAATAAACTTCGTTAGGGATCTTAAAAAAGTAACGTAGAATTTTCATTTCCAGACATAAATTCAACTCAAAAGCAAAGCAAAAATGAACAACAACCGTCCGGCATAATGGATCTGGTGAGCCTTGACCCAGCAATGGGTGCAATGCTGTTGCACAGTATGTTGTACTTCTTGCCCTCCAAAGCCAGGGTGCGGGTCATACCCACCACCCCCATCTTGGCGGCCGAGTAGTTGGCCTGCCCGAAGTTACCGTAGATACCAGCAGACGAGGAGATCGTTATTATCCTGCACGAATATGTGTGATAAGATGTGAAAGTTCATCCGATCAGAAATTCGATCATTAGAAATTAACAATAATACGGTATGCCATCTCGAATGTTTGTCGGTTAATTTTGCCGAACGAATCGAGACAAAATTCCAGAAAAATCAAAAAGAAAGAGAACAATATCCGGTTCACCTTCCAAACTTCTGCTTCACCATGTAAGGCCAAGCAGCTCTTGTGATGAGAAAGACACTTCTCAGGTGGATCCTCTGAATGATGTCTGGTAAGATTAAAAGTTTCAATGATTCCAACAGTGTACATTAATTTACACATTCCTGTCTTAAAGTCAATTTTGTTTACCATCTGAATGGTGTTTCTGAAGTTATTATTCAATGTGACATGAAATAATAAAATTTAAGAAAAAAGAAAAGCTCAAATATTTGCAAGCCTACCCCAATCAGAATCAGACATCTTGATAAAAGACTTGTCTCTCAAGATCCCAGCATTATGCACAATAACATCTGATGGATAGCAGACGTCATCATTTTTTAGGCATGTTTCAAATTAACCAAATTATCCTGGGGCCGAATGGGTTACATATGCCTGCATAGGGCGGTAATAGCAACAGTCGTAATGTGTCGTGTTTGAAACCCAGCTTCCACTGCCTCCAGCGCTATATAAATGGAGGGCAAGAAATACCTCTGATGCTATTCGTATGGCGCTATATAAATAAAGTTACAATTACATCATCATCATCATCACTAAAATATTTTTCACAATTTTTGCTCGAAAGTCCTAAATGATTTTTATCGACTCGTCTTTTCAATAATTTAGCTTCTCTAACATGCCAATTCTGTAACTCCGTCCAATAAAATTGTGAACAAATAACAATTCTCACCAATTCTACCAAACTTCTCGATGGCAAAATCAACCAATTTTGCTCCTTCTTCAACTGAGTCTTAAAATGAAATGATTTTATTCTAAACTCACAATAATATTAAATTTGATTGTTTGATTAAATCATTGAACACTTTCAAATCACCATGCTTTTGTGCATTTATTCATGAACAAAATATAAATAAAGTCTTAATTAAGTTAACAAGCAATTAATATGTTCATTAGGCAATATTAAAATGAAGCCAAATGCAGTCAAATATAAAACCATAATTTGCAACAGCTCTCCCTCCATTGGTAATAATTTCTTCCACCACTGAGTCTGCTGGACTGGAACTTTTGCCTTCTCCCCTAGTATCTCCTCCCAGGTCGTTAACTAATTAAATTATTATTCACTTAAATAATAATGTTTCAAAAACTAGCAGAAAAACTCCATTAGTGTAGATGACTGTCTTCGTAACATACCTACAACTGATGCACCTCTACTACCGAATGCAAGGGCATATTCTCTGCCCAAACCTGCAATATCAATGACGTTATGAATCCTCTTGACTTTTTAAGTTTAACAATTACGCTTTAAACTCAAAT
This sequence comes from Whitmania pigra, assembly GCA_021613335.1. Classification (NCBI taxonomy): domain Eukaryota; kingdom Metazoa; phylum Annelida; class Clitellata; order Hirudinida; family Haemopidae; genus Whitmania; species Whitmania pigra. Next base: position 587,494 of record JAJTWR010000450.1, on the reverse strand, counting down.
AAACATTTAAACGCACCGTTACCAGCCCCCGTAACAAGAACAACTCTGTCCTCGAATCGTAGCATCGTCTGCGCAACAAAATGAAAATCACAAAATCCAACTTTAACTCGTCCGAATGTTCGCACCAATCGCCCGACGATGTCGCGAATAGAATAAAACGACACTCACTAAAAGTTAATTTGGCTCTCAAATATTTGAACTTTGTTTGATGAGGCTATTCTGTTAAACCATCCATATTATAGATAAGATTACATTTGGCTATTGTTAAAATATCTTGACTTTAAGAGCAAGGGTCACATACCTGCACGCAAATATAACAACGAAAGTCATAACGTGTTGAGTTCGCAACCCAGCCTGCCTCATGGTTAAGTTTATTCTTATCCATGTCAGAATGCCCCTTAATATTTTTCTGAATCTATCGATCATATTAAGGACATGGCGATGCTAAGAAAGTTTTCGACATTTCCATTTGTCTATTACAAGTTTCGATGAGTGATTTGACAGTGTCTTTAACTTGCCGCCTATCCCCAAGTACTACTGTTGTAATATTTGATTAGTGTGCTCCCCCCTCAACTTGAGGCTTTTAAAAGCCCTGTTTAAGCAAATGAACCACTTTTTCATTTACATATTGGAATATATATTTTACAGATACTGATTACAAATTTGAATTCAAACATTTAGAACAAGTTGTGCAATCATAACAAATGTGATTTAAATTTCAACATCATGCATAAAACGAGATTTATAAGTAAAAAAAAAAGCCAATCGTTCAAAATCTTCTGGATGAAATTTATCATTGAGAATCAACTCAAATTGGAAACAAAACTATCAGCAGCTGTGAACGTCCTGAGAAAGAAGAAGTAATTGAATAAACATATGCCTGACGTAATAAAGAACGCCACGGTCTCGTAAATGAACCGAGGAGCAAAGATCTTCCACACCATGAGATGCCTTCGGTGAACGGTTACGCAAACCATCACGCCAAGTAGCTGAAAAAGACGTCAAAACGATTTGTTAATGCCATGCATATAATGCAGCTAATTCGTGTTCGAGATTATTATCATGATTCAACTACCTTCAGAGCACATAGAAGCATAGCCTTGAGACACAACTGTGACATCAGACTCTTCTTATTTTCCTCACAGATCAAAAACTCTCCTTTTACAGCATCACCACCACTATTTGAAACGAGATTATCATTTCCCGGCTGAATATTTTTTCCGCCCGCTTCACCCCTGGTGAAAGGCCAGTACACCAGAAGAGGCAATGCCAAAGAGATGATGATTTGAGATGCAAAAGTATTCAACCCGATGAGTACTGCTGGAATGAAGTTGGTGTGGAAATCTCCCTCAAAGCCATGGTAGGCAGCTTCCCATCTGATGGAGGTGATGGTCGCATGGTGCCCGAAAGAGTAGAACCTTTCACACGAAAGCAGGAGCAACAGGATAATACTGCTCGTGGGAACACGATCTGGAAGAGAAAACGGAAGAATTCCTCTAAATTTCGATGCAGTGTAAATTGAATAAAATCGAGAACTAACCGAACGCAAGTCGAGATTCGATCTTCAGACTTGTAGAATGACATTCCAGAATGATGAAACAGACGGCACAGAGCAAAAACATGCTCGGAGCAACGGACACGTCCAACAACATAACGAGCAAAATCATCATGACGAGCAGCAGAGCGAGCAGAGAAGAGGAAAAAATTGTGGCGAGCCCGTAAACGAAAATCTTCGGTTCGTTTTCTTCGGGCTGCTGCCCGTTGGTTTGAGTGAACGTCCAGCTGGCTTGGAGCTGACGGAAGATCTGGGGCACGACGTCCTTCGACGAACTCCCGCTGAGTAGAACGTTGTTCAATATGGCTGAGTTTAGGTTCTCTCTAGTCGACGGTGGCACGTGCTTGACGACAAACGTGCACAGAGGACGTACGACGATCATAATCAGGGATACAAAGACAGACAAATAGACTAGCTTAGCCACTGGTAGTGCCAGAGAGGTCAGCTGTTTCAGACTAGATTTTGAGCCGGTCTTAAGACACCAGTAAGCGAGTACAAGGAGAAAGGAGACGAAGGCAATGTACTTGAATGCGATGATGGCAGGGGATCGGCCGTTCGCATTGCCGTTTTTACGAAGCCATTGATAGATGGAAACGACCGTGGCAAAGACGGCAAGCATGGAAAGAAGAAATTGTTGTTTCTTGTGGTCGACCATATCATCCTCAGAGGTGCTTTGCTGCAAGAGCCACGACTCTGTGCAATTTGTCTGCTCTTCCCTGCAAGTCTGGAATGTTCTGGAAACACTGAGTAAGAAATTCGAGGCCATTGAAAAAAACATGAGCAGGAAGATGTGTCCCCTGATGGAAGGTTTAGAATCAGGAGAAAATTTCTTCGATGTTTTACTCCAGCCTGAGCAACTAGTGGTGGAATAATCATGTGCGATGCATATGAACTGAACGTAAAGACAGGTTTGTAAAAGGAACGAGGTTACGGAACCCTCGTAAACAACAAAACTGTTTGACAGCAGGGATGTGACGTAAACAAGCCAAATGACAATGGAAATTGCTTCTCTGATGTTGACAACAATGGAGGAACTCTGAAACGGTGCAGCCTTTCTGAGAAATTTGCTTAAAATAAAAACGACAAAAAACAAAACGGCAATCAGAAAACTTAAAACCGATAGAAGACGGAAATCGTAAAATACAAAGCAAACCGAGGCCGCAAAACTCAGGACGACCGCAAGCGAAGATGCGTTGAAAGAAAAATAATCTTCCGTAAAAACCAAGTAAAAGTTCAGCAAGACAGCTGTGACGAGGATTGCCAAGCCGTAAAACATCATAGGCATGTCAAACTGTGCCCATTTTTTCTGCAAGAAAGACCTGACTAACAGCAAATACTGCTGATAATCAGACTGGACCTTACTCAGATGAGGAAGATTGAGATCTCTGATGTCATTGTGTTTTGTGACATCTCTGTACTCAGCATCTGCCTTCTGAAAGATGTCGTTAAAGCTTTTGACATCCTCGGCATCGAATCCAGCCGAAAGGGCCGCATACGTCTCGACATATTTGTGGACTTGATTGGCATTAAGATGAAGTGCTTGCAAGAGAGTCAGTTCTTTTTCTATTTCTTCATTTTTGCACTCATCATTTTGGCAGAATCTAAACAAATCTGAAATGACAATGCCTAGGTTTTGGTAGGGTATGGGAAGTCCGAGGAGGAGGGAAATTGAAGCGACAAAATCAATTTGCGATATTGTCGTGCCCTCCTTTGATACCTGTTTCAGATATTATTATTCATTTTTAGTTAACTATAAAAAGTTTAACAACGAAAAACATTCATTCCACAAGTAATTTTTATAATTGCAAAAAAAAAACATATATGATAATGAAATATCATTTAATAAAAATCCTTAAAAGCTTCAGAATGTCACATGAATTAAACAATATATAAAAACCTTTTGAGAAGATCCAAAGCCCTTGTTACTGTAAACAAAGAGTGCAGCCTCCAATTCATCGTTCGAGTCTCCCCCGTGATCACCAGTCTTCGTCATGCCGTGGTCGCCCAACACGAACAAGATGGTGTCGTTGTCGAGGCTTTGTACGACGGACCTGCATCCATTCATGATGTTGAATATTCAAATGATTTCATTTTTACAACTCCAGTTATAAAGCTATGAAACCAGCTATCTTCAAGGTCATTTCAAGCTATGTGGCTTCAGAGCAATGTAGAGCAATTGCAAAGAACATATAGAAGAGCAAAAATATGTTCAATGCTATGAACTCTTTATAATGGTGATGATAATAATCATTGTAAATGTTGCTTACTCAATAAAGTCATCCATCTGTGCGAGCTTCTCACTCATGGCAGAGTGATATGGTCCAAAAGTATGACCACAATGGTCCACTCCGAGTAGGTGTCCAATAAGCAGATCCCATTCGTGATTTACCAATTCTGGAACTAGATGGCCAATAACCCCATCATCGACAGTATGTAAGTCCTTGACATTGAACGACGGATATGGAAATGACCTCAGAAACCGGTCGGGATAAAGACCGACCCATGTGTCATCTCCCATGAAAACAATGGATCTGTTAAAAGATCTCAATTGATCAATGAAATTGTCTTCTGAAATTTCAGTTTTTGCAAAATTCTCGCCTGCATCGACAAACGTGGGCAGACTTCCGGTTGTCAATCCCTTGAGTCGTTGCAACGTCGTTGTAGGAGGATCGGCCACGAAGCGATACAGCCTGCTCTTCGCTGGTCTTTCATTGATGATCGCGGCAAGTTTTTTAAATTTGTTTTGAAATGGCAGCCCGCTAAAACCGTCCGAGTCATTGTAAGTGACAAAATCATATCTCAGAGCATCTATGACAATAACAACAGCCCTCTTGTGACGTGCTTTAACGGTACAATGATCTAAATCTCCCGATGAAGAACCTTCTTTGGTACAAGTACTGTTAGACTCAACAACGATTCTCCTCAAAAGGAATCCTCCAGTGAATATCAAAGTGCCTACCACGTACAAAGCAACCAAAATAACTAAACTGGCTGCGATCTTCATTTGTAATAATCAACCAACTTCAGATTTCTACAAATATCCAGTTACGCATCTAAACTACAACCTCTAAGCACCACGGGCTTCTTCTAAACGTTTAAAAATGAATTGACGTCGCGATAATAAAGTCCTGTAGATATTTGGACGGGTCGAGGTTAAATATTCCTAAAAAAACAATACAAAGTTTACGCGTTTTTATATAAATCCACTTGATTTAAAATTTTACAAAACCTAGATTGCCAATCGCTCCCAACTCACCTGTGCGCTACCACCGCTCCAAACCCTACTAGCCTACAGCATATCTAGCCGTACTCTTGCCCAGTCTCTAACCTTATTACTAACCCCAATCAATAACAATATCGTTAATAGGACAACATATACCTCGAATCGAATATTTAAAACTGTTTATAGTTGTGGAAACGTCGGTGTCATGCTATCGACAATAACGTACAAAAAAAACTACAGCGCGAGAAAAACCCAAACGATTTCAGAATAAAATGGAAATTACACGAAAACAAACCATACTCGATGATAATGTAAAATAAAATAATAAAAAATAATGAAAAATAAATAAAAACAGCGCGAAACAAAATGTAAGCATCGGCAAAGAAGATCAAAGTCGGTGAATCACACACGCCTGTGATGCTACCAATGTCCAATTGAGTGAGATGAGTGGACATTTTCACACATCAGTGCAAACTCTTACCTACCATTGGCGTGACGAAAATGATAACGCACTGCGCAGTACAAACACGGTGACGAACTCCAATTAAGAACTCCGTCAGACTCGCTTCTTTGGAATGATAGAATGAGTCACAAAAAAAGTGTTTCTTTTGAGAAAAACAAAGTTGATTTCACAAAATTCATCATCATCATCATCATCACCATCACCACCACCACCACCAGATAGGTGCTTAATAACACCACAAATGGAGCACAGCCAGAGGCCGACATCTCAATCGGTGCCAAAGACGAAGACGTAACTGAAGCTCGCAGACGGAGAACGCATAAATTAAGTCTTGAAACCCTTGGGGACACCAAAATCAGGGACGTCATTGGAAACAAGCAACAACCCCATTTACAGAGCAACGCATGAGATGTGCAGTTAGTTGAGGCAATGGCGTTGACGGAGTGTGAAAAATAAATTTATACTGATTTTCGAAACGTCAAAATATTCTCGACTTCGCCGTTCCGTGTGAGGTAACATGATTTTTTTTTCTTTTAAAAGGATAACGTCAAAACCCGACAAAGAGGTTAGGAATCACCTAACGAGAGGTATTTTATGGAAATGGTAAGTTCAACAAACAGGTGGGTGGAGTCTTCAAGTATGTGAGACAAAGATGGCAAAGTAACAATAAACGTCGTCCCTAAAATTAAAATAGAAAGTCAACTACCAAACCACAACTCGACGGCATGCAAATGTACACGTGGACGCATTTAAGAATTGTTTTTGAGTGATTCTGTATTTCTTCACTAAAGTGTCCTAAGCAGAGTCAATTAAAAGTGAGTCAAATATAATTTTTAAAAAATCTTATCAAAATTAGCCATTTAAAAGTTCCTAGAAAAAAAAAGAAGATTGCCTTCAAACAAAACTGCAAGACAATTCCTTGCATCCAAACGGTGAAATTACAGACTTCCATTTATCAAAATTTTGAAAACAAAGTTCTTCAACAAATAAGAAATCATGCAACAAAGCAGAGCACATTTATCCAGTCGTTCAATAAATGAAAAAGTTTTACGAAGAAACTCGTACCGGCCCTAAACGAATACAAACGCGGAATTTCACGAAGCGTCCGAACATTCTAAGATCAACCGATGAGACAACCGATCAGACTCTCCGAGACTCAAACTCCCGCATTTTAATTAAAAAAAGATGGTAACTGAAGTGATGGAATACAAAAAAAGAGAGGAAAACAGACAAACCTTCCTTTAAAAAAAACAAAAAGACCAAAGCCCGTCTTCTCATCAGTGCATAATTCATGGTGTCACAAACATCGGAGCCACCATTGATACATGAAACAAATAAAAATTCGTTCAACGTCAGACCTCAAAATGTAAATTAAATCTTAAAGTGTCGGCCGAAGACGAGCGAGTGTCAGTGAAATCAAATTTGTCGGCATGTGCACCCCCGAAGAAAATCGATCATATTGGGGGGAGCCCGTGACTTTTTATTCGGATGAATATTCATGAGCAACCAGATGAGTTTGGTCGAGGCTCTAAATCCTCCTCCTTGTGGCAACAAACAATTACAAAGAACAGAACAAACAACGACCACGAGAGGGATGCTCAGCTGAAGTGTCCAAACATCGTGCTGAGGTCTCCGAAGTCCGTGGCACTGGGATCCATGAGGCTACCGTAGACGTCCGATAGCATTTCCTTCGGATAGTGCTGCTGCTGTTGAGACTGCGTTAGGACAGCGGCCGTCGAAGATGAAGATGACGACGAGGGCGCTCTGACCTGCTCCGTGGGGTTCTGCGTCTGCTGGTCTTGAGGTGGCGCTTGCTGATGAAAGTTGTTACCCCACTGCTGGGGCACCCAAGAGTTCGAGGAAGACCCTGCAGAGCCCACGAATGCCCCGGTGGCATTCCTGTGGTTCGTTGAGTTGGCTGCTCCTGTCAGTTGATTGTAGCCCTGGGAGACACCTGGTGTGTTCAATGGCAGATGATTAATTTGATCAAAATTAGGTTGATTCATCAATTCACTATAACTAATTCTTAAAAAACTTTTAATTTTAATCTTATTGAAGCCACTCAAAACCATTAATAGCCACTTAAATAATTAAAAAGTAAGGTTTAGGTAGACGTGTTCCCTTTCACGGAAGCCGAATTAGCCAATCAGATGGGAATTAAATGGTTTAAAATTTTAATGACAAAACAATCAAACAAACCGTGGGAGTCGTCTGTGTTGTTCGGGAGTATGTGAGCATAATCTGCGGCCATCGAGTTTGCATAATTACCGTTGTCCTGAATATTAATGAGAATAAAAATAAAACCTCCTAGGACGACGTTAAGAAATATCGTTTCATTCATTCATCCTTAAATTCATCCACCCATTCATCTATCTAATCTATCTAAATTCAGTGACCATTCTGGCGAAGGTATTATTGTTGGGTTTGATCGGCCACCCGGCAGAGATGTTCGATGTGTCCGCAATGCTGGAGTGGTGATTGGAACTGCCGAGATACTTGATGGCCGAAGGTCTCTGGTTGTACGATCCATAGGAATCATTTGCTCCTGTTGCTATTCGGAGTAAGAAAACAAATTTATTTATTTATTAATTAATTAATGCTGGCACTATGTTAATAACATAATTTATTAATACCTGTTTTATTGATTGACAATTATTACCTGACTAACGACAACAATAATGAGGATGACGATCATAAAGAATAATTAATCTTGATATTAACAAGTAATTAAGATCCATTAATTCCAAGAAGTTATTCATAACATTTCTTTCATGCCGAGCAGATGCCTCGATAAAGTCGATCTAACAGAAGATGGCAAACCATTGACCATTTAAAAATCTATTCCACCCACCAAAGCTTTGAGAGGGTGGCAAATGGTTGTACACCTCCGAGTACATGTGATTGGCAGGTGGCTGGATGACACTTGTGGCTTGGTTATTCTCCATGGAGTAGCTGGAAAACTGGTCCGTGGAAACGGTATCCATGGCTCCCTGTTGGCCCAGGTTCGAATTGGAGTCGTTGTGGCTGGAGGGGGTCCTGGTTGACGACGACGAACTGTTCATTGAGTGTCAAAGTTTCAAAATACATGGATCCGTCACTTTTGACAGATACTGTTCGGATAAGCCGCATTAAATAGAGACGAGCATTAAGCAACCGGATTTATTTCGGAAGCTAACTTTGCATTGCTGTTGGTGCAGACGACATATTCGATGTCCTCCGTATACGGGTTGATGAAGCAGTGGCACGAAGTCCTCAGCCACACCCAGTCCTGACTCTTCGACCGAAACCTGTACATCACCGAGACCATTTGACCTTTCAACTTCAGCACTGGAGAGGTGAACGAGTTCGTTTTGTTATTGCAATGGCTTTATTCGACAAGTAACTCGACCATGACAATCAACGAACTGAATTGACTGAAGGCAATCTTTATGGTCCACAAAACCAACAACATCAATGCTGATAATACAATCATGTATGTCGAAAGTTTAAAAGTGAACCTTGATCGAAAGTTTCTCTCATGTGCTCGAGATCCTCGGGATGGTAGTAGTCGTAAACGGACCTTCCCAGTAACTCCTGAGGCTGGTAACCCAGTAGTGCAGTGACCCTGGTAGTACATGAATTTCACACTTGCTTTTACATAATTATACAATATAGTATTACAGTAAATAGAAAATATTAATAAATGTAATATGTAATGTTAACGTTGATGATGATGTTGACAGAGTCACACCTATCGTGATGTTGATGTAAATGTCATGATGTTGTTGCAAGCTTATTAATCACCTCTGGTCAACGAATGAGAACTTCCCATCGATGTTGTGCCTCGATATGAATTGCGGGTTAGAGCCGACATTCTGCAAGTCCGAGGTGTCGGGCGTGCTCGTGACCTGGAGACGACCTATGGCGACGAGACATTGGCTGGCCGCGTGATGCTCGTCCACCCCCCCATCTACTTGAGCACCTGGCGTGAAAAAGTCAACGTCACTTTAATTGGTCATGGATGGTGTAGTTTAAATTTTAAAGTCACAAATGCTGTTAGATTATTGTTGAATTAATTATAGAGGTAGCTAAAATCTTATTAAAATATTTATCAATTTCCAAAATATCATTTGTAAGAAACCTTTAAAAAAAAAAAAATGAACAAGTTTCAATTGTTCATTAATCTTCTTAAGTAAAACAAATGAATATAAAAATATTGCCAGCCGTCCAACACAAGTCAAAGCCAGCCCACCTGCTGGGGGCCAGTTCTTGACATATCCCGTGACGTGAACCACAGCGTAATGGTGCCCGTTATGGCTCGGACCAAGGGAATTCCTCTGCCTAATGCGGATGGCGTGAGATGTGGACATGTTGGTTCCGTCGACCAGAGTGTTTCCGATCCTCATCCGCACGATGAAACCCCTTCTTGAGCCCAGACATAGGCGCATGGAGGCTGTTTAAATGATGATGACGAAGATCTTGGACGATGACGGTTATCGATTTGGATGATGATGATGATGATCAAATTATATAATTCTGTGAGTTTATTATGCATTATAATGGGATTTTAACATTTCTCAAATATTTCAGTACATATCGATGGTGTTTGTGATCAATGCCTCTTTATGGAGAGACGATGATACTGCAGAATAATGGCGCAGTATTTCATCCATCAATCGATAAGCTGTGAATAATTTATGTCGTCATTGTTTTTGCCAAAAATAAAACAAGGCCCTCACACTGATGGCCTTCCTTCTTGACAGTCCCAGCTGAAAGTAGGGAAAAAAACAAAAATTCATCGTTGGTGAAATCATTAACATAAGCGAGAAGAATGAATGTTCAATGACAGCAACATCGAAACCGGCGAAACTATTGAATTATTGTGCTTATATTCAGCCGCAACTAGATAAAGAGATATCACTGCTTTATCTTGTCATTTCAATCCGACATTCAATCGACCGATACAAATTAATATTTCAATCCAACATTCAATCAGCCAAAATAAATTAACCAAGTCGTCGTAGAAATGAATTCATTACCGAACACTCGAAACAAAACAAAATATTCGACAGAAGAAGGAATAAAAAAAAAAGCACAGATATGCTAGAAGTAGAAATAAAAAGGAGACAAACTCTTGAGATCCAGTATCCTTCCAGAGTTCTGCATGTCGTTGTTTGCCAACTGCTCCCTCAGCTTTTCCACGTCGTCCGGGTGGACGAGGTCGTACAAGCTGTGCCCGTACCAGTCAGACTGTATGAGCGGGCAGTAGAAATGATGTAATTTAATTTAATTAAGAGCAAATAAGTTGAGTTATTATTATTATTATTATTATAGCCTTTTACTTAAAACATTTGGTTAAATTGTATCATCACTGTTATCAGTCATGTCAAAGGTTTATTAATTAGAGATGGGGAAAACATTTATGAAATTATAATTATCAAAGGCATTACCATTCCACTTTGCTTTCGTCATATCACATCATCATCATATATTATCAGCACCATCATCGTCATCAATATCGAAGTTGTCATCATCCAACCTACTTGAGCAAGGTTAAGTACAGGTGTGACAGAATCGGAAACGTAGATGATGCAGCCGGTGTCACACTGCGACACAAACAAGAATCCGTCCGTGGCCTAACAACAACAACAACAACAACACCCTCATTAATATTATCATCAACAACATCATGACTGTCATGATGATGATCATCAAAACAAAGTGTGGCTTCAAATGTGCTTTCACTTCATTGTTAATTAAATTCTTTTGTCATCTCTGGTAATTCACTTTCATTTGAATAATACAGCCATTATACAATGCAGCTAATGTCAACTCAATTATCGTCATGGCCTTGCATCATTTGCTTGATATTATTATTATTATAGCTATTGTTTCTGTTGTTGTTGTTGTTGTTCATACCTTATGCACATAATTTATCCTCCATCTTTATGATTCATACATGAATGCATCAACACAACAACAACAACAACAACAACAACAACATCACCTCCAAAACCAAGTGTTTCAATTCCTGATCTGTGAGGAAGGACGGCTTGTAGGCAGCATCATTCCTACAGGTGTTCGGACCTAAAAATGAAATAATTTACAAAAAAATGAAATAAAATAATAAGATTGTAAGACATTATTATGACTATAGTTTCTTTAAATTAATTGATTAATTAACCAATAAAGTTGTTCATTTGCGTCATGAATGAATTGAATGAGTTGATGAATTGAATTTGGTAGTTTTCACCAATTTGGTAGTTTGCAGTTTATGTGGTGATCGCTGGGTCACGTCGAGATACAAAATTATGAAACAAATTGGTGTCAAGTTAAAAAGTTTATCTCCAGGATATATTCAACTGTTTTAATAAATTTATCTGAGCCTTGATTATAAGTTAGCAACAAACCATCAATAATAGTGCTACTTGAATCACTGAAAAAAGTTAAAGGAACTTCAAATGGTCTGCTAATCGTGGTATTACAAGAAATAAATTTTGAATAAATCATTGCATGATGGACGGCGGGGAAAATGCAATCAATATGATGACAATTCCATGACTCATGGTAACCATTTAAGATGATTAAGCAATTAAATATTAATTAAACATTAATTTCATTGAAGAAAGAAGAAAATTCCTGCCATTGATAATCAACACGGTTCCTCTTACATGATGCAAATGCAATAATGGAACTCGGATAAAATCTCGAAGCAAATGCACTGAATGGAATTCACAAAATTCTTCAGTTATAAACAGAATTTCAATGTAACAACAGAAGTCAAGTTTGCATGAAAGGATTACGTGAGCTCGGAACACATGAATTCTGAAAAATCATAATCTTATGCTTTAAAAATATCCGTGCATTTCTTAGGCTCAGAATTCCATTCGAACACCTTTAAAGGTGCAGGATTTCAGAATATGTTAAGAATATTAAGATTCTGAGATAATGCAAGAAGGCAAAAAAATCAGACTAAAAGCAAACAATATTTTTGTTTAGTCCAATAATAATCCAATATTTTGATAATTGATATGAGGGCAGAATACATTTAAAATTACATTTACATGGTCCTCACTCTCTTAATTAATCAATAATAAGTTATTTATTTAACACATTCAGCCAATAAACAAAGTGTCGACATGCACCACCAAACAATAGAGCAAAAGATACATTTTCCCACAAACAATTCAGTTGTCAACAAAGGCACGAGTTCAGTCTGAATACGTGTTGCCCAGAATGAAGGGCATTTACAAGGTGGTAAATAAAACCGGAGTCAAACATTAAATTGAAGCCCTTCGCTCGACCAAATTATCCAACAAAAATTCACACCTCTATAATAATAAAAAATATAATTGCACGTTACGATTGCATGTCTCCTTAAAAAGTTAAGCGTAACGAGTCATACAAGTCGAGTAATAAATAATCACTCCCATTCATAAGCACTTAAATCGCCCTTGTCAAATTCCGACCTTACACTTATTCGCAGAAAGCAATGGCGCTTCATTTCAAGAACTTCAGTAGAAAATATCGAGAAGAGTAAAATGGATTTAACAAGAAACACTCAACAATAATAACAAAATAATAATAATAATAATAATAATAATGATAATGATAATAATAATTAATTTATAAAGTGCCATGTGCATAGAGTCAGAGGTGTCTTGTGTCTTCGCTGTCCCATGAAGTCCCGAAGAGGTGGGTCTTCAGGTGACGCTTGAAGAGCTCCTATTATTATTATTAATATTATTATTATTATTATTCGACTCTCTCTGATGCTACGCTTAAGGCGCCATATAAATAAACTATTATTATTATTATTATTATTATTATTATTGTTGTTATTAACAACAACAGCATTCAAAAGAAACCAAGGGAGGTGTCTTTGAGAAAAATGCAAATTGGTTTAAAAAGAAACCCGTTCTTAATTTATCGAACATTTCCTGGGAAAGCGAAGATTAAAATGATTCATTTACGGGCGACCATTTTTCGTTTTTATTTTCAGCCTGAATGGAGGAGTGCATTGTCGACGTTACGTCTGCCGCTGGTCGTCCTCGCATTTAGATGTCATGCTGACTAAATGCTTGTCATGAAAATATCTCACCAAAGGGAGTGAAAAATATATCGATGGGAACATTATTTATTGCAAGTAATAAATAAATTAATTAATTAAATATATTATATAATATTATATTTTAAAGGCACAAAAAGTTTTTAGAGAAATGACAATTTATAAATGGAATGTTTAAAATTATTATCCTCAGAGTAATGGTTTACAATTGCAAAATAGGAATCATTAAGTAAACCATTTAAAGGAAATTATGGGGGACAATTATCAACAACTGCTTACAGATAAGAAAATAAAGCCAAAGTGAAAAGTGGTTATCAACAATGATAATCCAAATGATAAACAATGGATCCCTGATGTCCATGTAAATGACCTTTGACCGTCAGATGTACTTATGCATCGTACAATAACATTTATTAAATAAAAATATTGACCCACATAATAAAATACCTTCCATAACAATACTTCTGTTAATTCATGTGAAAAAAATGTTCTGATATCACTTAGACTAGATTGGATGACAAACAGGGCAGACTCATACATTCCAAATTGTCATTGGTCAACATTTCTTTGCACTGCCCTTCTGGGTGATTAATTATGGTTATGACATGTAGAACACATTCACTCGCTTACTCAAGTACTGATGCCTAATTCAGAGAGATTATTCACGCCTATTCCTTCGATGGATTTAAACTTTACAAACTCAACGATTAAACTATTCACACTCGGTATTACCACGAATGACTCATTCAATGATGACAAGGATGGCGATAACAACCATAACAACGATGACGAGGATGATAATGACAATTGTAACTGCATTGAGAACACCTACATAACTCTTCAGTAACGTTAACAAGGCACGTGGCATCGACATGAGAATGCAAAGCAAACGCAGCGACAAGCAATTACCTCTCAGAGTTTTCATGTGAGAGATAGCCATCCTCAGAATGGTGAGTTTGTCTGGTTTTCGGGCAAGGGTGCTACAGGTGGGCACCATGTCGCAGAGCTCGTTCATGTAGGTCGTCATCTTGTTCCTTCTTCGACGCTCTATTTCACAGTGACTCTCCCTTCGTCATAATGGAGCCATTTTTAGTGGCATTATCATAAATTATGATAATTAATTAAATTGTCATTTAAAAATTTTTACCTATTCAAAGTAATAACATCACCAGCATAGAATTAATGGTCATCATCATCATCATCATCATCATGGGTTTGCAGTAGGTAACATGGATTTAATAATATAGTATAACCTTAATTATTCAAAACCTCAATTCAAGCATCTCTACCTTATAGCAACTTACCTGGCAATCCTATTTTTGTCTCTCTCCTGGCTATAAGATGAACAGCCTTCCTCTTTACTGAAAATAAATGTTAATATGATCAAAATTCAAAATGAATTTAATGTCATCGAAATTAGATATTTTAAAAATATTAAAGTTTCACATAACTTTTTCACTGAGTTACACAAAGATTATTGCTTTACAAAAATTAAGATTACTCATACATTAATATTAATATTAATATCTGTTTATAGTCTTACTAGTCAGTCCATAATCACTGCAATAAAGACTAAAATCAATCTTACTAATTGTCTTCTGTGTCTGGGCTAAATCCATCTTCATTGTCATCGGAGCTATTCAAAAGCAGGAGACATAATGACTTAAAAAAGCAAGCCATATGAACTTTGAAATGTTGCCACAGTTTAGCTATTTTAAGGTTTTTATTTATTCAAAAGCTACGTCAAAACCAGAAAGAACTACGACAATAATATCAATATAATGACGAATGTTGTCTCTGTCAAAAATACCCTATTGTCTAGATTTTATATTGCTTGCCACTTACAAAATAGTTGACAAATTTTACCAAACAATGTGTAAACCTTTCAAGGTTTTGCAATAGCTAAATTAAGTCTTTTAAAAAGAGCTGGCTTTAAAAAAGCAATAGGAATTTGAAAACTTAAATTAATCAAAAAAATAACAAAGTAATCCATTAAGTGAAAACAATTACAGCATAAACATAAACCACCAACTCGCATGTGGTGCTGACAACTTTCCTCTTTCTAGAGCCATCATCACCAAGTCCAGCTAAGATAATATCCAAAAAGTCCAACATGGTTTACAATTAATGCATTTCACTTTCAAAAGTATGTGATTGAATGTAATAGTACATTACAGGCCTAAATAGCACCTTGGCTTTTGGCTGACTATATAAATGTAAAAGACAAAACAATTGCTGAAGGATGAGCAGCATGAACAATGACATTCTTTGATGCAAATCATTCAAAACGTTGACTTCATTATGTGAGGCTTTAATATTGAATAACGATATGTAATCTCGGCTACAACTAAATAGTAGTCTTAAAGTCAAGTATCGGCAAAAGCCTATAATTTCAAAAAATTTCAAAAAAATCTATCAAGAATAAAAGCTTCGCTTACAGTTGCTCCCAGAAGAATGAGAATAAGACGACGAAATCATGTTGCGCCCTCAAACAAGGATTTTATTTTGATTATAAATTAATTTCAACTCTGTAAATAAAGTCTAACAAAAGAGCCTAAAAACTACAGAGACGTCTGGTCCTGGCATCTGTTGACCAAGTAAAAAGTAGATTTCCCGATATAATGCACTGAAAAACATTCAAACAAATAAAAACTTAAGTGTATTAACTTTTTCTTTTAAAATAATTTAATGTTTAATTTTAATTGCAGTTATTATAAAACAAGTATTTTCGAATTGGAAGCCAGCTTTTCGAAGAACTAAACTTAAGCGGAATTTTTTTATATAGATTTAATCTTAATTTAATTAGGCAAATATAATTAAAACATATTTATTTCTTCTCTGATATTTTTATAACTTGATCTATTTTAGATCAATTGATTTAAGAAATGGAGAACTATCATGCGAATATTCTTGAAATTCCAGGTCTCATACAGGTACTTGTCATTTATTATAATTTTATATTCAATATCTTTAATAAATTAATTACCATAATAATTATTTTACCAAAAAGAGAAATAATAATAATAATGTCTTAAAACAATTCCTAAACGTCTAGCTCATGTTTAGTTTCATGTCTTGAAGTTATATTCTATTTTTTCAATTGTAAATAAATTCTTTTGATTTGTTCAAAATCAACCCATTTTAATTCACTAAATATTTGATATTTACATATAACAAACGTTCAAAATTTTGACACTAATGTACTCTTAAAATAATTTATTTTTAAAAATTCACACTTTTCCTAACATACTTTTGCGGAATTCTTTGCATAATAGTACTGGGAGTCGGATACTATGAAGTCCAATGCGTGGTCAGATGGTGATCTTCGTTGCTTAGAGGCTGCTATGACTACTTGAGGGCAGTTTGCAACATCATAGGTTTTAGTAAACCAGGTTATCAGTTAGGATAGAATGCGGTTGAGAAGGAATAAGTAATAAGCAGAAGTAATTTGAAAAGCTGGAAGACCATCATCAAATTTTTTTGGCGTTTGTCTTAGGTTAAGTATATATATGTGCTAATCAATATTTTCCATTATTTCTATAGCAGACGCTTTTGCATTCTTCTTGCCCACCATATGTCAAAAACTTACTTGAACTACAAATAAAATTAAAATTAATAATGCTTCTATTTTATATAAAACAATTTCGTTACAACATTCTGCTGTCAATCAATCCAAAAATTGTCACTTTTCTGATTATTGGAGGAACGCATATCCTCTAACTTCCTTTTCTTACTGTTCGTGTTGAGGGCCGCACAGCGTTAGTGTTTGTTTTGATATTTCTGGTCGAAAATTTGTAAATATTTTTGGAAACCATCGACAAACGATTTGAAACTCGAAGTTTGAGAATAAACGAAGTTTTATACTTAGGAATTCCTTAACATGTAACTTATCGCGCACAGGTTGACAACCTTACACGATGTCGGGAGGTTTGGACATTTTAGCTCCTCGCGAGGAAGATGTAATTAAGTTCTTGGCTTGTGCAACTCATGTGGGTACGGCCAATTTGGATTTCCAAATGAAGCAATATGTTTACAAGAGGAAACCCGATGGTAAGTTAACCGTGCCAATTAAGTTTTACTTAAAATATATGTCGGGCAAAATTGATTTTCTAAACTATGAAGATGCGGTTTCGCGAAATTTAAATAAGATTTTTACCATTCTAGGCGTCCACATTATCGACTTGCGCAAAACATGGGAGAAAATTCTGGTGGCTGCCAGGGCCATTGCTGCCATTGAGAATCCAGCTGACGTCTGCGTGATTTCTTCTCGTCCAGTTGGACAGAGAGCAGTGCTGAAGTTTGCTTACTACACCGGAGCGACCCCCATTGCTGGTCGATTCACCCCAGGAACATTTACCAACCAGATCCAGGTATGTTGGATTGTGATTTGCCAACATTTCGGTCTAAATCCGGCCAAGCCAACATTGCTCTAGATTAAATGCCGAATCATTAAAGGCAGCCTATCGTGAGCCAAGGCTCCTGGTCGTCACGGATCCCAGGGAAGATCACCAGCCTGTGACTGAGGCCTCCTATGTAAACATCCCTGTCGTGGCTCTGAGTTGCACAGACTCTCCGATGAGATACATCGACGTTGCCATCCCCTGCAACAACAAGAGCAACCTTTGCGTCGGATTGATGTGGTGGATGTTGGCCAGGGAGGTTCTCCGTCTCAGGGGAACGATCAGCCGCGAGGTTCCTTGGAGCGTCATGGTCGACTTGTTCTTCTACAGGAGCCCAGAAGAGGTAAGCTGGGATGAATCTAGTGGATGAATTAATGAACGGCAAGAGTCAATTATTCTGACCGTTGTTCCTCAGACTGAAAAGGAAGAGCAGGCTGCCATCGAGCAAAGCAAGCCTCAAAAGGAAGATTACGTCGAGCCCTATGCTGAGCAGCCAGCTTTCACTACAACTGAGGTGGTTACTGTATCTGCCATGAGTTCTTATGTCAAAATACTTTTCTAATTGAGTTTTACTACCATCTGTACATTTAAGTGTCTACTTTTTCTGTATCATTTTTGCTTATCGTCTGCTCATTTTTCAAAGTTTGACTAGACTATTATCGACCAATTCATTGCAGTGGGGAAGCGAGACAGTGGCACAACCCGTTCAGGCAAACTTTGCAGCTGATGACTGGGCTGCCACGGACACTGGCGACTGGGCGAGCTCCGCTGCCACGGCCGTTCCGTCTACCAACGAGTGGGGAGGAGCGGCTGCCGAGGCCTGGGAGTGATCTCTTAGAAAGACTCTTAGACTGATAATACGTTGATGGTACGCTCACGACGAGAACAAATAAAATTATCAGTGAACAACGATGATTTTGTCTTTTATTCAACCGCGAGAACAAAAATTATGTATCTTGGTCGGGTTAAATGTTGATTTTGAAGAGGGTTTTTGGCGAGAGACCAGTAATAGGGAAAACTCGTAAAAAGAAGAAGCCGTGCGACGGAGCCAAACATCTGCTTAAGTTGGCTTATAGAGGAGTGTCGTGACATACTTCTTCCTGTATCTGTGGGTTCCGCTCATGACTATGACGCCATCCTGGAAAAGAAGAGTCGAGGTAAGCGAATGGAGTGCTTTAGGCACCTGGAACCTACCTTGATGGAGAGTGCGTACAAGTGGTTCAGCATGACGTGGTTGGGCTCCGGCAAGAGCGTCGGCT
Organism: Whitmania pigra; assembly: GCA_021613335.1. Lineage (NCBI taxonomy): Eukaryota > Metazoa > Annelida > Clitellata > Hirudinida > Haemopidae > Whitmania > Whitmania pigra. The sequence goes on along the minus strand of JAJTWR010000450.1, from coordinate 568,547 downwards.
CGCACTGAAAACAAAAGGAACTCGCGTGGAATGGATGGCAATATTGCCTCCAACATTGAGGTTTAGGCAGGTACCTGCAGAGGTGATCCAGTGTTGAGTATAACTTGCAGCAGCTGAGGAGGAAGGGAGGGAGGTGCGGCGAGATTTGCCGAGGCATTTTTGGCGGGAATGTCCTGGGAATAGGAGCCCGGAGGTGACCTGGATAATCCTGGATAATATTGAATATTTGCAAATCGAGATTTAAAAAAGCTGATTTGAATTAGAATAGCAGATTAATGAAGCATCTGAGCAAAACTGACAGTGAAACTGCAGATGGTGTTGTTGCTTTGCTCAGAGGGATGCATCAATGAGTAAATAACTTTATTAGTAAATTAATTGCTTGTAAATAGTGCAAATTGTGAGTGGTTGCACCAGCAGAGAAATGAACGTTGATTAAGCATTTAACCCATAAATTAGATTTTACACAGCTAGATTGCAAAAGATGCTTAGAATGGTCAGATGCCTGACATATCTTCATAAATAGACATTCTAGCTTAGAGGAAAAGTTCATGAATATGCATGAAGGAGAATTTAAAATGAGGCAGCCAGAAGTAATGCCTTTTCCCAACAATTACCTAAATTGCATGATTCAATTCTCCATCATTTTAATAGTGTTGCAATAAATCAAACTAAACAACAAAATGAAGAGCATTTAAAATCCTTTAAGCAGTTTTTAATTCTTACTATTTATTCGCTAAAACATCTAATAATGTAACAGCAAATCACCTGATTTTGAAGAATCTGTTCCCTTGCTGTCAACCTCAAGTGCCTCAAAAACCTCGAAATCTGAAGCCTTCACAACCAAACTGTTGAACTGTTCGCCTCCTTCTGTCACTCTCTTGGGGTTAAAATAAAAATAAATGGTTAATTTTTATTATTTATTAAAATTTATATTCATGTTTTTAATTAATTAATTATAAACTGTTATCATCCATTAGGTTGCTGATTATTGAGATTCCTGAAGTTTTGCAAAACATGCACCAGTATTTACTCTTTAAAGAAGGGTAAACAGCACAGACCCTCAAAAAGTGACTCAATTTTCAGCCCACCATCATTCAGAACTTCAAGCATTCACCCAATCACAAGTAGTAAATAAAATTCAGAATTAAAGGCCAGACAACGTTCCAACCTCTCTGTTCGAATCGCACTTCCATTGTCCATCGACAAGAAACTTGAAGTTGTGATTTCCCTCTGGTAGGTTGACCACAGTGCAAAAGTTGTTCTGACTGGAAAAAATTTTAAATTAATTTTATAATTTTTTTTATGTCTAATCATTTGTAAACCTCTTTTATAAACTATAACTACGTAAATACAAATGATGACTAATAAGCTAAAATAAAACAATGTCACCACAAGAAAAATTTCTAAATACCTCTTCACCATGGGGATCTTTGTGGTACCATTATCAAAACTGACAAACACTGTATGGCCACCTCCATCCCATTTTATGACACTCGGCAGTGTCCTCGGTTCTGCATCTATGATCTCTGATGACGGACCTTCAGCATCTTCTGATCCATAGAACATCTAAAAAAAAATTTAACCACCTAAAACGTTTTTGTGGTTTGTTCGAAAAAATCAATTTAATTGGTCGTGAAGCGCATCAAGATATAAACCTTAGATGTAACGTCATATTCATTGTCTAAGCTCCCAGGATAGCCTTGTATTTGCCTTGGCTGAAATAAAGTCGGGCCTCCATCGTCCATTTGTTGCAGACGATCTCGACCAGCTGTATTACCCATGTTCAAGGTTTCAAAACTGCTTAGCTTCAACAGTAAACTAAAATGAAATAAACCAAATAAAATTAAAATAAATACTTTTATTTATTTGTGACACCAAGCTAGAACGTACAAAATTTCCCAACAGCTACCTCCGACTACACCTCAAAACACTCACCTAAGAGAGCTCAGAGTATCAAATGTAAACAAATGTTTTGGAAAAATTGATAAATCGTATAACTTTATGCAGTAATACGAATTTTGAAATTAACTACTTTGTACTGAATTATTAGAAATCTCAAATAAATACAACTGACATTTACTGCATTGAATGAATTTATTTTATTACTAATGTATTTAATCATTGTTTGTGATAAATAATTTTTTTTATTAATTACAATAAAACTTGTAATTTTTCAATTGAATTGCAGTTTGACGATGAAATAAATATTTAAAAAAATAATAAATCGCATTATTAAGTGCTAAATATTTTAATAAAATTATTTCTAAAATATATTATAAATTATGCTAATATTATTATTATCTCAGCGCTTAGTCAAACAAATGAAAATGCAGACCTTCAAAGTTGATGAGCGCTAAGATAGGTCAAATCGGTGCGGTACTTAAAAGCGTGATTTCACACCAGTCATAATTTCTATCCTCTGGAAGGGGCTTCGCTATTCAGTTGTCTGGAATATTAGACTAGATTTTTAGCAAAATGGAAGGCAGGACTACAAAGAGAAGGACACTCATGCAGAAAGTAAAGGATGAACCTTTCGTTCCACTTGGTAAATGTTCATGTCTTTACAGTTATTTGGGATTTATTGCCTTTGTCGCGAGAGTACGTGACTGAGGTCTTTAGCTGGAAAATGTCTCAAATGACTCATACGAGTTGCTTGGAGACTTACAATTGTAGGCTAACTGGATTTTATCATAAATGTTCTGGCTGTGACTTTTGTCACGCCCCTTCTGACATGGTATTTTGTTGTCTGCTGATTGATACTCCAATCATATACTTTATTTTTATCAGTTTCTCATTGGAGTCATATGAAGCTCCTTATGTTTATACCATTGAGAAATGAGCTTTCTTGGACTTCTTTATTTAATTCATTGCCCCTTTTCTTATGAGGTCCTCTAACATCATTTTGAGGAGCCTATCCTGTTTTTAACACTTTATTTCTTCAACTTGTCACAGGCTTATCCTGTTTTTAGAGCTTGAATGATGCCAAGGCTTTGTTTATGGAGCTGTGACACCAGTCACATATGCATATTGTCTTCATTTTTTTGGAAGTTGAGAATTTTTAATTAACAATCTTCTACATTAGAAGTGTTTATTAAACAAATATGGGTTGAGTTGCTTTAAATATTTACGAGATAACTTAAAGGTTTATCTTACTTTTGTTACGATGATTCTCGTCTTCAGGAATCTTCTGCACCTTCGCAATGATTGCCCATGGAATAAAGCAGTACAAGAACAGAGGAAACATGTCGACATCCATGTACATCATGAGATACAGAGTCATTGCTCAGAGCATGGTGGTCGGAGCCATGACCCTCGGCGTGACGTACCAGCTCTGCAAGGATTGGTGGAGTCCGAGCAAAACCAACAACCACAACAATAACAACAAGTAATCGGTCGGAGACCTTGCTGGCTTGCCCCTCCTCCTCGTTATTGTCAATAATGACTTGCGTTGGTGTTGTGTTCGTGGCAGTTAGTTACTTTTGAGGTTTACAGGCGTTGATGATAACAAAGACCTGAATTATTTTTCCAGTTTTTAATTTTTCTTTAGTTTGCAGAACAACCTTAACGGTTTTATCTTTCGACATTTAAACTTCAAGAGGTCTGGTTATCGCATTGGCAAGGATAATTAATCTAGCTTTTTGATTGTGAAGCCATTTTCCCGCTTTGAGTTTAACCTCCGTTTTTTTTAGTTATTAGTTTTTGAACTAATGGCAATCCCATGTATCGTATTTCGCTTGCTCCCCTGAAATGGTTCGGGTTCCAGAATTGCAGACTTGAAGTTGTTCGCTTCCTCCGGTTAAGTATTATTACTTCTGAGTGACCGGCGACTCGATTTAACATCTTTGCAGACGATTGAAATTCTTTAAGGTAAAAGTGGTCGGATTGGTGGGAAGAGACTTGTTCGTGATGCACATTTGATTGTTTTGAGACTTTTTGAAATTCTGGAAAATGTTGATGTTTGTTCTGAAGAGACAGAATTGATGATATAGTTTTATTAGTTAATCAACTTTAGTAATTAGTTGGGTTGACATGGTTTGCAAGAGTAACAATAAAGTCAGTTAACTGAACGGGACCGCCCCTCGATTCCGAGTTAATTGGTTGGACTTGTCTGAGAGTCAGAAATTAAAGTCAATTTGCTTAAGAGGTTATGATGAATAATGGTCAAAAAGCTGTACCTGCTCAGAGAAGATGAACACGAAGAATCTTGAAGGAGTTAAACCGATGAGCGAATCTGTGGTTTCAGCAGCATAATGGCTGTGTTTTTATTTAAATGTTCAGTGTAAGTTAATTTGCTTCTGCATCTAAAGTTGTTATAATTGATTATAACCCTATTCGAATGTTTAACATACTCTTCGAAACACATGTTTCACACGTTTTCGGAGTTTGTTTTAATTTTAAAAAATGCTCCTTTGGTCGAGTAGCACGTAGGCATCTTTTAACAAGACGCCCATAAATTTTGTTTAGAAGCTAAAAAAAAAAAGATAATCTCTTGAAGCTGTAGGAAGATTTGCTCTTCCTGGAACCACCTAAAATGACTGTTATGAGTTGCAAAGCATTCCCATAACACCCATCACGTGCTATGTCGATAATTGTTTGATAATTATTCACAGTTAGAAAAAAACTTAACGACAAGGTGCACTCCAATTCACGACGACTGAAATTCAGCCCCGTGCAACGACATCGTTTTGTATTCCCTACTACTCAAAGGTAGTCGTTCGATACGTACAAACATCCCCTGTTCTCGATCATGAAAACTTTGCAATCGCTCTTGGACAACCGATACAAAGTGCCGTGGAGTCTCTTTTCCCAGTCTGGTTTTCCATATTCCAGCCGGCAAGAAGAGGCAAACTCTCCGAATGTGAAGGTCACATGGGTACACAAGTGTTTCCATGAGCAGATGTCCAAGCACTTCATAAATTCTTGCTCCGTGTGAGTGTCGTATAAATCTTCGCAGCCGATTACGTCGATATCCCAATCACAACCTAGGAAATGTTAATAAATAAAATAAAATGTATTATAAATAAAGTTCAATTTATTATTTATAAAAAAAAAAACTATGGTGTCATTTATAGTAAGCCTCTGAGCTAAGAGGCCTCTCTTTCAACAGATGTTGCACTGCTATCGAACGGTATGTCAAAATTAAAATCAATAACACCCACCTTACTTATCTACTTGTAATTTAAAATCAGTTCCTTATTAACATGTTAAATTGATACTGAACCAGGGACGTCATTTGGGGTAAGCAACGACATCCCTGATTTTAGGTAAAAAAAAATTGGTCATCTCATGTTGTTTTCCCCCTTGGAAAAAAAAACTGAAATGACGTCGCTGCACCAAACTTCACCAACCTTTAACACCGAGGTTGCATCCAATCATCAGTGCCACAATAAAAACACAAATCCACAAGGCTTTCTCCATAGTCTTTAGTTCGTTAAATCTATTTGAGTTAATAATGATCCAGTTAATAAATAACTAAGGTTACCATTAAGTCATTGCCATTAATTAAATGACCTATGAACCACTAATATTTAATAATGCAGGCTATTCAATGCATTTTCTAAAAGGACTTACATTTCAATGAAAACGCCTTTCTACGGGCTCAACTGTTGCAAATAAATTAATGCTTGCCGCGAAAACTCCATTAATCAATTCTAGAATACAAAAAAATAGCACCTTCAAAATTTGATTTCAAATAGAAATTTTTTTAAAATTTAAAATAATAATTTATTGCCCATCCATGCTCATTTTTACTCCTAAAAAGATTTTGGAAATAAACAACGCCTAGTACAGCTGTGAGATTTTTCAGTCGATGATGGAATCTGAATCTAGAGTTTTTATTAGCAGAAAGCTAAGAATATTTTACCAAAGAAATTTAGCTTTCAGAAAGCTAAGAATATTTTACCAAAGAAATTTAGCTTTCAGTGTGCAAATTGCCCTACGAAGTAATCTCTTTAAAGATCTGAACTGAACCCTATCGGCGCAATTAGAGTACTCTACTCAGTTCTTATTCCCAGCATAATTATTTTATCACGTAAATTAATCAGAACGTTCTCATATCGCCAAAAACCAACCCTCGATTTCTTCGTAAGCTGGCTGATAACCACACCCGTTTTCTGGCTTCTGTGCAAGAGGAACACGGGCAGTGCAAATCATTTATGTATAAGCTTGTGGACCAAGTAAGAACTTAGTGGGGATAGATAAACATTAATTCCAAATTATTAAATTAAATTAAAAAATGTATCAGTTTACTGCACATTTTTATATTTTGAAAATTCGTTATTCTCGCACGCGTTTGTTTGCGAGTGTGTGGAGTTCAATTGAAGCACCATAAAAATGAAACAGTTTAACTATCCGGAGAATATTTGAGAACTAATGCCCAGATTTTCTCTCAGAATGAATCTAATTGAGAACCGGACCGATGGATGCACAAGAACTTACATTTTCATGTGGAATTCTTCGCAGTAGGCGGCGTTCATAGCGTTTAGTAAATTCTCTATAATTGTTCGACATTATTGCATTACAGTAACTGTATTCGACAGCTAAATATTTAATTAGAAACAGATTAACTTGCAGCAAATGGTTAACTATGTACAGGGGCCTAAATAAACTAAATGCGCAAAAAATGCAATCTCAACATTTTGACATTGAGTAAATAAATTTGAGTTATCCTCACTCCAGGGCCGTCAACAGAAAACTCGTACCTTTAGGCACAATGGTCTCAATTTGTTAATTAAAAAAAACCGCGAAGAATATTTAAGCATTTTAAAAATCGGGTATTTCCCTCTTCCGGCGGCTCACCCAGGCCTTAATTAGTATAGATTGGCATGAACCAACACAACTCTGGTAAGTAATCTCGTTGCAGCTACACTAAACTGACTTCTCTGTACTCAATCTGAAATCGTAGCATGTTTAATCAGATAAATAACATCATCTATCATCTACGAATATCTCTAAAAATCTTGCATCCGTTTACTCTCTGGCGAAAAACATTTCTCAGCGCAGTTTATTTTTGAGCCTTAATTTACAGGCCAATGTTCAACTTCGGTTCCACAGGGCACAAAAGCCTCTTTACTGACTTTATTTTTTACTGAAAAAGTTATTTAAAAAAAAGGAGTAAAAATGTGCAAAAATCGTAATAATGGAATAATAATCGATGTTATTTAAAATTGTTAACGTTAAATATTTCTACATTTTCTATGCCTTACCAACAAATAATTTTTTTTTGTAAGTGTATCAATGATAGACCAATGATATCATTGTGGTTGGCTAATCGTGGTTGAGACCCTTGCGGGTCCAAAAGAAATTGTTGGTTTCATGGACAGGCCCCCTCTCGGCGGCCCTGCTTGGGAGGAATCAATTTTGGTCACATGGTAGATTAATATTATAGTAAACTGGTAATAAATACATTTTATTCTGCATGTAATCTCAACTGTTTACATTCGATGAAGGACTGGGAGCTTAATGGGAGTTCCACCGGACAACAAAACAACATGCAATTACAAGTGTCATATTCCTGAAACCCCGAGAAATGCCTTCAACTTTTCGTCTTCATTTCTGCTCCACTTTGTGAACTCCTCCTTGAGTTTGTGTATTTCGCACCGACCGTCCGAAACAAGAATTGCCTGTCGATTGTGTTAGCCAATCAAATAATAACTAACAGATTAAAGGCAAAAGTAAATTACTTAAGTCATTAAGGCTAGCTGTAGTATAAATAATCATCTTACCATCATGCTGGTGAATGACGACCCGTCTGCACTTCTCGAAGTCTCCAACTGTGTTGCTGCGATGGCATTCAACCTGCGGGAATTGTGAGCAGGTATTTTAACCATAGATATATTTGCATATTCAGCAAATCCCTTAATATTTATTACTGCCATCCCGGTTTAATGGTCAATCATGGCAACATTGAATAACATCTAACAGTTAATTTGATTAGGTTAATAACAATGACAAATAATAATAATGATTTATAACTTATTTTGTTAATCATGTATTCGATCAATTAAAAATCAATTAATAGATTTAATGAGTTCATGAAGACCTGGATTTGTTGGACCAGGAAGAAACAGGTTCATCTGAACTGAGGCACAAGTCCCAGATGTAAATCACGTTGTCATTGGCAACGATGAAACAACTCGGTCTTGTTTTCACCCAGGCAACGCTTTTGATTGGATGACCCTTAGTGGAATTCATCCACTCACAAACAGGACGACCTCAAAAATATAATCAAGTGAGCTAAAAATAATAACTAAAAATTGCAGGTCAGAGTGATCAAACAGTCAAATGGCAAAAAATAGAACAGCCATTGATGGCAATTGCTGCAGTAAATTACTTGAATTTGTTTTAAAGATTCTTAAACTTCCATCCGAATATCCAGCCTGAAATTTCAAATAAAAGCAATGGATTCTAAATTCGCTGATTTTTCCTTAAAATGAGAAATTAACCACCAGGATCAACGGGGGATCGAACAGTGAAAGGTCCATGCTCGTGACTTCGGTGATGTAATCTGAAATCAACATTAAGCCATTCAGATCTCGTTTAGGCTTAAAATAAAAATAAATAAATTGTTAACACAATTGTAATTAACATAATTAATTACTTAATTAAAGAAAATAATAAAGTAATATATTTAAACAAATAAAATAAATTCAGCTGCCAGAGAAACTACAAGTTTCAAAAGCAACTGTTATTCAGCAAACCTAGTGCTGATTGGTAAAAAGCAGGCACAGCTTTCCTGGCATTTTTCACGACGTGGACAATTCTACCCTTGAAATGACAACATGAAACTGGTCAATTTGAATTTAGTCCGATCAATTTATGCTTCTGTGAATTAAAAGGAAATTTGATAGCTTCTCATTTAAAATAGCTCACTAACGCTGTTCGTTGAAACGAACAAATGACTGTGATTGGATGGAAGGACGGCCAATTGGATCGACTGGTAGGAGGGCTCGCCGAAGCTTTTCCTGTTCAAACAAAAATAAACGTGTAACAATGTGAGCCTCTCATAGATAATTGTTTTCCATCAGTTTGTTTAAAATATTAAAAATAAAATTCTTTTTTTAATAAAATAAACATTTTTTTAACACCTCGGAGATGCGAGGTTGATGACGGAGCTCTGGATGAGCTTGATCTTTCCTCCTGGACTCAAACCCAAGTCTAACTCGAGGCCCTGATCGGCCACTTCCACTGGCACCTAATTATTAACTAATTTATTCTCTAACGAGTAATTATTGAGTATGAACTTATTGTCTAATATATTGATTAATTAACAAGTAATTAAATAATTAATCCCAACTACAAGTTGTTACAAATAATATTAATACATTAAAATATTAATGATTATAAAAATAAATATTAACAAATTAATTATCAATTTGATCCCTCAATTGCATCGGAGTCACACCAGAACAAAAGCACAAACCCACAAGTAGATGAGGGAGTTCAACTCCAAGGTCACCACCTGGAAGTCCAAGTCATCTGGAGGAGTTGGATGAAAACAAATAATAAACAAATAATAACTAATGGTTAATGAATAATAAATAAATAGTTAACGAATAATGAACAAATAGTTAACAAATAATAAACAAAAATAAAGGTTTACATTTTAGGTTTACAAGTTGCACTTGAGACTTTTAATAATAATTGATTGTGAGAATGATGACTGAATGAGGATGTTCAGGATAATTATTTGCAATTCAATAATGGTTCATAAACTTTTTTAAACAGATTCATAAACTTCATCTAACCTTTCCTTTTAGCATCTTCTTCAGAGCTGCAAACACAACACGATCAATTTGGATACTAATCAGAAATCAGTCCTCTGAATACAAATGCCAATACACAGACAAAGACGAAATTACAAATTCCACCCGAGTGAACGACTCACTCACCATATTTTTGAAGGCTCCAATGTACCGATCGAAACGACGGAACTCTTGTGGTTGGTGGATGTAAGTAATGCTGAGAACGAAGAAAGTGCAAGTAAAATAAATATAATACTACATTAATTAATTCTATAATATAATACTATATAATATGTAATACTATTAGCAAATCAGGATGACAACGAAAGAAAAATGTTCTCTTAATAAATTAAATCACCATATATATACAATGCAAACCAAACAAATCTAGCAATTGCTATTCAAGTTGCATAGCAACAATCATCATCATCATCATCATCATCATCATCATCATCATCATCGCTACTAAGTCAACATTGTCTGCTCCACTCAGCATTGCAACTTGTAATGCAAATTAAGGCCACAACAACAACGACGATGGCAGACAAATCGAACAACCGTTGTCGAACGAGGGTTGTCTGAGCAGCTTCTCAACTCCGCCCATGTTCTTAGCAGAGGAGGCAGAGGAAACTGTCAGATCCCAGAGGAGGAGTGTGCCGTCTGCCTGAATATTATAATTTATAATTTGATAATTATCAAATATTAATAATTATATAATTTACAATTTATAACATGATAATTATCAAGCTGGTCTTGAGCTCAATATCTCTAAGACCTCTCTGATAGGTTCATCTCGATGATTTCAAGAATTCAGAGCTGTGAGATTGATACAACAACAGCAACTTTAATAATATTTAACTATAAAAAATTTATTAAAAAATGTTATTCCATAACTGTTATTCCATAAAAATAGATTTGTAATAATAATAATAATAATACTAATACTAATAATAATAATAATAATAATAATAATAATAATAATAATATAATAATAATAATAATAATAATAATATAATAATAATAATAATAATAATAATAACAGTAATAATAATAATAATAACAATAATAATAATAATTTTTAATGAGTAAAATCTAACAAAAACTGTAATTCAATAAAATGGATTTACAATCATCAACAACTCCATCAACATTCTCAACCAATGACCAACCATCCCGGCGAATACGAGCGAGTTCCTGAACGGACTGAAACAACAACAAGTGGGGTCGGATTGGCACGCAAGAATTCTAAAGAAAAAAATAAATTGACATTTTCAGTCATTATATATTGATAAATATATTTCATTGCATTTAATTATTATTATATTTATAATTATTCTTATTAATAATTAATTAAAAGTAACAACAATTATTATTTTAATTAATAATAAGTTATGTAATATAATGAATAACAATTATTATTATTATCACATCAAATTCATCATCATCATTATTATTAATACTGGTATTAATATTCCTACTATTCCAACTGAACGAAAAAAAAACGAGGAGAATATTTCACTTGAGTGGGGAGCTGAGCTCGTAGATGTTCCACATGCAAATGATGCCTCTCAGAGCCCAGTCGTCTGCCTGTAATTTTAAAATATAAGTGAATCTAATCTAATAATTAAAAACGATGTAAGTTATGATTAACCAGTTATTTAGATCAGAATGTGGAAATGTTCATATGTCAAGTGTTAATGGGTTCAAATCTAAACATGGCAAGAATAGAGAGACAAGTATGTCATAATTATAATAAATATAATAATAGTACTGACAGCAATAATAGTTAAAGTAAGTTATTAATAGTTAATTCAATATTGCGAAGCAATAATAACGATAACAAATTACAGCAACGAGAATAAAATAAATAACAAATCACGGTTTGAGTTCTTTGAGGAGGTGCGTGGATGGTGAGGAACCAGTTGTGGAAATTATTCGAGAAATGGCACGAGGTGACAGGGCGACCTGGATTGGAAATTAATTAATTAACTAATTAATAAACTAAACTAATCTGTGTTATTTGTCATCACGATTAGTAAACTTATAATTAATAATAATTGCTATTATATTTGTTAAAAACTTATAATTAATAATTAATATTATTATATTTATTTGTATTTATTAAATTATATTATAGTAAAGATATGTAATAGTCATATTGGAATATCAGGGTTTGCACTTCCTTAAGACTTAATTTATTTAATATCATTTTGTTGATTTCAATATGTTGTGTTAATGTAGTAGTCAATAGATGAAATTACTCTAATTTCTAAAAAACAGAATCCATATTAAATATACTTAATTTTTTTTTTTTCTTTCCGATCTTAATCACAATCATAACAATCATCATTGTCATCACAATCATAATCATGGTTACAATCACCTTTTACAATCATAATAATAATTACAATCACCATTACAATCGTAATCATAATTACAATCACCATTACAATAATAATAATAATAATTACAATCACCATCACAATCATAATCATAATCACAATCACCATTACAATCATAATCATGATTACAATCACCATTACAATCATAATCATGATTACAATGACCTTTAAGTATCTCGGGAGATTCGAACTCGAGGAGGAATTCTGCAAAGGAGACGTTTGAAGTTTTGTGCTCGGATGACGCAAGGAATTCATTCATTCGAGATTCTTCCAACAGTTCCAACATGACCTTAGTAATTATTGGGTATTATTATTAATACTATTGTTGTTGTTATTATTATTTTTGTTATTATTATTATTATTATTATATTATTATCATCATTATTAACTGAAAAGTTAAAAACTTACAAATTCTTCATTCATCCCATTTAGACTATAAATCCATTTTTTATTAATTTCATTTATTTCTTACCGGAACTGTATTGGAGAGGAACTTGTTCAGAGATGGAGAATCAATGAAATCGACAAATTCTTCGTGGGTGCTCTTGGCACTGTCTGAGATAAGATCATCAAGTATGATGATGATAATAATTAACAGTAACCATGGTGATGATGATGACAGTGGTCAAACTGATGATGATAATATTAGTGTTGATAATGATGATGACAGTGATGAAAATGATGGTGATGATGATGATGATGGTGATGATGGGAAACCTGAATTGTCACTCCTAAGAGTAAATTGCATGGGCTGTTGAGTGGAAGCGTCCCTTGTGATGATTTCTTCCGTCTGCAACTCCCTGTCGATGTCATCATCACCGGTCTGGACGTAAGTCTGGAAACATTTCAAAGCTCCCTTAATTAAACAGTGCTATTAATTCAATAATTGTATTAATTAAATAGTGCTACCAATTTAATAATTATATTAATTAAATAGTTCTACCAATTTAACAATTATATTAATTAAATAGTGCTACCAATTTAACAATTATATTAATTAAATAGTGCTATCAATTTAATAATTATATTAATTAAATAGTGCTATCAATTTAATAATTATATTAACCACCGAAAAAAAATGAATAAATAAAATTCTGTTGAAATTTCCATCAACAACAAACAGGTCACGGTTTCATACTTTATCTTGTTCAACAAGTTACTATTCACCTGCATGTAGCCGGAATTCCCGAACTTCTTGATGAAAACCTCGTACTCCGAGGCCGGATTGAGAGCGAAGAGATCGAAGACTTTCCGATCCAACTCCACGAACTTGAGCACCTCCTCTGCCCGTGCCCTCATTCGCCCGGAGACCTTGCTCATCTTTTCCTTGGAGAAATTGATGAGGAAGTTTGGAAACAACTTGTCGTCCTGCGGTCTGTCTCCTTCGCTTTCGTGGGATCTCTGAAATTCCTCGTGGGAATGAAATTCATTGTTTGATTGTTCGTTGTCAAGTAATTAATTGCTAGTAACTTTTATTAATAAAAAATATTTAGTAATAACTGAACTGTAGGTGCATATTTGATTTATTTGATAATAGCTAACTAATAATTCGTTGTAGACGTCTGCCTTCAGCTCACCTTAAATATGGCCGACTTGTTCAGGAGTTTTTCATTTTCTTCTGCCATGGCTTTCATGAGGTCACTCATCACCTGGAGTTCACCTTTAACCTCTGCCTGACCTTTCTTCCGCCCAATGGGAACTACTTCTTCATGATCAAGATCATCATTGTTATCATCACGTTTGTGCTTGTCATCGATTGAGGTTTTGTTATTTTGTTTATCAGGGTGATCACTATCATCACTGTCATCATCATCATCATCATCACTGACATCTTTTTCAAAGTCTTCCTCATAGGCCTGAAAAATGTACAAATTTGTGAAATAATAAATAATAAGTATTGCTATTAAAAACAAATCCTCATCATCACCATCATCATCATCGTCATCATCATCACCACCACATATAATTATCATCAGTTATCATCTAATATTTAGTACTTCAAAATCATCCTCGTAGTTGTAATCGTTGTCCTTGCTGTCCTCGTCATTGATCTTGCTCCCCTGGAATATAAAGTTAAAATTTAAAAAAAAATGAACTGAATAAATTTATCATCATCTATAATCAATTCAACAAGTTATCATTATTTTGTTATCATTACTCAATGCTAGAATACAAAAACAATGTCCCGTTCGGGGATTTATTTGCACCCCGAGCTTTACACCAGAAAACTAAATTCAATAGAGTCAGTCACGTGATTGGAACATTGATTTAATATCTGTTTCGGCTTTTTAAGTAGATGCTGTCAGCCATGACTCCATTGTTTTGTTTTTTTAAATAGACAATTCGACTTTGGTAAAGCAAAAATTAGTCCTCTTGTCAGGGGGGTTGACCGAGGCCTGTCCAACCCCCCTTGAGAAAGCTGAAATGTCATCTCCCACAATGTCTCTGGACATGAGTTATGTCCAATTTGGTTAACACCTGGGTCTCTTGGCTAGCACCCAACCCTCCCTGGGACATCATTCAAAATAAATCTCTGGTTCAGTTAGATTTAAAGACGAACCGTGCTGTCGAAATGGTTGTTATGCTTGGATGAATTGATTTTATCAAAGTCCTGCTTGTCATCCCTTCTTTTAAGCTTCCTGTCCTTGTCGTCTGCCTGTGATGAATTGATTTGATTGCAATAATTAAACCGACAAATACTGTACAAACAAATGAATTAATTTTGTAAAGAATATGAAATAAATGAAATTATAGAAATAGAAATTATTTATTACCCAGAATATCATGTCGATAAGAATATGTGAAAGTGAAATAATTGAAAAGTTGTATTACATTTGATTATAATGAAGTAAAGATAATTTCAATATGACTCCAAATTCTAAATCTACATTCGTAAACTTTTTAAAGCTCTTTCGAATCAAGCTTTATAAATAAAATATTTAAAATAATGCCGCCAACTTACCAAGATTGGCGTAAATAAATTGAGTTACGAAGTTAGCATTATTATTATTATTTTTATTATTAATATTATTATTATTATTATTATTAATGATTTAACTTACATCATTGTCATCACCATCAAGTTTGCTTGTGTGTCGTGAAGATTTGTGTTCGTCATCTTTGCGATGTTCATCTCTTCTGTCTTTGTCTCTATTTCTGTCTCTTTCTTTGTGCTTGTCCCTCTCCCTGTCTCTGTCCTTCTCCCTGCCTTTATCCCTCTCCCTATCTCTATCTCTCTCCCTGTCTTTATCTGTATCTCTATCTCTATTTCTATCTTTTTCTCTGTCTCTGCGTCTTTCCTTGTCATCAGTTTTTTCTGTACTTTTATGTTCATCTTTAGATTTAGTTTTGTCCCTATAATTATCCCTGTTTCTTTCCTTGTCTTCCTCTTTCTCCCTATGCCTTTCTTTGTCTTTATGTCTATCTCTCTCTCTTTCATTGTCTTTATGCCTCTCTCTGTCTCTTTCTTTGTCTTTATATCTTTCTCTGTCTCTTTCTTTGTTCCTGTCTTTGTCTTTGTCTTTGTCTCTGTGATCCTCCTTGTCTTTATCTCTGCGACCTTCTTTGTCCTTGTCTTTATCTTTGTGCCTTTCTTTGTCTTTCTCTTTTTCTCGAAGCCTGTCATCTGGTTTATCTCTCCTTCTGTCCTTTTCTTTTGCTCTCTCTGCCTTTCCATCCCTTTCTCCATTTTCAGCATCCTTTTCCTTCCTCCTTCGATGCTCCTCCCTGTACTTGCCATCTTTCTTTCTGTCATCAGGTGTGAGTTCATATTTGTCGACATCTTCCCTCCTTTTTGACTTCTTTCTATCATCGTCGTCGTCTCTAGATCTATGTCTACTTTCTTTTAGTTTCTCCGTGGCTAAATTAAATTGTTTTAAAATAATTTGACTTTTGATTAAGTAATTTGGAATATGTTGATTTGAAAGAAAGTAATATGAAGCCTTTAAAGTAAGTAATATTTGTAATTAGTGCCATGAAGTTCTAAGAAAACTGAATAAATAAATAAACTTTTATTAATTACCAGACATAATGTAACATTCTATTGATTGAGTTTAAGTTGGTTAAATTTAATTTGTTAAATGGGAAAGTCCAAACTACATGGTCGAAAATCATATTGGAAATAACAATGGTTCTGACCTGACTTGCTCATGGATGTTTCTTTAAATCTAACAGTCTGTAGTTAAAAATAACAACGCTTTTAAGTCTCTTTAAGATAATTACAAATTAGGAGAAAAGAATCACTAAAAAGTCATTCAATTCAAGCACCTTCAACTGTTCTCGTAGTTCCGATGATTTCCATGTGTCCTCCTTACTCTGTTCACATTAAAGAATTATTTTTAACATGAAAATACATTCGAATAAATGTACGCTAAAATATTCTTTTAATCGGGCATATTCCGATCGAAAGCATTAAAAAGCTACACCAGCCTACATGTAAGAAAGTACGTACCTTTGTAATTGGCATAATATATTTTTTTTATTGAAAATAAACTCTGCAAGCCCTCCGTATCCAAGACACCCAAATAAACAACAAGGTGATAGCAAATGTTCGGTCGCAAGATGTCTATACTCGTATTTTTGAGGATCTAAATTATTTAAATGTTAATTTAGCTTGTTTGCTGAAGCAGAAAACAATTTTTTTTTAACAATATTACATCATTGATTAAGACTCCAAACTTTCTTTGGAGAATATTTCGTTTAGCACCTTAAAAGCTACCCAAGTGGACTAGCGTTTACCATTTTACTAGCAAATGAACCAAATTACAACTCAAAGGCAATTCACGACATTTAATTAAACTTGAACCTAACTAATTAACTCATCACAACTTTGACATAAGTAGGTACATTATTTACCGAGTGCGAATATTTTTCTCGTTCATTTGAGTAAATATTTGTCAAAAGATAATTTTGCTTTCGCAAAGCCATAAACTTTAAATTTAAAAAAAAGTTTGTGTCTATAACGTCCCAACAAAGGCATTTCACAACAATTTTATCCCATTTGCAACTGAATAAGCCCAAATTATAACCCTAGCTACCCAAAACATCGCCATCGCCTATCTAATAATTTTGGTCACTCTTATTATGATTTCATAATACTCCAATCTTCCTCAATTTCTTCTCTATCTTAAGATTGGAAGTCAGGCATATAAATTCGAAAATATCCATGAAAACTGGACGCACGTCATTTTTGATTACTTGGAAATTATTTCAATGTTCATTCAATTTCACCGTGCGAACTATTCGTACTACAAGTGCGTTTCCTATGCATTTCGTAGCTGTCGCCTCTTCAATACCACCGCCATCTTAACATTATTTCCATCATCACCATCGACAGAAGAGGCCTTCAATATCCTAGGGATATTAAACGATTAAAGGAAATTCGCCGCCATGCACCAGGTGAACTCAACCTTCTCATCAAGTGATTAGTTTAGATCGTCTAATCTTTCAATTCCAGCATTGAAACAAGATGTAGCACATCTTCTGAGTTCATTCATCCCATTTTCATTTCACTTTTAGCAATATTACGTTTCTTGAAGATGCATTATAGATAGATTTGGAAAGAATTTAAAATATTTCGAAATAGATCCGTGACATTCGTCAGAATGCCATTTCAATTCGGAGAGTCTTCGAGGATCTTAAAAGAAAAGTTTCGTCTGATTGACATTTTTATGCGCGGATGGAAAGAAGGAAGGTCTTTGAAAAAGACTAATGAACCGTTTACTTCACTCATTCACCGACTTTAATCACGCATTGCATGCTATGCACCCCAAGCAATTCCTTTGCATGCATTCACAGGCCCGGTTGAGAAGAGCCAGTCTTAAAATGGAGAACCGCACAGCCTTCTGAAAATTGAGAACGTTATTTTCTGGTTAAATGTATTTAATTTCTGCTGAAGAGTTTTGATAAGTTTTTTTTTGTTATATTTATTCTTTTTAAGAACATTTTAAAAGTTGTAAATTGAATTGGCGGAGGTCTAGGAGAATTTATTCAGAGCGACTAAAAAATATTTCAGCATTCAAAAGCAGACAATTTAATAGTAGGATCATCCAAAAAGAAGTCTTTCGGGAAGAAAATTCTTTGCGTCAATTTTAATTTTCTCGTTTCGTCTGCATCTGCATCTTCGGTCAATTGATATCAATCAATCGAATTTCGAAGCAATCAGCTTATCAACCAACCGATCCGTCTTGCATATTCAACCTGAAAGAACCAACCATGGGTGAATTTTCATCGGAATTTCAGTGAAGTGATCACAGGCATTTTGAAGTAAGAACATTTTTTTTTTCTGAGCAATTGATCAATGTTATTTTCTAAGGAGAGCAATTTGTTTATCTGCTCATTTTCATTAGTTTCCTTCGACATTTAATCATTTCTGTGATTTATTGCATTTATTGTTCGCTCAATTTTTTTTTTCACATTTTGCAAATGTCGTTTCGCCTGTATCTTTATGAGAAGCAGAACAGGGACTTTGTAATTTGGGAGGTTTCCCTCCCTCTTCCTGATTTTTAGACGCAAAACAAAGTTCATCCGTTCATATTTTTCGAGGGTTTGCCCTTCTGAATTTTGGAATTTTGGATAGAAGCAAAAATAAGGTCAACTTCTCAAGTTGTGCGAAAATTGTGTTTTTTGCCTTCCTTGGGAAAAGCTGAGATGACGTCCCTGAAGCAGAATACTTATTTTGTGCTTATTATTACTTATTTCATGCTTATTATTACTTATTTCGTGCTTATTGTTACTTATTTCGTGCTTATTATTACTTATTTTATGCTTATTATTACTTGTTGAGAGCTGTTCTCCTTTGTGCCGCATTTGTATAACTTTTTTCTACGTTCACGATTATGTATTTATGTGTTCTGAATATTTATACAGCCTTATATATTTAGCTGTAAATTGTATTTGTATGTTCTGGATATTTTTATCATCTTAAATTTAGCTGTAGACATCAACAACGTAAGCAATATCTTCCCGCCAGAGCAATTATGCGCTCCTGAAAGAAATGTTTCCAGAATATGGTCTATCAACTTCTCGTCTGAGTAACTAAATTAAATTCCGAATGAGCTTCAAAATTTAATAATCTAAACGTTCTCACAATGGAATGCAATGATTCTGCAACGTTGGCAGATATAAACAGATCAATTAAGGACGGAGTTTAGAGAGATTGAGAGTTAAACAAAATTCGGTTTAATAAAATTTGTGAATTCTAAATTGAAAGTAATTAATGTAATTTATTTATTAACTAAGTTTTGTTTTCATAAACACCGTTTTACGTATCCGGCGGTAAATGTAACAAAGTAAAAGATCTTTTCCTGGCGTCTGCTGGCAATGGCTCCGAATAGCGATGGAATTATGCAAATTATTCCGATGCTCCATCATGCTCTTGTGAATTTTGTGCATGCTTTCAGTAAATATCTCCCGAGTGCATTAGATATCGTATTTCTGACATCACAGAGATTTTCTGGTTTTTACGGGCAAAAAGGTTTTTAAAGTTTATTTTTTTATTTATTTTTTGTTTATTTGTTTATTTATTTGATTAAAGTCTGTTGCATAACTAAGCATGATTTTATTTGTTCGTAGGTAAATGATCGGGCCTATTTAGAATAATTATTTGCTACGTCTAACGCAAAAAATATTTCCCCAAATTCCTTAAAAAATAACACAAAAAATAAAATTGGCACACTGTCCGTCCGTTTTTGAAACATGAAAAGATTTTAGGCAGGTTGCTGCCAGCGAATTGGAAACAAAATCCTTCATGTCATCTTCGTGTGGATGACTCAAGGAGAATTTTCCTATTTTTTGATAAAATGATTCATTTCTCTTTTTTCTTTTTTTTTTTATAGCAACTCCGTTTCCAAAATCCTTGTCGAAGGATGCTAACCAAATCTCGACTTAACGATTTCAGACAATATTGAAATGTGTAACACGTTATTATTATTATTATTATTATTATTATTATTATTTATTATTATTATTATTATTATATTATTATTATTATTATTATTATTATTATTATTATTATTATTATTATTATTATTATTATTATTATCATTATCATTATCATTATCATTATTATTATTATTATTATTATTATTATTATTATTATTATTATTATTATTATTATTATTATTATTATTATTATTATATTATTATTATTATCATCAGCATTTTTATTAATTTTTTAAATTAATTTTACGTTTTTAATCACGAAAGCTTTCATCTGACTTTATTCGTCTATTCTGCCGCAGAGAGGAATCTTTGAGGGAAATTCTTTCCTAGTGGTCCAGTACATACACGTACACACATGCACACACACGCACGCACGCACACACACACAAACACACACGTACATCGTCTCTGCAAATATGAGACCGAAATTGAATCTAAACTTGAGCACGACGGACGGTTTGATGAGGAATAAACGAATTTGGAGCTGAGACGAGCTATTGGTTGGTTTTGCTTTTAAATGAATTTGGAATCCCGCCGAACCCTGGAATTCATGTTGAAGGAAATGACGCGCGAACGTTCGGCGTCTGCTTTCCAAACGAAGATAAAGTTCAATGGCTGTAAATGCCGGTGGAAATTTTAGGCCAATTTGAAGCGAATAATAATAATACTAGTAATGATAATAATAATTTATAATAATAATAATAATAATAATAATAATAATAATAATAATAATAATAATAATAATAATAATAATAATAATAATAATAATAATAACAATAATAATAATAATAATAATAATAATAATAATAATAATAATAATAATAATATAATAATAATAATATTAATAATAATAATAATAATAATAATAATAATATTAATAATAATAATAATAATAATAATAATAATAATAATATTAATAATAATAATAATATAATAACAATAATAATAATAATAGTAATGA
>JAJTWR010000450.1:500000-537500 GCA_021613335.1 Whitmania pigra | reverse complement strand
GCCGGCAATGAATAATTGATCGACTGCTCATTAATATTGAACAGTGAAGAAGACTGGCAAATCAGAGCTGATGAATGGCGGCAGCAGGCAGAGGAAGATCAAAGCGGCAGTGGTTGTGGTCGCTTGTTTACTGCTCCTCACCAGCTTCGTATTGGTCGGCGTAACCCTCTCCATGTCATCGCACATTGACGACATGGGTGCGTTTTGTTTTCGACGAGTTCTTTGATGAATAGATAAATTAATTAGTTAGTTAATCGATGGATTAATTAATTAATGATTTGCGAAATTAAATATGGTTGTAATTAGTTGTTAATTATGATTATTACCATTGTTGGAAATGATGATAGCAGTAACAAAAATTTATAATGAGCTTGTAATTATTACCAATAGTTTTTAGATTAGTATATTGCTATTACATGAAAAAATTTTATTTAAAAAAATCGTTATTTTCATTCTTATAAAATATGAAATATCCTGAGAACCAATAATTGCTTAATGTTGGACACTGGACAATTCAAATTCTATGGCACTTAAAAGTCATGAATACCCAAAGGGATGTCAAGTACCTCATTCCTTTCCCTTATATTTTATTTTCAGCTAATTAAATTTTAAATTGAAGAATAAAAATTATGTTTGAAATTTATTTCAGATTGTTAAAAAGTTTTAAAATGACTCCTTTTAAAATGAGAAATTAAATGAAACTAAAAAGAAAATGAAAGTATTTGGAAATTTCCAGTAAATTATTATTTTAGAAAATGTATTATAATAATTTATTATAATAACCCATCCACGTCACTTCTTCCTGACCAATCAATAACCTCGAACGTCCGAAAGTGGTGCTGAGGCGTGATAAAAATAAAGATTGAATTTTTTGTCGATTTAAAACGCATAATAATAAAAAAACATAATAATAATAATAATAATAATGATAATAATAATAATAATAATAATAATAATAATAATAATAATAATAATAATAATAATGATGATGATAATAATAATAATAATAATAATAATAATAATAATCATAATAATAATAATAATAATAATAATAATAATAATAATAATAATAATAATAATAATAATAATAATAATAATGATAATGATAATAGTAATAATAATAATAATAATATCGTTTCTATTTTTATTTACTCTGATAGTTTTTTCGGTTTTTATAATAACGATAATATTACTTTTATTTTTAATATTAATAATATTGCTATTTTAAATGTTTAAGATCGCATTGTTGTTAACATCAATACGCTAAAATTTATCGACAAAGTGTTCACTTTGAATTTCAACTTGGCTTGCAAAGGCAAATGTCTCAAACTTCAAAATGCTTTCTTCCGAGAAAATGGCAGATGTTTTAGGATAGTCTTGGTCGCTTCGATTTGTTTGGTTTGACAACGAACAGGTGTCTGTAAGGCGTCTTCTTTGGCGCGAGAAAGGCCTTCAAAAGCAGTAAAGTACAATTTGAGGGTGTTGTGTTTCTGGAAAATGTTTCATGCTTTCCGGATTGCTACTGTTAAGTGCCTGTTACGTTTCAAGGTATAGGGCCAGGTTAAGTTTATACGTCTATTCTTTCATTGAAATCATGTCTAACAAAGATATTATCATTGCACGAATTGATTTACTATATATTAGAGAAAAAAAATATTATAAATATATACAAATAAGAAATCATCAAAAAATATAAATATATATACTACACATGCGTACAACATATTTATTCAGTACACATTCCGCAGAACTTGTACTTAAACAGCTCAGTACTTGTAAGGAAATTCTAGCAACATGGCTACCAAAGCATGACTCAAATTCTCAGACATCTTGACCACCGCGGGCTCCTTTTAGACTCAACACCAGCATCTTTTTGTGGAAGTCCCCCACTCGATATTAATGGTTTCAATACATCAGACGTTCTCTTATTAAACCAGACTAATTTGTTCTCGATCCTTCTATTCGTCAATTTGATATATTCCTCTGGGGCTGCTCAAAGTCCAGAAAGGAAAATTTGTAAACATGTGTTCTATTCTTGGATGACTGACTTATTTGTATGGTAATTTTGAAGATGATGAGCTTTGTATGATTAGGAATATCTTTTTTTTCTGCTGTTGTAATCTGAACTGTTGCAGTTGTTGTTTTTGTGACTGGATGGGTGGTTGGGTGAGTGAGTGAGTGAGTGAGTGAGTGAGTGAGTGAGTGAGTGAGTGAGTGAGTGAGTGAGTGAGTGAGTGAGTGAGTGAGTGAGTGAGTGAGTGAGTGAGTGAGTGAGTGAGTGAGTGAGTGAGTGAGTGAGTGAGTGAGTGAGTGAGTGAGTGAGTGAGTGAGTGAGTGAGTGAGTGAGTGAGTGAGTGAGTGAGTGAGTGAGTGAGTGAGTGAGTGAGTGAGTGAGTGAGTGAGTGAGTGAGTGAGTGAGTGAGTGGTGAGTGAGTGAGTGAGTGAGTAGGCAAGCAACCAAACAAGTGACAAGTCTAAGTAAAAGTTTTCTATTGGAGCCAATAATATCAATAGAAATGAATTAAAAAATTAAAGAAGTTGAAATTCAATTTGACGACAAATGATAGATTTTCCGACCTTTAATAGCTTTATTGATTCGGAAACATCCTTGATGTTACTTTGTTGTATGTCCACAAAAGAGGCAAAAATAAAAAAACAATTTCCAGGCATAAAATGTTGTTATTGGCGGGTGACTTTTTACCATTTTCTCGTCATTTGTATTTATTTATTTATTTATTTATTAAGAATTTTCTTTTTGTCTCATTTTAAGCATTTTCATGTTACTTTACAATTTCTATTTCATTTTATTTATAAATATTATCATAAATTTTGTTTAAATAATTAATTATTACTTATTATTACATGTTATTAAATCGGTTTAACTAACTAAGATGATATTAACATTAATAACAATAATAATAACAACCAAGTTAGCGTTTATTTTTTAATTATTAATATATTTTATCATCCACTCTGTTCTACAGTCCTGCAACTTTTATTTATTATTCCTATGTCATCATACGAGATTATCCCGAGGTAGAACCGACCATTGAACGGTGAACCGCGGGAAGGAGCGTCGTTAATCAGTCGAAAGAGAGCAGACGATTCCACGAGCTATCTGATCGTCTGCTGCCAACGACCGCCAAAATCACCAAAAAGCGATTTATTAATTAAAGAAGTGAAAATATCGAATTGGACCGAATATGTTTCTATTGATGTATTAATACTAATAATAATAATATTAATTAATAATATTAATCGTAGCGATGTAGTTGGGGTTTTTTTTGTGTTAGCTTCTGTTATTTGCTGTTCTCTTGTGATGACAGAGCCTCATAGCAGCATTTACGTGCTGCACTTAAATGAGAGATTTTTGTTATAAAAGAAAAATAATTGTAATCTGATCAGAGTTTTGAAGACGAGATCTTTAGGTCGATTCCGACATGGAATGCACGAATGTAGAGAGCAACGTTAACATTAGAATACTCGGTGAACTCCTAATGGATGGCTTCATGTATTTTTATATTTTTTTCCACTAACTCCATCGTCCAAGCCACAACTTTTCCCTTGAAGACCTACTCGAGATTCTCATCGAGTATTACCACATGAACGAACACGCCAGAGTTTCCGTCTCACGCATGGATGAACCAGGCACGTGATCGTCCTGAGTCACTGACCAGTGCGCTGTACTGACCTCTGTCAATTGGAGAGGAAGGCAATGAATCAGATGAAGGTTCTTTGCAGGGCCGTTCTTAGTGGAGTATTTTTGGGTTGTAGGGCATTCACCCAACATTATAAATGATAAATGCGGGTCTAGATCACTTTGGTAGGGATATCACAGCCTTCTAGGCTCATTCCCCACCCAATCTGCCACTGGATAAATGTGGCCCGCAACAGTGCCCAGAGAATTCGAGTTAGGAAAGAAAGATGGGATGCAGCATGTGTGGATGTGAGAATGTCGGAATGAAATATTTACAATGAAATAAATGCTCGAAAATAAGAGTTTGAAGCGGTTTGAAATGTAAACAGGTAAAGACGATGTAACCTTTTACAACTGCACGAGAACTTTGAACACTGAACGACTGAATTTCAAAGCCGATGGAGAGATGGAACAAGAACGAATGAAAAAAAGACTGGAAGTAAGGAAGGAAGGAACGAGGGATGGAAAGAAGGAGGGAGCGAGGGATGGAAGAAATCAAAAGGAAAGGTCCGGCAGAATAAGTCGATAAAGAATGATAAAAAGTATGTGACACACTCCGCCTCTTATGAGCCAAACAAGGACCCCTGGCAGAAGCACTTTACAGTAAATCAGATATTACGACGATGCCACCTTTTTTTATGTAAATTGCCATAATATTTTTTCCTGTATTTTATTTATCGTCTATTTAAAGTTTGTATTTTTATTTATTTTGTGAGTTTTTATTTTACGCGATTTTTTTTTGTTTAACCCAAGAGAACTTTTACTTATTGCGCTAAAGACATACGTTAACTTATCTCCAAGCCCAATAAATTTAACAAAATAAATATTTAAAAATAATAATAATACAAACATGTTAACAACATTATATAATATGATGATAATAATATTAATAATTACACTAATTACAATAACATTATACTAATTATATTTATTATGTTATACTAATTATAATGTATTATAATTTATATTATATTATAATATTACAATAATTACGATAATATTACACCCAAAAATATAAATTCAAAAGTAGACTCAATCACTTCTAAATATGATTTCATTTGCAGTCCGTAAGACCTACGAGCCTCCATCCATCCAAATGACAACAAGGAATCAACAACGACACAACAACAACAGCAACAGCAACAACAACAACAACGAATCACTTCAGCGACTCCAACAGCTGCAGACGACGACCAAGCAATAGCGACCAACGACGATGACGACGACTACGACGATGATGATGATGGTGGTGGTAGTGATGATAACGATGTTGGTGATGATGATGGTGGTGGTGAAGTTAGTGATAACTATGTCATTGATTAAGTTAGGCAGGTGTAGAATAATTTTAATAGCGAGAACCTGTGAACCTGTTTAGATGAGACGATTTTTATTTTGGAACGATTGAATGTCGTCATGAAAGAATGCACGATGAATGGAATAATTAATGAATGCATGAGTGAATTATTCCCTGCTTCAGAGACTCCTGTATAGCTCTGGACAAAACAGTTTTATAAGGAACATCTTTTTTCATATTTGGACAGGATTTGCTTTAAAAGCACATGTACAGGTCTAAATTCTTGATGTCGTACTGGGATGGATGATGATGATGATGATGGCAAAGACAATGGTGATGATGATGATGATGATGATGACTGTGATATGCATAGACAAATTAGATTGAGTTTATTACGTAGGAGAGTGTCGTAAATGTTGCCCATTGGTTATTCAGAAAAATAAAAGTGATTGAAATTCACACAAAAAAAAAACAAAAAAGACAAAACAAAATATGGCCAGGCTTACATTCAACGACAGTACAACGACATTTTATGAACCTCATGAAATAAATTTTTAATGAAAATTGGCCATAAAGTTAGTTCCATAGGAAAAGTCAAAATCCAGAAATCGGAAATTGAAAAACGAAAATAATGTTAACATTTTACGAATTTCAAGAATTGTTTTTAATTGTTAGTTATTAAATATTGTTATGCACCTGATACTTACTCCTGCCTACCATTGACACAGGCTTCAGAAACATTCAATGTGTGATGTTAAATCTTAGGGGAAATGTTAAACTTATTGTGTCCTTTGCTTTTTTGATCTGCTCCCTCCATCCTAGGGAGTCAATGAACCTAAGTTAGTTTCTACTGCAAAACAAAACACATAATTCAAAAAACAAAAGTGAAGAATTTACTTTATTAAGTTACTTTATTAACATTAGGTTTATTGCCAAATTTAAAAAAAAAAAAATAATAATAACAACAATCGTCCGAAAGTCATTTATCTTCAAAATGCATTTGGGAAACTAAACAGTTGAAAATTGAAAATCAAAGAACATACGAATTTCAGTAAAGTTAAGTTATTCTTTTAAAAATAAAATAATTAAATAATAATTGGAACGTAGCAACGTGAAGTCAAATGAAATGATCAGCAGAATCACAAAGGCACCTCGATGCACAAACTTTGGGTGAAAATCTCATCTCAATAACAAAATATTTAAAAAAAATATTTCATGACCTAATTTTGAATGGCAACGAACAGATGCCAGAAATGCGAGAAAAATTTCGCAGACTAAACCTGCAGCCCAACCACAGAGATCAGGGACAAGATAATTATAGATGAGGATCACAATAATAAAAGATCAAATAATTAAATAATTAAGGATCAAATAATTAAATAATTATGGATCAAAATTCTTACAAACCTTACAGTATCAACCCTTTGAAAATATCTTACTGGAGTCTCTTCATCTATATTATCCAATTATATTAACATACTTTATAATCTATGTGTGATCTAGCGTAATTTGCATATTTATGATCATTTTTGTGTCAACAACGATTGAAAGAAAGAGCTCGATGTAAAAACTTTACGGGATCGTTCGAGTAATCGATACAAAAGGCCAAGCTGACTGAGCAGAACAAGAAATGATTTGAAAACTCAAAAGAAGATCCATTTTCTTGTGGACATTTTCTGACCAAAATGTTTTAAATAACTGTGAGCTTTAAGCTGTTTAGTGATGATCAAGTTGCATATCCATGCAGTGATGCAGTTGTATAGTCACTGCTTTTTATATCCTTGGAAAACAGAATAACTAAGTATTAACAAAAATAACAACAATAATATAAAAATAATATCAACAATAACATCGATGATAAAACTTATTAATAATATCATAAATAATAAAACATTAATAATGTCATCAATAATGATAACTTTAATCGTTAATAACTGCTAAACATTTTAATCCAGGAGACATTAACTTAATATCATTCATGTCTCTAATATACAAACTGACAATAACCATTACATTATAAATATTCACAAACCATGACATTAAAATTAACTCAAAATACAAAATTTCATGATCGATTAAAAACAATTCAGAATACCATACACATTACGATCAAAATATAAAAATATAAATAAAAAATTATAAAAATATAAGATATAAAAAAATATTTTCTTCGAAACACCTTCTAACTTCTCAATCAATTGCCCGAACGTCATGGACCGACCTCTGCCCAACTTTGTGCCAAACGTTCGTCGACGGAAGAACCCCCGACATGTTCCTCTATTTGGATGGTGCAGTCGCTGATCATGAATAAATCCTCGAAGATCCTCCGGGCTGCCATCAGGATTTCTTTGTTGCTCGGCTCGATGGCATTGCAGCCTTCTGATTTACTTTCTGAATATTGATTATTTTGTTGGTAATCAATTGTTGATTATTTTGTTGGTAATCAATTGATGATTATTTTTTTATATGATCAATTATCAATGTTTATCAGGCACCCAAAGTTTTTATCAACGAGAAATTAACATACATTTTTAAGCTGAGTTAATTAAATAATAACAATACAAGTTAAATAATTAGTATTAGTAAGTTAATTAAATAATAATAATAATAATAATAATAATAATAGTTTATTTCTATGGCGCCTTGTGCGTAGCGTCAGAGGCGCCTTGATTCTTCAAGGAACTTTTTGAAGAGATGGGTCTTCAGCTGGCGCTTGAAGAGCTCGAGCGTGGGCTGAGACCGGATGATGGGGGGCAGGCTATTCCAGACGGCGGGCGAGGCATGAGAGAAGCCTCGGTTGACGATGGATGATATGTGGACAGGTTGATGGAGATGAATTATAGAAGATGAGCGGAGGTGATCGGGGATGTGACGGTGGCGAATGAGATGATGGAGATAAGGGGGGTTGAATGTGGTTAATGTTAATGTTAATGTGGTAAATAACAACAACATTAGTTAATTAATAGTCGGCAATTGAAAATTTACACACGCAAACAGACTCACCGAGCACGAGGTGCACCGAAGCCACTAATTTGTCGTTCTTGAGAATCCAAACCCTCAGATCGTGCACCGACTTCACCCTTGGCAGTGTCAACAAAACTTTCATGAGTTCGTCCTGGTTCAAATGCTTTGGGGAGCCTGGCATCATTTAGTAGTGAGCATCAAATGAGTTCAAGATTCGTATTGTTGTAGTTCTTTTTATAATTTTGTTATTATTTATTAATTCAATTATTTATTAATTCAATGTAATTATATATTTAATTTCAGGATTTGTGAATATTTTTTCTGGCGGATTAGACCCCAATCGTCTCCCCAGTCGCATTCATGCTCAATCATCCTATCATAACGACTGAAACATGTTCCTTTAGAAATGCTTAACCAAGCTGATTAATTAAAATGTAACTACTAAATAGTTAAGTAGCAAACTAATTAATAACTGGTTACCCTCCATAAGAATGAGGATGGTGTCCTTGAGAATGTGGAGAGTTGTGCATAAAACCAGGAATGAGAAGAAGAAGGTGCATATTGGATCGGCAATCTTGTATTCGGGCTGCTCGTCCGGGTAGGTGGATGGCGATTAATATTTAAAAAGACATTATAATATAATTTGTTAATGCATCGACATGCTCACCAACTTTGAAATAATAATAATAATTGCCTAAAATCAATGTATTTATTGCAAAATCAATATTTATGCTGCAATTTTTATAGGCAATTAATATTAATTTTAATGCTTAATATTAATTTCATAGTCACTGATGAAATTTAAAAATTTAGAAATTTAAAAAGTTCACTTTAATAAAAATATCTCACAAATCATCACCCACTCACATGAACTCTCCAATCATCGCAATCACCTTAAAATAAATTATGAGAGATGCCACCACCACCCCGATGCTTTGAACCATATCCCCGAGCACGTGGATGAAAGCAGCCCGGACGTTGATGTTGCCCGAGTTCGACCTCACCCCCGTGAACTCGACCCGGGGCTTGCAAATGGAAATGGAACCAGAAGGGGACATTCCATTAAGGAGTGGGGTGGTTTCCGATTGTTCAGGGTGGCTATTTTCTAGGCTATCCAATGGTCGGTTGTGCGGCAAAATGGGCTGAGGGGCTAAATCCCGGTCGAGGTCGTTGTTCACGATCCTCTGATGATCCGGGCTGATGAAATGTTGATGATGATGTCCCCCTCCTCGTAAAATGAGCATCATTCTGTAATTGTCGGTCAATTATTTGAGATAACTGCTTGCTATTCTTTGTGTTTTTTGTTCTTTATGTTGGTATTTGTATGTAAACAATTGTTAATTTAAACAACATGTGACAATGGAGGAAATGATTGTGGAGTTAAAAATATAATTCTAATACCCGCAATATTTTAACATAGCTCATGTGACTTTAAAAGTTAATAATTATATTAATTATTCTTTAATAATATCTACTTTTTTTAGCTTATTTTTCATACTTAAACTCACTTATCATTCAAACATCAGACACAAAATCATGGATCCTTAGATTTGTTGAAAATAAACAAATATATTTCATAACGACCATAATACAAGCCTGTTCATTGTTAATTCACTGAGTAATCAATCACATGACGAACGAATTGATTCGCGACAAATTAACATATTTTCTTACAAACAGTGAAAGAAGTTCTAAAGGATCCGACCGAGCATGATTACGGTGGCCGAATAATTTCATTGCAATTTTCCTAATTGTCGTGTTATGTGAAGGACTCTATGAAGCACATTCTTGACTGACTCTGAGGTCATTATCATTCTCATCGTCATCATCCATCTCTCCCCATTCATCCCCATCATCTTCCCATCATCACCATCATCATCATCATCATCACATCAGTAATACTGACCATTAGTCACAAAATGCACAGCAGCTGAAAGAGTAAATACGATGAACGACCGACACATGTGCATCACTCACTCACACGATGTTGAGCACGAATCCAAGAGATGAGGTGATGAGCATGGTAATGCTGTTGATCTCAAACTCGCCGTTAATTATTCTCAGAATGGCCAAACCCACGAGGATGATGGTGATGACCCAGATGAAGATCACGCTAAACAGTGCTCCTACGGCCTCTGGAATAATTCGAATGATTTGTTAATTTATTTAACGATAACCACAAATATTGTTTGTAATGATGATGATGATGGAAGTTGTGATTATTATTATTATTATTATTATTATTATATTATTATTATTATTATTATTATCGTCATTATCATCATCATCATTATTATTATTTTAATAACGATAACAATGAAAATGATGACATCGATTATCAAGTCATTGAGTTTCCTAAGGGATAACTTAGTCTCAAAATATCTTTGCATTCAACTGGTGTTATTTCCATAAGAATAGTTTGCATCTGAAGCCATCCTTGGGGCAGATTATTTTTTAATAAAACAGAAATGAAATGCCAACACCAACACAAGACAAGTGAAGTATGCATCCTCAAGCAAGGAAGTGAACAGTATAATTAAAACTCTCAAGCTAAAAGTATTTTATATTATGATAATAATAAATAATAATTAAAATAATAAAAGCTTCTCCGAATTAAAGACAAAAATTCAGCGAGGTTACTACGGTAACTGAAATCAACTGTGAACCGTAAACAAAACCGCAAAAAAACAAACGTTTGCTTCTTGTCATTAATCGACGAGCAGTCATTCACAAATCAGACTAAACATAGATTCAACCTGCTCTGTACCATCCAAAGTTCAGTCTGGCGCTGGGCCTTCTGGCTGCCAAACAAACAGATGAGATGCTGATTAGGAAACTGATCAGATCCACAAGGAGATGAGCTGCATCTGTACCCACAGCAAGACTGTTGGCCAAAATCCCACCTAGCGTGAATTAAGTTAAACTGTCGTTAGGAAGTCATGTAATGGTTTTCAGTGTTTATATTTCTCAATGGATGTTCTATGTTCTATCTTACTAGGCATTTCTCATGTTGGTTATGTCTGGATTGAGGTGAAAATCAGAAAAAAAGATTAGACATGTGAGGTATTTTCATGTTTTTGTTTCTTTTTTATTATTAATAAATAAAATTCATAAACTCATTCATAAGCTAACCAAAAGCTTCTGCAACCATAAAAATTGAGCACACAAGGGATGAAATGATCAACTTCTTTAAAGCTAGCCTGTCGATCTGAGGCTGTGGAGTTGGCTCACACATTGAGCTAATTATGAAAGCAAGAAATTGGGATAATTATTTGAAGCATGACTCCAACATATTTTAAGACAAAAAATATGTCCTCATCACTCGTTTTGCAAATAAATTGCAAAATTTTCACTAGAGTTCCTATATCCATAAAACAAAAATTTAGCAGATCCTCAACACAAAAGTACTTCTCCTTTCACTAACCTTTGATTTTGAACGTTCATTTTTCTCTTTAAACTGGAAAAGTTGAACAAAATCAACTCCAAAAAGCACTTATTGTCACGCTAATAGCAGAAAACAAAGCAGCCCACTAAGTAGCCACATGATCAAATATCAGTTGTGCAGTAACACAAAAATCTCATGTTGTGTAACCCAAAATGCGCACTTAGTCACATAGACATTACAGTCTGCGACAAACCTTAATCTGAAGCAGTTAATAATTCTAATATTCCGGACATTTGCTTTGATCAGTCTACTGTACGAGCGTTTTACGGTTAAGCAGGTAAAGCTTTAGACGACGCTCATGCACCTCGACAAATCAATTCATGAAGTAAAATCCAATCGATTTAAATATTAAATCTTGCAATCATTCTTCGTCACATGCCGATGTTGCCGCACAACCCAACAAACGGCATACAGGTATGAACTACAGCTTGAAATCAAAAGCCCACCTTTTTTCCACCACCAGTGAAACTTCAACTAAACAGTCTGCCCATTCCTCGATTACTAATCACCCAACACCATCGTCCCCTCGTTAAACCTATTTCGTTAGGAGTTCTGCCAAGTAACTGCCCACACTCAACTCGCATGCGTAACCGACCAATTAATACGACCTCACGAAATCAAGAACAATAGTTTTATTGCTTAGCAACGCAAAGTTAACGCAGAAACTAACAATGGGTGAACAACACCCGGAATCATAACAACAAGATGTTATAAAGTTATCAGTTCTTCTTCTCCTTCTTTGCAAGCCCCTTTGCTCTCACCTTCCACATGGCGTCGTAGGTCAAGTAATTGACGCAGCATTCTCCCATACAATCCATGACGGTTTTCTTGAACAAAATAAAAAAACTTTCATAAAATAATAATAATATTATATTACAATAACTTATAATTATAATAATTTATAGAGCACATTATTAAAATTTAGCTTAAGTCATTATAGATGATAATTAACAACAAAAGGTTTACACAAATGCACCCGATCTGATAAAGGTGAAGGATCAATAGAAGCAAAGAAAACAAAAGGAAGGATCATACGCAAGCTGTCCGATCGTTTACCTGGAGGTCGTGAGCGAAGCAGCCGCCGACTTGAGAACTGAGTCCAACTGTTCCAAGGGCAGAGGACACAAAATCATCGGGTCCTGGTGCAGTGAAACTGTACTTCTTGATCTTGGACATTTTTGTTGCCACAAAGCCAGGAGAGACACACTGATTGTAATTTAGTTTACTTAATTTAATTTTTAAAAGTTACAAACTTGCAACAATTCTTAAAAGCAATTCATCATAATAAGAATTGATTACCTGGACAGTAATTCCTTTTGACTTATACTCCTGTCCCATGCTCATACTAAAGAGATGCACAAAAGCCTGCAGAAATGCAAATATTTTTCAGACACAAATAATAACATTAAAACTTAGAAAAAAAATAATACCATATCATTTAACTAAATTCTACCAAACTTTCATTATAATATATATGACATATGGATGTTACAAAACATAATCAATGCTTCATCAGATTTCAACACTACAGGAAACATAACAAGCCAAGGAAATGCATCTCAATCAGCAAATACCTTGGTGGCAGAGTACACACTCAGGAAAGGACATGGGATGTGAGCAGACAGAGAAGCAATGTTGATGATGAGGCCCTTCTTCTTGTCAACCATTTTTGGTAAAACCATCTTACTCATCTGCAAAGTGTTGTAGTTGAAATCAGTTTGATGTGTTTTTAATTTTTGAGTAGATGATAGCAAAGAAAAATAGCTTTTCAAATGCATGGTAAAAAGATCAACAGAAATTTAGGACCGCGTAAGTAGACGATGATGTCAGTGAGACCTTTCATCGTAGTTTAATAAGCCAATTAATCAATCAATTGAATAACGAAAAACTCACAAAAACAACGGAGAAACAGTTAACAACAACCACATTTTTGATATCCTGCCAACAAAAAAAATACATGTAAATTCTCTCAAGTTACCCACATTTTCAATGCAAGATTTAGAGTTAAAAATTGAAACATTGAAAAATTTAAATATCTATGGTTACCTGAGACATTTGTCTTAAGTCTAACTCAAATAAGTTAACTTAAATTAATATTCATAAATTTGGCGATGATATAAAAAAGTCAAGGTCAAACCTGGTCAGAAAGAGTATCCAAGTAGTCTGGGTGTTCATAAGACATACCCACATTGTTAACTGAAATCAATCATTTAAAAATTCTTAATAAGTGAATAACTATGAAGTAAAATAGAAGAAATCCATCGTCACCACTCACCTAAAACACCAATATCGAGATCTTTGATTTCCTCTTGAATCTTATTATAAATAGACATTTCTTGAGTAAAGTCAGCCACCACGCATTTGGTTTCAACCTCACCACATTTCTCAGCTGAAAAATCAAAAAGATTTAAAGAATAATTGGTGTGAAAATTATAGACTTTAAATTTTCATTGTGCTAAGCTTTACATTTGCACGAATGACCTTTAATATTGCAATTTAGAACCATAATTGCTGACCAATTTCCTTCGCAACGTTGTTAAGTTTGTCAGCAGACCGGCTTATCAAGACAATGTTCAATCCTTTCTTGGCCAACTGCTCTGCATAACTTTTTCCAATGCCATCAGTTGCTCCTGTTACGACTGCATTGCAAAAATTTGTAAAATAACCCAGATCATATTTAATAATTTGGAGTCTGCTAATAAAACAATGTAGAAGCCCAACCTGCCCATTTTCCATAGGATTTAACATCGGCAGCTAATTTCAATGTCGGAGATAAGAAATAGAGCTTCGACCAACACCACAATCTACTCAAAATTCTGTAGGCGATGTATATTCCGTATAGCTTGCCCACGAGTGAAAACCAATAACACTCGGATGAGAAAAATGCTATGAAACCCGTTAGAATTTTGGATGCCATGTCGCAGAAGGACAAAATGTAGAAGTGCAATGGAAAGCCTGTTTTGACGACCGACTAGCGAGATTAAATATTTAAAATCACAAAGGTAAGATAATTAAACAACTATTCTGTCGCACACTGGACAAAATCTAACAGCAGACGCAAACGAACAAAACTCCTCAAACTCACCGTAGCCCTAAATGTATTTATGGCGATATGTCATGAGTCTTACCTTTTGATCTCAATCTTGATTACTATTGATTAAAGTTAAGTGCTTTGTAACTAAAAATAATAAACTTAATTTGCAGAAATAAAAACTTAAGTTAGCCAATGAAAATGAGCAAAATGTTTGCAAATAGTTTATTGTGTGTATATAGACTATTTAAAAAATTTTAATTAAACAAAATTTAAAAACCGCAATATTTTATATTCTCAATTAATAGATACTCTTAAGTAAAATAAATCACAAAAATGTTCCAATATAAACATTGGTATGCGATAATACGAAAAGGCTACAAATGGATAAAACCTCTTCAGCGCTGAAGTCTCAAGGTTCACGTCTAAGACTTTTTTCTAAGGCATTCGCTCAGTGTTCGACAGAGGTAAAGTTTCAGAATTCTGTTAAATTATTGCCAACCGGTTGATAACAACTGTTTTCCGTGTGATAACAATTTGGTTGCTTATGTTCGTCAGTCAATCGCCTATGCTGAATGTGTCATTGTAAAAGATTCGTTGAATAAAGGAGACTGTCAAGAAGCATTCAACAATTTGAACAAATGCTTCAAAGCTGCAGTGAGATATTAACATTTTTAAGGGCTTTAATTATAATTTATTAATTTGTTCCCCATTTGCAGATGAAGAAAGTTAAATGAAGTTATGAAGGCTGTTTAGAAAAAGTACAATATACAAATTCAATAAAGACATATTTGATGCCAGCTAATTCCTATTGGTTGAAGAAATCTCAACTTTTGGATATTTATTGTTAGTTCGATGGGAGCGTTACTTTTTACTTTGTCCCTAGTTGAAGTTGTAACCACAAATGAAAAACTGCCACATGTATTCCTTGGATATTTTCTAAATGCAATCCTACTGAGATTGTGTTGTGGATTAGGATCGTTTTGATTTTATAACATTGCCTCACTAATATGATATTCCACATAATTACCTTATAATATTTGGTTGGTATATGAATAAGATTAAATCTTAAGACAACTATCATAACTATTACTTTTAAGATGTAACTCCTGCTTTCAAATGAAAGTTACTTAATTTTTGGGTTGACTTTCAAAATTATCACCAAATTTTTTTTGAAAATCAATTAAGCAGTTTATTAAAAGCAAATTTTTGTAATATTAGCAATGATGACTTTATCATCCAACGAGAAGAAAGCACTTCGAGGCTGATATTGTTGGTCAGCAGGTCACCTTCCATGGAGTGATTTTTAGAAGCACCTAAATTATTAATTTTAGTTAGTTACTTTACCTGTTGTAAATTAAATGTTGGGAAACTTACACTTTTCACCTCCAAGTATGGATCTGCTCCAGTAAGGCCACTATAAACAATTTAATATATTATGTTTTTAATCTATAAACCTTTTTGAACATTATTCTGCTTGAATTACTGAGTTATTTTCAAGGCATTTCACAATCAGAAACTTTGGTTAAATAATGATTGGCCTTAGATTTTGAAAATGCATAAAACATGTTTGGACAAAACTACAACCGACATCGTAAATCATCAATAAAATAATTCCTTACAATTCCCTGCCCTGGCCTGACATTTTGTAACCTCCCAAGGGAACCTGAACCCTATACTCGTTGTAGCAGTTGATCCTGTGGCCAAATTTAAAAGATATTGAAGCAGATGGTTGAATACAAACATTCTTAAATCTCTTGGCATGGGTGACTGATTGTTTTCACATTTTTTTAAATGCTCAAATTTTACCAGACAGTTCCGGCTTCTAAAGCATTGGAAACAGTGACAGCAGTGTCGATGTCTTTGGTGAAAACACCGGCAGCCAAGCCATAATGGGTGTCGTTAGCCATTTGGATGACCTCATCAATGTCCTTGAACTTTATTATTGACTGGACAGGACCAAAGATCTTAAAACATTTTTGTCAATGAAATTATTCAATCAACGGATGCAGTGATTTAAGCTGAAACCTCTTCTCTTGCAATCCTCATTTGATTGGTAACATCTGCAAATAGAGTGGGTCTAATGAAGTATCCCTTGTCTCCAACCCTGTCCCCCCCACACAGGAGTTTTGCTCCTTCCTTCTTTCCTGACTCAATGAGCTCAAGGATTTTGTTCATTTGAATGTCATCAATCTGAAGCATGCTGAAAGTGTTCATGCTAAATCAAGATTTTTGAAGCAATATATATACCTGAGCTCCATTTTCAGTGGTAGGATCAAAAGGATCACCAACAGTTCTCTTGTTAGCCAGTTCCACACTCTTCTTGACAAATTCATCATAAATACTCTCATGGACAAAAGTTCTTGATCCTGCAGTGCACACCTGTCCCATGTTGAACATAATTGCATCATGGGACTTCTTGACAGCATAATCCACTAAAGAAAAGATGTAAAAATAAATTAGTAACAAATGTTTGTAATTGAATAATTCCTTTACCAACAGTCAGCATCAGGAAAGACAATGTTTGGACTTTTTCCTCCAAGTTCCAAAGTGACTCTCTTAAGATTGGATTTAGCTGCACCCTCAAGTATCAGTTGGCCCACCTTGGAAAGTCATATTAATTATTAAGTTAAAAGTTTAATTTCTATAGAAGACAATCTTTAATTGGTTCAAACCTCAGTTGAACCAGTGAAGGCGATCTTATTGACATCGGAATGATTGACAAGAGTTGCTCCTGCAGTTGGTCCGTATCCAGGTAGAATGTTCACAACTCCAGGTGGAAAACCAGCCTTAGGAATATTCATGAGTTGTTAATGACTTCTCGGTCATGTTTATTGATTGAACTTCACACTGAGTACCTCTTTGATGAGATGCCCGAGATAAATGGCACTCAAGGGAGTCTGCTCAGCAGGTTTTAGTATTAACGTGCAACCAGCTGCCACTGCTGGAGCAATTTTGGATACTTCGAGAAATAAGGGGAAATTCCACTAAAATAGAAAATTTATTATGAAAATAGCCTATTTGCCCATGTTATATATAGAAATTTAATTTGGAATTTTTTATTTATTTCAATAACGTGAGACCGGTGTGATGGCTCCGACAACGCCTACTGGTTCTTTCCTCGTGTAGCAGAACATGTTTGGTCCATCTGGTGAAAATGGAAAGTATACGTTGATTCAATAATAGCAAACTAGCGACTAGTGCTAGGCGTTACCGATTATAAACAAGTGAAATATTTTTGAAAATAATTAATTTGTTTAATCAATTAATAAATGAACCTGATGGTATTGTCTGGCCGACTAGTTTGTCCGCTATTCCAGCAAAGTACTTGCAAACCTTTATTGAACTGGCCACATTTCCAAAGTATGCCATTAAGAATGGCATTCCGTTGTCAAGGGTTTCCAAGGTCTTCAGTTTGAGAATGAACAACTGCTTTTAATTTGCTTGTAATTTAAACTGAAAATGTGAACACAGACAGCCAAAACGTCTTGGTCTCTTTCCAAAAGTGAAGCGAGTTTGAGTAGCAATTCTCCCCTTTGAGTGGGATCCAATTTGCGATACGGAGACTTCCTATCAAAAGCTGCTTTTGCAGCAGCAACTGCCTTGTCCACATCTTCCTATTAATTTTTATCGGAAAAACATTGCACAACAATATACTGGTAATATTTCCCGCGGGTACAACGCTTCCAGTGTAGTCGTCAATGAAAAATTAACACACATTGAAATCTCATTATCTTCATTAAAATTGTGACCAAATTAAGATATTCTGGTTAAAATGTCATATTACTTTGTCAGCCTCTTGTATATCTGCAAGTTTTGTTCCGTTAGCAGGATTTATGGTTGGAAACGTCCTTCCACTCATCGAGTTCACATATTCATTGTTTATGAAAAGCTTTCGAGAATAAAAATATATAATATAGAATATAATTTCTATTTTCAGTTTTAATTGTGATATCTTTTACAATTTAAGTGGAAGATTTGGAAATTAACTTCATAAATTCTATTAAAAATATATTCAAGATAAGAAAAAATGTAAAGGGCACTTGGGTGTATTTGATCCTCAGGTCCAACACTGGTTTTGGCATGTTAGTCATTTTTTGCTGGGAAAAATATGATTTTACAATTAAAGATACGATTAAAGAAAAACGACCAACTTTCTAGCAGTTTTAGGAATCCTCAAGAAAAGCTCTCAACCTCATCCAACGAAATCCAGAAATTAACCCAGTCGGACAATTTTCTAGCATATGAAATTAGAGATTTCGGACTCAAAGTTCATTTCTTACATAATCAAGGAGCATGGATTCACGACATGAGTATAAGCAGAAAGTTTTCTAAGTTATGCTATTGATATCCTTGACTCATTTCGGTCACATTTATTTTCCTCCAAGATCATTTTGTCACTACATTTCAATGAATCAACAGAAAAGTTTCTGAGCCTCCATCATATATTATAATCACCTAATAACTAGATTAAAGCTGTTTTTAACCGTTATGTCTTAACATTTACTAGCGCTTAGAAATGCTTAACGTAGAACTCGACAGCGACAAACAATTACAAATTGAACTTCCTTTACAATCTCTCCCAAAAACTTATAATTTCTCATAAAGCACAAAGACCCTCACAAAGGAAGACCAACGATGGAGGCCGAAACCCACACCTTTCATCCAAAAGTTGTCGCTTTTACACATAATTTGTAATAATTTGTTCCATCACCAATTTACACATTTTCTCGTCAATAACAAACCACTTATTCTGAAACAAACTTTTCACAATACGGCTTTTTTAACAAACACCACCCAACCACTTATGTATCGAAGAGGTCCAAAAACAAGTTGAGCAGTTTCGAGGCAACCACTGAAGCCACTGTGTTGAACCAAGCAGAGTTTTTTGAAACTCAATTTATCGGATTAACAGGAAATAAACAAGGTTTATCAGATACAAAGTAAACCAGATCAACCCAAGCAGATGTCAGATTAGCAGTTGCAAAGTTTCCAGGAAACATTCAGACCTTCACTGAGAGTTGAACTTCATGAAAACCTGAAAAACACAAAAAAAATTATCAGTGCATTTAAAAAAAACATTATGTACTACTCAAGTAGTAATACATCACATAACAACAGTGATCAATAAGGTGTTATAAATGCTCACAGTCTTGTTCTCCAAGAATTGTTCAACCCCAGAGAGACCACTGAGAAGGAAATAATTTGCAATTTTTAAAAGCATTTTGGTGATGTAAACTAAATAGTCAAAGGAGCAAAAATCTCACAATTCTCTGCCCAGTCCTGACATCTTAAAACCCCCAAAAGGTGCCTGAGCTCTGAACTCGTTGTAGCAGTTGATCCTGAGGGAATACGAATGCTGATAGACATCTGATAACTATGCTAAGCATTTAATTATTGACAGAAAACGAATTATTTGTGAATTGACAACAGCAATTTAATTTAATAATTCCAGCAATAAAAATTTAATGACATTGCTTTCAAACAGATAATAGCAAGGTTGAATTGAGTCTAAAATTGAACGCCCAAAGGTCACATAGTCTAACTGATATCAGTGAGACTAAAATAGCATCTGGGGCCCACATTAAAAAACAAATAAAAACATCAATCACTTGCTTTCATGTTTACATTAAATTTGGCCCAAGTTAGAATAACAGTATCATTGTCACCACAATCATTACCACATAACAAGTAGCACCCATTGATATCCAACAGAGAATATTACTTCAGGACCACATAATGACACACAAAAACATACCAGACAGTGCCAGCTTCCAAAGCATTCGAAACAGTAATGGCTGTGTCAATGTTCTTTGTGAAGACAGCAGATGCCAATCCATAATGGGTGTCATTAGCTTTTTCAATGACATCATCCATATCCTTGAACTTTATAATAGACTGAACTGGACCAAAGATCTGAAAGCAAGAAGAGACTTTAAGCAATAATGTTAAGGGGATGGTACAGCAACATTTACAAAATAAAAACACATCATAAAAAAAGAAAATTAAGACAATACAGGTAACAAATATTGGATTCAAAAATATTCTGAATCATGAAATAGACTCAATCTAAAAAAGCAAATTCGAGTAAACAAAATTGGGATCCCTCAGACCTCTTCTCTTGCAATCCTCATTTGATTGGTAACATCTGCAAATACAGTGGGTCTAATGAAGTATCCCTTGTCTCCAACCCTGTCCCCTCCACACAGGAGTTTTGCTCCTTCCTTCTTTCCCGACTCAATGAGCTCAAGGATTTTGTTCATTTGAATGTCATCGACCTGAAAATGATTACAAATGTGAATAAATATCAATAGAATCGATGTTATTGACTGCCCTACAGCTTTCAACGTGATAATTTACCTGAGCTCCATTTTCAGTGGTAGGGTCAAAGGGATCACCAACAGTTCTCTTGTTAGCCAGTTCCACACTCTTCTTGACAAATTCATCATAAATACTCTCATGGACAAAAGTTCTTGACCCTGCAGTGCACACCTGTCCCATGTTGAACATAATTGCATCATGGGACTTCTTGACAGCATAATCCACTAAAGAAAAAATGGAATTAGTAACAAATGTTTGCATTTTATTCCTTCCTTTACCAACAGTCAGCATCAGGAAAGATAATGTTTGGACTTTTTCCTCCAAGTTCCAAAGTGACTCTCTTGAGATTGGATTTAGCTGCACCCTCAAGTATCACTTGGCCCACCTATAAAACAATGTTTATTCACATGCTTGTGCATTACCAGCTAATCATCTTTCTCTTGTGATTATGTGTTCATCAACCCAGCTTTTTATTAATTGCTAGCATTGAATTTATTCTGAATTCATAGTGAATGATCACAATCACATCTGCAATCACAAACTGCTACAAAATATTGCCCCTGTTTTGTGACAGACACTTAACAATTGGTGTGTCAGACAAGGCTTTGAAAAGCTAGTTCTTACCTAACTAAACGCCTAAAAAAAATGCCATGCAGATTCGACGATGTGCAGTTCGAAAGCAAGCTACTCAAATAATAAGGTCATTCACTGGCTGTCATCTTTAAATGAGGTGAATCACTTGCAAATATTATATTAATGTGAATAATAGCTCTAAAAAAAATCAGCAAGGCAAATATTATGGCACACTGCCAAAACACATTAATGATTCAGCAAAACATGAAATATTCATTGAAAAACAAACCTCGGTTGAACCAGTGAAGGAGATCTTATTGACATCAGGATGATTGACAAGAGCTGCTCCGGCGGTCGGTCCATAACCCGGCAGAATGTTCACGACGCCAGGTGGAAAGCCAGCCTAATAAATATTCATGACTCAAATGCTCGAGTACGTACACATCCAAAAACATGTTCAAAGCTCTTTGATGAATTATTCACAAGGACGTACCTCCTTGACAAGATGCCCAAGGTAAATTGCAGTCAAGGGAGTCTGTTCAGCAGGCTTGAGAATCAAAGTGCAACCTGCTGCAACAGCAGGAGCAATTTTGCAGACAGCAAGAAAAAACGGGAAATTCCACTGAAAATTGTAAAAGCTTCTTAAAAAACATTTCTCATTAATCAGATTTTTAACAATAATCCTTCATAACAACCACAGGACCATGGAATTGCAAGGACAACATAATGATTGCAATTAATGACTCCATGACCATCCAAAAAATTCATTATCTGAGGATTGAAACAACAACAACGTACTGGTGCAATAGCTCCAACTACACCAACAGGCTCCTTCCTTGTGTAGCAGAATAATCCTGAACCATCTATAAAGTAACCGTCTCACATAAAACTGCATTTAGTTGCTTGACTCATAAAGCAAGTTGATTTTTATGAATGTTAGAAAACAATAGAAAAAATAGTTTTTTGAGTCTCAGAACTAAGAGCTTATCAGACATTATTTTACAGTACAACCTTATAATTTTACATTATTTTATTCTGTACAATTTTGACAACCTACCAAAAGGTATAGTCTGGCCAACGATTTTGTCAGCAATCCCAGCAAAATACTTGCAATAACTTGATGCCATGATCACATCTCCAAATGCATGTGCAAATGGTTTTCCATTGTCCAATGTTTCCAACGTCTAAAGATTTCAACAATTTTTATTCCAAAAGAAACACATGACTTTAATATTCTGCAATCTAACTGCAATTGTTGTATGGTCCCTTTCCAAAAGGGAAGCAAGTTTAAGCAGCAGTTCTCCTCTTTGGGCAGGGTCCAATTTACGATATGGAGACTTCCTGTCAAAGGCAGCTTTGGCAGCAGCAACTGCCTTATCTACATCTTCCTAAAAATTTTAAGTGGAGTAATGTTAAGCAATCTTGCCGAAGCCTAAACGTCAAGTAAAAACTTAGAGTACTTTGTCAGCTTCCTGAACATCTGTAAGTTTTGCTCCAGTGGAAGGATTTACAGTCGGAAAAGTCTTCCCGCTCACAGAGTTCACATATTCGTTGTTTATGAAGAGCTGAAATCAAAACATAGTTTAAAGACATTCCAAACTTCCTTGCTCTCAATTCAAATATTCGAGCAATTTTTAAATAAACTAATAAAATGTTATGGAATAACCGTGAGATAAAAACGTTACCTGAGTGTACTGAATTTTCAGATCCAAAACTGGTTTCGGCAGACCGGCCATTTCTGCAGTCAAAACAACAATATGGAGGATTAGCCTGCAATAAATTATTTAAAAAAAAACAAGCAGTTTCAAGGT
This sequence comes from Whitmania pigra, assembly GCA_021613335.1. Classification (NCBI taxonomy): domain Eukaryota; kingdom Metazoa; phylum Annelida; class Clitellata; order Hirudinida; family Haemopidae; genus Whitmania; species Whitmania pigra. The sequence goes on along the minus strand of JAJTWR010000450.1, from coordinate 514,364 downwards.
TAACTAAATGTAACAATTCGTAGAGTAATTCACGAAAAATATCCCTGCGTTCCTACCAAGCTTACAATCAATTACTCCCCACCGCGCAAGTCAGCAGACGACAAATGCGAAACCCAAAGTTCTACTCTTAATAAATGCTTGAGAGAAGCACAAAGCAACGAGATATCGTACTTGTGAGCTTAATTTGTCAAAAAGTATTTTTATTAATTTTTAAATTGCTAAGTACTAGTATAATGTCACGAGCGAGGGAAAATTATTAACGATATAAAATTGCATTACAATTTTTACACTCCCAAAAAATATTTTAAGTATTTATGACACGGTCATTACGAAGGACGTGGTTATATTAAGGTCAATGTTTAACTTAGTAATTAATTTCAGGCTTCATCTTCGCTCATTATATTATTAAATGCTCCGACGACATAATAAATACACTCCAAATTTAAAAATAAGCAAATGCAAATCAAGTTAGCATATTCTTATTAGATTATTTGCTTAAAAATGTTATTAGTTTGTAAATAAATTGCTTGGCCTCGTGTCTCTGATATTACCGACAATAAAAATCATTTCATAATGTAGGTATTTATAAATTTGGTTAGATTAGCGTTAAATATAAATATAAACATTACTTTTTTTTTAAACTGTTCTTAAAATGTCCTATCTATATTTTATCTCGTTTAAAACTGAATTTGAAAACAATTCTTTTTTATTGATTTACCTTAGAAATTTCTTTCCACTAAGGATTCACTTTGACAAGATTTATTTGCTTTTCTTTCAAGCCTCTCAAGAATTTACAACCTCTTTAAAACTTCGTATTGCTGGTCGACAGCCCTGATTTGCTCGTGAATTTATAGCATCTGTTTTCTGCGCAATAACATTGAATTATCGAATTATTTCGAATGCTCTTTTAAGCCTGTAATTGATTAACCTCCCTCCCCAATGATTACGACTTTTCACCATTTCATATTTACAACTTGTTTCATTTCATTTTTTTGCTTGTTTGATAATAATAAGGTAAGAAGCTTCTATTCTATGCTTACTTAAATGATTAATAATAAATTAAACATTTCTAGTGATTTCGGCAGAGGCGTAGCTAAGGGGGGGGGGGGGTACATATGTCCCCGGGCGCCAAGATACAGGGGCGCCAAAATGAGGCTTAATGCATCAATGGGACAGGATCGTCTCAGTGATCTTGCTCTTCTTAGTATAGAAAGAGAAACGCTTGAGAAAACATACTTTAATGACGTTATTGATCAGTTTGCAACTGTTAAATCAAGAAAAATAAATCTATTTTAGACATTATTAGACTACTATGCATATAAATCATCTTAGACTGTGACTGATTGGATGAAGCATGCGCTACTATTTGTAGAACGTTTTTTCACTTTTAAATGGATGCCTTGTGCCCTTAAAATTTGATTTTTATTTCAATTTCAAATTTAGTCTAATACAGTAAGATTAAATATATAGACATGGAAAAGGCGCCAATTCTATAGTTTGCCCCCGGGCGCAAAATACCCAGGCTACGCCTCTGGATTTCGGTTCAAATATAGTTAACTTTTACTATGTGATTCTTTTTTATTTAGTTCTAGCTGCACAAATGTAGTAAAAACTAAAGTGCTAAAAATAAAATGCAGTTAAATATCTCGTTAGAACAAGTATGTTATGTTAAAGATTTATTTAATCAAATGGACAATCCAGAATGAAATGTTAAGCATTATTTTTCAGTATTTCGATTAAATAGGCGATTCAAAAGAACGCTATCTTAAATTTTATTTTTGCAGAATGAATTCACAGCTAGACAACAGTTCAAATTAAAATTCAAAAAAAAAAAAAAACTCCGGCAATTTCATTTAAACGGTTTCAATTTAATTGCGAGTCAATCTTAAAATAAAGATCTTTAGAGTACTTTTCCGGGATTCATGATGCCTTTTGGATCAAGGGCCTTCTTAATGGTTGTCATAATATCGTGTGTTTCCTTGCCAAGTTGCTCAAGCAGCACTTCTCTCTTTTCAAGACCTATGCCGTGTTCTCCACTGCACGTTCCATCGAATTCAAGAGATAATCTATGGTTAAATGAAACTTTAAATTAAATATTTAGCTTGTTTGATGTGCTTGTAACAAATTTCTTTTCTCAAAAATCTAAGAGTTTGCGTTTATGTAAAAATAAAAAAGCTTTATGTAAAAATAAAATAAAATTTATTTCAGCATTTACTTATGATTCTAATATCTTCGTGGTGATAATATTGAAATAGAAATATTAAAATTATTTATTAATCAAATTACAACTTAATTTACCTGGAAATGGCAGTGGTAACATCGGAACAAAGTTTTTCAGTCTTCTCGTCGAACATTATGATGACGTGAAAGTTGCCATCACCGACGTGACCAACAATCGGACCTTGAATTTAAATTTAAATTTAAAATTAAATTTGTCTAAAAGATTTTTACTTTTTATTTTTAGAATTCATAGTGATGTTATTTCGTAAGATAGATTTCAAAAAATTTTATTTTATCTCGGATAATATCAATTTAAAAATCTTTTTTTTTTTTGAAATATTTATTGACGAACCTTCGAGTCCTGCTTCTGCTAACAATTTGTTCGTCTTGGTAATGGCAGCCGGTAGTTGAGATATCGGAACTGCTATGTCAGTTATGTGCGGCTAAAATACGGTAAAATCAAAATTTTGTTAAATAATTCAATAACAATTCGATTAATTCAATGTTAAGTTATTTAATTAATGAATATTGTCAAGTAATATTCCATAAGTCCCGATCCAATCCAAATTGGTTTCTAATGGAACCGGTAAAACTCATCTCCAATGATAAACACAATTAGAACATTCAAAAATCTTAATTATAAATAGAATCTTAATTATAAATAGAATCTTAATTATCATTAGATAATATTCTTATCCAAACAAAGCATGGTAAAAGTGCTGCACAAGACTCACTCATGTGTCAGGTGTACCATTTTCCTAATGGCCAACTTACCCTCTTGTTTGGATGTCTGCTGGTAACGGCGTAAAAGTAATTGTGTCGTGCCGTCCACAGCTTGTTCCTTTCTTCCTGACTTGAAGCCCATTTAAAATCTGACCCTCCGTTTGAAGTCACTATCTCTTCTTAATTATTTAATGAATTCATTGTAGCTGATAAATAGGGTTATTAAAGTTACCAAATAACGACTAAAAGCCGAAAAATAGAAGCAAATCCGGCCAAATATTAACTCAAATTTTAAAAACAGTTTCATACAATAATAAATGGATAATTTCTTCAGTTAATTCAACGTCCGTCAGTTACTAATTGAGGTCAATTAAATCGATTAATACTAATTAATTTAAACCAGTACTAACTGGTTTGGTCAACTTGGTCCTCCACTAGCTTCTTCGACCCGTGGAACTCCAGGAACAAAGTCGGTTTGTAACTGAGGTCAGAAATCTTGCTGTACTCGCAACAGTATTTTATCGACGGTGCGTCCAAGAATTCTGCCGGTATGAAATCGAGCGCGAAACAATGTTATGCCCACCTCTTCATTCGACAAATCATTTTTTGAGATGGAAATAGGCTAATTACATAAAATATAATACAAAATGTTATTTTCAAGCTCAAATATTCAGGATGAGGCTCTATGATTTAGTGGGGATTATTAATTATGGTATAGTTAATTATAGCTGATGTAATTACATATCTAAACCTACCCATCCTTGCGATGTCGATTCCGTTCTGAAGAACTTCAACAGTCGATTGTACGGCTCCCTCCACGCTTGGAAACTGACATATAGCCGCCATCATCTATTAATAAATATGATAATATATTTATCATAATATATGCATAATAGATTAATAAATGTAATAATAACAATAAGTTTGTACTACGATTAAGCAAATTATGACCAATTACAAACACAAATTTAACACGAATCATTTTTGAAGAATTTCGCATTCACAATCAGAAGCTAATTACAATAGTCACGAATTCAAGTAATGACCTCAAATTGCAATTAGCATGTCAGTTAACCTGATTAATAATCAATTAAGTTAAATAATTAATTAAGCCAACCATTTCCGGTACTGCATAGACTTTAACGGTGGCCTGCGTAATGAAGCCCAATGTTCCTTCTGATCCCACGAATAAGTTTGTTAGGTTGTATCCAGCAGAAGACTTCCTATGTTGTTGAAATTATTGATTGCTTGTTTAGGTTATGTTTTGGCCATTAATGTTAAGAGGTTAATTATAAATTATCTATTAATTGTTGTTATTGATTTTATTATTTATCGATTGCTGCTGTCACAAAGCACCGCATTGGTGACTGTATTAATATCATCATGAATTTATTATCATTTAATATCAATTATATTTATTACTCAATTATTAATCAAAATAATAAATTACCAATAATTAATTACGGCCGATTAATGTTTATTAAATTATAATATAAATACAGCAACTCATGTCGCGACTTATGTCATTGGAATGAAAACTACAAATCACCAATCAACCACTCATCCATCCATCCATCCATCCATCCATCCACCCACCCTTCCATCAATCACAACCTGCTCCTGGTGGTTTTTCCAGCTGTCATGATGACAGTTCCATCCGACAGAACGACCTGGAGATTCAAAACGTTGGACTTCATGGTTCCATACTTGACGGCATTTGTACCCGAAGCGCAGGTAGCTGCCATGCCACACAGGGAGGCATCAGCACCAGGATCTATTTGGTTAAGTAAATCAGCCCTAGAGAGCCACAGGGTATACTAGATTTCCTTATTAATAATCCTATGCTTAATACTCGTGTTATTATTAAAATACGTTATGTACTAACCATTATTATTTGCTGGAAATTGGTTAAGTTTGTAACATTGAAGACTTGAAACTTACCCACTGGAAACCAAAGTCCGAAGTCCTTGAGATGATTGTTGATGAACTTCCTGGTGACCCCGGGTTGAACTGTGACGTCGAAATCCTCCTGATTGACCTTTATGACCTGATCCATTTGTGTCATGTCAACTGCTATTCCCCCCTTTGAAAATAAAACTGTTGATCAAACAATACTAATATTATTACTGCTACTAATAACTTAGAGTACTAATTATTTAATAAAATAACAACATACTGCTATTTACCTGGATTGGAACAACACCTCCAGCCATTCCACTGCCGGAGCCAAATGGAATGGCAGGAATTTCTTCCTCGTAGCAGATCTTTGCCACTTTGATGACGTCATCGGTGGACTGCGGAAAGACCACGGCGTCCGGGAGTAAGCCTCTGATGAGTGCGATTTTTATTTTTCATTAATCATTAATAAATGTTGCACAATCAATATTAAAATGAAATTATTATTATTATTGTCACCATCATCATCATCACCATCACCACCACCACCACCACCTCCACCACCACCACGTCGTCGTCGTCGTCATCATCATCGTCGTCATCATCATCATCATCGTCATCGTCATCGTCATCGTCATCGTCATCGTCATCGTCATCGTCATCGTCATCGTCATCGTCATCGTCATCGTCATCGTCATCGTCATCGTCATCGTCATCGTCATCGTCATCGTCATCGTCATCGTCATCGTCATCCTCATCATCATCATCATCATCATCATCATCAATCATCATCATCATCATCATCATCATTATTATTATTACTATTAAATTGGTGACCCGTCATAACAGCCCGGCGACAGAATAGCCCCGACAAAACAGCCCCGTCAAAATAGCCCGGCGTCAAAATAGCTCAAGACAAAACAGCCCCGACAAAACCGTCCCGACAAAACAGCCCCGTCGAAACAGACCGGCGTCAAAATAGCCCAAGACAAAATAGCCCCGCCAAAATGGCCCCGTCAAAATAGCCCCGACAAAATAGCCCGACGACATAATAGCCCAGGACAAAACAACCCGGCGACAAAATAGCCCCGTCAAAATAGCCCCATGATAACTCCATGTCAAAGTATTTTTAAAAAATGTTGTGAAACTGAATCAAAATTTAATTCGAAATTAGTGGCTTGAATGCTTTGACCGTTTTGAGTATTGTTTGTTGTTATTATTGTTCTCCAGAAGTTTAATTTGCATAGTCTTGCTTATTCAAATTTGTATTTGGCTTACAAATTTGTGTTGACATTATCCTGATCACAAGTTGCTTGTGAGGGGTCGTTTTCAAAATTGAAATACGTTTTGAACAAATTAATAAATTTTCTGAACCAGTCAATTCTACGATCATTCATGCTGATGTCTTGTGAGAAAGACTCTTTTCCAAGAATCAATAACAATGAAATCATTGATGTTTTAGCATCGACTAGTGAAACGATGAAAAAGCTGTTATAATAGTTAATAGTGAATAGAAATTTTAGACTCTAGTGTTTCTTATGTTTAAGTTGATCAAACTAGGAGTTAAATAAAATTTCCCGGGCCGGTTTTTTAAGCCAGTCCGACCCTGGTGACAGGGCTATTTTGACGGGGCTATTTTGTCACCGGGCTATTTTGTCGCCAGGTTGTTTTGTCCTGGGCTATTTTGTCGCCGGGTTATTTTGTCGGGGCTATTTTGACGGGGCCATTTTGATGGGATTTTTCCGTCCTGGGCTATTTTGACGCCGGGCTGTTTCGACGGGGCTGTTTTGTCGGGGCGGTTTTGTCGGGGCTGTTTTGTCTTGAGCTATTTTGACGCCGTGCTATTTTGACGGGGCTGTTTTGTCGGGGCTATTCTGTCGCCGGGCTGTTATGACGGGGTGCCTATTAAATTCGAACATATTATTTAAAACGATAACAACATTCAAATTCATCATACCTGTACATGGATTCATCCCTACTGTGATGTTCTCTCACAGAGTTGTTCGTAGTCACGTGACTTGTTCCGATGGCTTCCTTGAGTCTGAAAATGGCGCCTTCCGTCACCTTACTCAGCTTCCTGTTGAAAGCCTGACAACCGACCTGATTAAAATGACGAATTTAGTTAATCTTATTGAATAATAAATGTTAACCATTTTATTATTTAATTTTAGAGAATAATAATTTCTAAATAATCTGTTAGTAAAAAACAAATTTAGATGTTTTTCTGGCATAGTATCAGCTGATGAAGAAAATTGAAAAAGGTTACGACACTAAGAAATAGCTTTTTTTTGAGCAAATTTATTAATCATCAAAATGATTTTTTTTCAAGTAATTCTTCAAAATTACCATCTATTAAACAATACGCAGACTTCGGGAGAGGTAAATGTTTGTCTTCCACACATTATTAACAATTTTAACACCATTTTACCATCTCTATCTGCAGGTTTTTAAACGTTCATTGAATCAGACAATCAATATTCTCACCTGTTTACAATTCTGCGTCACTTTTGAAATAACTGTAGTAAGCATCTTTTAAACTTTGCTATATTTCCTCAAAAAAAAAGTTTATTCATCCAATATTCACAAAATACTGACTGACTCTCTAATTAACGACTAAAAAGCATTTCATTCAGCTTAGAGCCTTTTGAGCCTTATTTAAGGCCGAGACTTCGTTTCACACCGTAAACACAACAGCTGCAGAGTAATGTGCTTAGGGCTGCAATATTTAAAACAGTAAACACTATGCCCCTTACAATTCGTGAGCCAAAGTTGTTTCGAGTTGCGTAAAAAAGCAGTAAATGTAGGCTAATTAAGACAAGTTTTTAGATTTTTGACCTTGCGGCTGGGAGCGAATTTGAAACAAATAAGAAATATTTCATTTCCTCAATGCATCCCGACTCGGTTGAGAATATCTCGACAACCTCCATAATAAAATTTATAAAAATTATAATTGATTCGGATAGATCCAAAGAACAAATACTTCTCTCAATTGACCGATTTAAATTTGCTAACCTCAAGGCTTGTCGAGATTCTTAGAACCTCTTAAACTACTTAAGAGACATTTTTGATAGCTTCACTCCTCGACAGCATGCAGTCTCTAGCCGGTGAGAATTAAGACAAAAGAAGTCGATATTTAATTTAAAAGTTCCAAGATAAATTGTTCGAAAAAGAAAAAAAAAATATATCAAGAATGGTTGACAAATATAATAATGTTGCTTTTTAATTTTATTCAACCTCTTCTTTCATTCTACTCAATGTCACAGAATCCTCGTTAAGCTCATCACTTTTTTGTGGAAGTCCCTCAAAAACTTTTATCAAACTCTGAACACCCCTATTGTCACTGAGACCAACTTTCCTGGACGGGACTGACGAAGCCAAAGTGGAGTCTTGTGAGGAACGCCTCAGGTTATTATGGACTTTGGCATTATAGACTTTCTTGGCGCTCTGTTCTTTGGCATTTTTGTTCGACTCGCATTCGCGTCCATCAATTTTTGTGTCCTTGAGTTGCTTGATGACCTCATCAAAAGCCGTCATGATACCGCTGTTCACGTGGCTGACCAAACGTTTCATCCTCTGCTGGGTTGCTAAACTTAGTTCCTTCTTTTTTAATTTCCTGGGAATAGGCTTTGGCACTTTGTTCACTTCCTCTGACACCGGGCAACCTTTGTCCGTTTGCACTGTTATCCTTCTGGCAAGACTGTGGGCACTACTGATCGAATAGGAATCTTCTGATTTCTTGTCGTTTTTATTGAGGCTCTTAATGACGGCTAGAGGCGTTTGGTCTTTCAATCCTTCGAAAATTAATTTCTTTCGGTTTATGGAAAGTCCCGACTTTGACACGCTTTTCATGTCACAGTTCTGCTGCCTCCGATCTTTCGTTACCTTGAAAAGTAATGTAAATAAAAAAAATCTTGTTTATCTAATAATGAATGAATAAATAAAACAATTGAGAAATTTATTTGCCTAAATAAATATGAATAAATAAGTAATAAGTTAATAATAAACTAACTTTAAAGGCAGTAGTCCCACGTGTGTTTCTGAGCTTCAAGTTTTGATCTTTTGCATGGAGGTGCCACGTGGACCGATGGATGGTCGGGTATTTCCCACCAACGCTGACCTGCTCATTCAGAGGTTTGAGTTCGCCATTAGGAGATGACTTTTCAATTTTAACTTTAAATTTTCATTTTGCAATTTTTATGCTTTGTTTTATTTTTTTTTATCGTTTCACTTATGATTACTTATTCTGATGAGAGATGATGGTAATACCTGAAAAACGATACAAAAAGGTATAAAAATTTATTATTAGAGGTATTATAAAAATAAGAAATAACATGAGCAATTAATTCTTTCGCCCTACTACTTAACTACAGTGAACACACCTCGTTATTGGGATGGAGAGACAGTTCAGTATCTGTTGATTTGCTGTGGTAGACTGTCATGGCACTTCAAAGACAAACATGGCAGAAGATTTTAGACATGGAAAAGCAGACGACAAAGATAATGAGAGACAAACCTCGACGAACTGTTCTTGTTGTCTTCCCCAACAGATCTCGTTACAAATCTACGCCTGGAGCACCCAGGGGAATCGACTGCTTTACTGGACCGTTTGTTGTTCTTTGAGAGGTCTTCCATCCTTTCCTTGAGCTCCCAGGCATAAATGCGATTCCACAGAGACTCGGAGCAGTGCGTTTCCATGTCGGAATTCCTTCCGAACTCGCCGTCCTCCTTCGATGGAAAGGACGGTTGGTCAGCAAACAGTTTCTGGAAGAGGAAATTGAAACTGTCCTCGGTGTTTTTGCAGCCCTTGCTGCGCGAACGGCGCCAAGGAGGAACGGAGATGCTCTGGGGAAGAACAGACTTCGATCGAGTCTTGTTCTTCCTGTGTTGTTTAAAAGGATCCAACTTGTCCTTCGACTTATTTTCTTTGACGTTGTCGGGATTTGACGGACTCTTGGAGTTGCCTACTTGTTGTTGTTGTTGTTGTTGCTGTTGTTTGTTCAAAGTGTTGAGGATGTTTCTCGAATTGTTGTTGATTTTCTTGCCGCTCATCAGGCTCGTCAGACTCGATACGCAGTTCTTTTGCTGCTGCTGCTGTTGCTGCTGGGAGGGAACGCTAAACTTGACGGCGCGATTGGGAGGTAAAGTTGAAGAACGATTTCGAACAGAAGATGGGTTGGTTTTCATTCTGAAAGCCCTCCTCATCATGTCTCTGAAGGTGTTCGGACGTTGAGAGAACTTGACATTTTCCCCTTTGACTGCGTTGTCTTCGATCGACTTGAGAAGTTTACCTGTCGAACCTTCGTTAGTTGAAGATTCGTCCAACTTTCTCGAGTTGTCGCTGCCGGCGAGGTAGAGCCTCGAGCCGCGAATCTTCTCGCGCTCTCTGAATAAAATCAGGTCGAGCTGCTTGATGGTATTCTTGACATTGACGTTGCTGTACTTCTCGCTCAATGTATTCTTGTCGTAGTTGTTTTCGAGGAAGGCGTAGCTGTTGAACATCTTCACCAGCTCGCTCACGTCTTTACCTTCGGCTTCCTTGAGGGAGCACATGAGGGGACATGAATCGTGTTGATTCATGTTGCTCTTCTCCTCTGCCCCTCTCCCGGGGTCGGATAATGAGGAGCTCTGATGAGAGTGACCTTTGTTCTCTAGCCTTCCTGACTCGGAAACGCTTTTCTCTTCGACTTTGTCTGGTTTCTTGTCGTCGCAGCTGCTACTCTTACTGTTGTTGTTATTGTTGTTGTCGTCGTCCTCGTCTTGTTGATAGCTAGCGTCCTTCACCGTGTAATCGGCATCGTCAGGAGAGTTGCTAAAGTTTCCAAACTTGTCGAAACATCCTGATAGCATTTGCGAAACCTGCCTCTCCAAGGAGGATTTCGACTGGGAAGACATCTTAGAGTCTGAATTCTTCTCGTGGCTATTGATGCACTTGATGAACCATTCGGTCAACGTCTGCTGATCCAGCACTTCCGGCTGATTCCCGCCCGAGTTTCTGGAATGGTTCATGACCGAGATGTGGTTCGGACCAGACATCGGATTCGATACAAAGGACAATCTCTGCCTCTTCGGATGACCGTAAGAGCCGACGTTGACGAAAAAGTCTAACTGAGAATTCGAGTGCTTGGGCGGCAGTTCGTCTGGCCTCAAGACGCGCGAATGAGTCCTAGTGGTTGGAGTTAGAACCTCCACGTGATGTTTCTCTGAGGAAAACCTCTCTGCAACCTTCACAAAGAGCTGCCTCAGCGAGACACCTTGTAGAGACTGCCTGATGGAAAGGTCAGATATCGAGTCTGAAATCCATCCGGTCAGCTTGCCAAACATCTTTTTGATGTTGTCGAAGCTTTCTTGAATGGAAGATTTTTTCTCCGGTGCGATGAAAGGCGGATCGATGAACGTCACCTTTCGCGGTCTTTGCTCTCCGTTTTGATTGGCACGTCCGGCAGAATTCCATTCCTCATCTTCCATTGGAAAACTCCGCCTGCCGGCAGCAGGACCTCCGTACGTGTACCAGGAGAACATCCTGTCGTCAATCCATGTCCGTGACTGGTTGCTGTAGGGTCTCATTGCCGAGATTTCAATAAGTGCTACAATGTTAAGGAGATAATTAAACGAGGATTTTGACAAAAATTGGTCTACGTTAAATTTTGAATTCATGCAGCTTCGTAAATTTCACAGTAGGTTCATGGAAAGGTTTGGTAATAAAAATTCATTTGTAAACGAGAAGCGGTGGAATTGTTTTATTTTTAAACTAATTAGTCAAACCAAGCGTCGACTTCGAACAAGTTTGCTAGAGTCAAGACAATTCGCTCAAGCTAATCTAAGTAGTTAACTTCGACTATGTGAATAAATTATGCAATTGATAAAAAGATTTTTTAATAAGTATCATTACTTCAAGTTGTTAAACAGAGGGATGTCCAATAGCACACAATTACGAGGAATTAAAACGATACATTCGCGTGTTGTTTACGAAATGCAGACGACACGAATTTGACGCAGTAAAACAACGAACACAAAATGTCTTAACGGTAAAATGTCGTCTTTTTTCTTCCTTTTTTTTTTGAAAAGAAGACCAAAAAATTTTGAAGCTAAAATAATAAAAACACTGTCAAATAAATTATTAACATGTTCATTTTAAAGATTTAAAGCGTCAAAAATGTCGTCTCATTTATCTTAGAAAATCAAAAAGATTTTTAAACTAATTCTTAAATTTTCAACAGAATGTTGCAAAATAACAGTAATATTAATAATGATAATAATAATAATAATATAATCAATTTTAACAGATTTAGAGCATTGAATTACTTACTATGAAATCGTATCTTTATCGTTATTAAGCTTGTCTTTCCAAAAGTCGTATCGTCAATAGAGCACATCACATTTTTGTTTATCTAAATAACAATCGATCAATTATTTAACCATCAACGCGATGTAGTTTTAAATATTAAAATTGAGGTAAAATATGAAAATAAACATTCGCCTTTGAGGTTTAACGAAGCTAAATGACAAATGGGTTGCAAATGGGCACCAATGTCCGCCATCAGGCACATGGTAACTTGATCTTTTTCCTGGAGGCGACATTCCCATTGTGACGACGTTTTGATCACGCGTGATGCGACCATTTATTTTTAAAAATAAAACCAAAAGAACTCCTCAAACGTGATGATACCATAAGAATGGCTATTCTCATCATTATCATCATTACCATCGTAATCATCGCCACCATCATCACCGTCATCATCGTCATCAACACCATCATTTTCGTTGGTACCACTCTGATAGCTGAATGGAGATGCATGTCGCCCTGAAAAAAAAAGAGAGTAGAATATTATGGAATTTTTGAGAAGATTTCTATCGTCTGAAAGGGTGTTTACCCCGGGCAAGGAAGTACTTGTGCCGGCAATAATTGGCCTTGATTGACCTTTGCCAGGATTTATCGACCAATCACATTCAATGCTATGGTGATCTGAAAGCCAATAAGGTGACATTTCTCTTGAAAATATAAAAAAAAATGTTACAAACTAAATATTGATAATATTAATTAATCATAAAATATTTGTTATAAAATTATTATAAAAATAAATTAATTGTTAATTAATAAGTAAGTCCTATTTAGTAGAAATTATTAAATGTTGTCATCGTATTGCGATCCAAAAAATAATATTTAATTGAACAAGGCTTTTCTGAGATATTATTAATACTTTGTCATCATCATCATCACCATAAAAGTCATAAACGTGTCATCGTCAGGACATCTGAGATGTCATCTGATGATGATGATGATGATGATGATGATGATGATGATGACATCCTTTGAGAATTTAAGATTTCTCGATAATAAAGACTTATTTCTTCTGTTATGGTCCTTTGAAACAAGGATGACGATGATGATAGTGATGTGGCGATGATGATGGTGATGATTGTGATGAGGATGACAACGGCGTGATGATGATGGTGGTGGTGGTGATGAATTATGGATCTTAATAAATTTATTAGTAACAAGGTTTTAAGAAATTAACCGGCAGGATATTAAAAAAGTTTTCGACGAATGATTTTCTCAAATTTTGTCAAAGTTTGATTTAAAAAAAATATTATTTGTTGGATTAGATTAGAAATAGTTGAAAATAGATTCATAATAAATTAAACTTAATATTAATACGACGAATATATTAATTTTTCCTACGTAAATATTAGGCAAATAATTTTGTTGTTTACGTACTTTTTGTTCACAAAACATTAGGCGCGGCCTTGTAACTCAAAAGTATTGATCCTCTGAGTGACATTTTTCAGGCCACTCTCCATAGTCCTGCCATGAAAGCAGAACATCCTTCCGTCCAACCATTCATTCATCCATTCATCGTTCCATTCATCAATTCATCGTTCCATTCATCAATTCATCCTTCCATTCACCAATTCATCCTTCCATCCATCAATTCATCCTTCCATTCATCAATGCATCCTTCCATTCATCAATTCATCCTTCCATTCATCAATTCATCCTTCCATTCATCAATTCATCCTTCCATTCATCAATTCATCCTTCCATTCATCATTTCATCCGTTCATCCATCTATCCGAGAAATGTTTTTTCACAAAAAGAGGGGTTTTTGAAATAATTTGAGTGAAAATGTAATCGAAGAGAATATTTGCCATTATCAACCTTTTATGGCTGATTATGTTATTATTATAAGGCCTTTATGCTAATGTCATCATCATCATCATCATTATTATTGTTAATAATAATAATAATAATAATAAAAACATAACTTAATACAGTAATGTAATCATCTGCAAAACCATTACCATCATCAAACAACAGCATCAACAACAACATCAACAGCAATAACAACAGCAACAACAAAATTGATGGCAAAAGCTACTACAGACGAAATTATTTATAAACCAGGATGCAGTGGCAAATTATAGCAGACGACTTTTTAGGCTGAACGTCTGAATTTGACAACGTCTACGTATTCACACCCAATGATAACTTGTTCTCATGTTCTTGCTCCATTCAATTGTAAAAAC
>JAJTWR010000450.1:375000-495000 GCA_021613335.1 Whitmania pigra | reverse complement strand
GATTCATAAATAGTTAAATGTTTATAATTAAAAAGTTGTTCATGCCTTGCGGTCAGGGTGATAACGTTATAAATAGATTGTCTATTTTTAAATTATTAAAAAAAATGGCTGAACTCGGTGATAGTGATGATAGCGGGAAAGATGGGTTTAGCAAGTAATTGGAGGATAAAGTGGGATTGTGGGTAGTACCTGCCTGTACCACTATTTTACGTCCACGTTTTCATGCCAATGTTGTTGTTGTTGTTGTTATTATTATTAATTTTTATTAACATGATGATGGTTACGATTGTGAATGGGCTTGCGATTGTTTTTATTTCCATTTTATTTTTTAAAATACAATTGAATAATTATATTATATTATATTACATTGCTTTATTATTATTTGTGGCTGCATTAACATGTTATTAATATTTAATATTTGTTAATAGCTTAATATTTAATTCATACCATGATTTATATCATAATTCACAAACATTAATAATTAATAAATAATAACTATTAGCTAATGTTTATTAAGCAGACATTGCTCCTCCCCCAAGGAAAACCGATTGCTTGCTGTCTTTCCAGTGGTTGCTCCACACAACTGGAGCCAACCTGGCCATCCTTGTCTCCGTTTCATTTTGGTGTTTCGTCTTTGCTTTTGAGGGACCAGGTAATTATTCATGAGATGAAATTAATGAATACTTAATTAGGTTGAGACTTTTGTCGTTTTGAATTGCTTGTTTTATGAAATGCTGCGAAAACTTTATCAACTTATTTTAATATTTGTTTTAGGTTTATATAATTATTTTTATATTACATTGCTGATTGTCATTTGTACCGTGAAGTATGTTTGTAAAAAATACATTAATAACTGACAACAACGAATTAATAATTTTGAATTAGTAATTTTAAATAATTTATCGAGTCATCCTTATACTTTTAAAGCTTTCCTGAAATGCGGCATGTCCATTGCCAAGCACACGGCCAATGCAATTTACGTACTCGTAGATCTGTTCATCATCTCAACTCCAGTTCGCCTGCTCCATGTCGTTTACCCCATGACCGTGGGGGTCCTCTATTCCACCTTCTACGCCGTTTATTTTGCTTCAGGGGGCATAGGCCCTCTTGGGAAAGACTACATCTACGACGTTCTCAACTGGAATAAAGATTCGGTCAGTTCTGTTTTGGCTTGTCTCTTCGCTTTCACGATGATCGTCATGTCCCAGTCAGTGCTGTACCTCGTCTACAAGATAAGGAGCAGTCTGGGAAGGAATCAAGATGAAGACGAGGAACATTTCTTGGATGATGATCTTTCTCTGGGCGAGGAGGATGGCGATGATGCTGTACTTGAATCCGATATTTCAGCGCGGAAATCTACCAGCTACCAAGCCATAAATTAAATGCATCTTTTTGTTGTTCCCTAAGCTGTGGATTTCGTCTTTAAGAACGTGGCTAATGGATTGGATTGTGGAATGATTTTCTAGTTTGTTAAGTTGCAAGTGGTTTAGTTAAGTTATAAGTGGTTTAGTTAAGGTTTAATTTAATTGTTTAAAATACGTGATGACCTGATATTTTTCTCTCGAGATATTTGTCGCTACTTTGTTAGGAGAATATTGATGAAATATTTAATGAAATAAGAGCATTCATCTATTTATTTTAAATGTTGTCGTTAAAAAAAAACAGTTAACGGTGTTGCGTCTGATTGACTAATTTGTTTATTAAACCAACAAATTGAATATTCGTAGGGGTTGCACAGAAAATTCTGAAATGCTGGATAAAGCACACTATAATTAAGTGTCTGCTGGAAGAATGCGTATGTTCGGAGTGTCATATACATTGTTGTTGTGGTAAGCTCAAAAAGTGTCAGACTTTAAATTAAAAAATACTTTATTTAAATAAATCTTCAATACTGTCAGTTGACCTAAAAAGCAGGCATTTTGAGCAATACAAAATATATAAGCGATTAGAGCATCTTATTTAAAAGTGAATGTTTGTTTACGTAAAAGTTTCGTTGAACATTGCGAGGAGCGGCATATTTTCTTAAATTGCTTCTTACGAATGGGACGTGATGTGAAACATTGACATAATAAAAGGCATTTTTATAAACAGTTTGTACGACATATTACGATGCATTCTCCCTCAAAAAGGAAACGAGAAAGTGATGATGATGAGAATCCGAGCAAGCGCTCCACTGTTGTTAACAGCCTACGAGATGGTAGAAATGAACAGCAACATAATACAAATATGAAGGTGACTGAACCAGAGAATGGAAATGCAGGAGAAAATGTTTGGGAGGATGATGATGATTTTGACGCTATTCTAACGCAACCTGAGAACTTAAGTCGCTTAGACAATTTAATAGCATCTTCGCAGATGGTCGAGAAAGATAAAAAAGAGTCAACGCACAAGTTAACACTTCCTCCCATATTCATTGAGACAGATTTAGGGAAAAAAATGTTTAAAGATCTTCATCAACAGGTTACCTTATACATGTACAACTTATATCTATCATAATTAGATTCTAATTATTATTTATTATACTAATAATAATTTCTGATTATTACATGCTTGTTTCCATTACCACATCTCTAGATAAAAACCCTGATTTTATAATTTTCAGTTGGATACCCTGAAGCAACAGTTGTACGCTAAAGACGGCCAGGTAAAATTTCTCAACGAAAACTTCACCAAACTCCAAAGGACGCTTTACGAGGAAAGAAATGCCAGTCTGAGCTCTTTCGAAGAACAAAGAACTAAGTTTGACAAGGAGAGAGCGACCTTGAAAAGTGAAATAAGTTCTCTTAAGGCTCAAAAAGAATTCAAACAGCACGACATGAACAAGTCGAACTTCACTCAATCAAATCCACGGCTTCCGACCAATCAATTTTCCGGCCGGACAAAAAGCTTCGGGGAGTTGGCCCCGCCCGTGACCCCTAAACGGAACCCGGAGACCAACGGATTCCACGATCGCAGTGCTTTCGCCGGCATGGGAAGGGTTGCGGTTAAGGAGGAATCTTGTCAGACTGGATCGCAAGACGACGGACTTCAGGTCAAGTCTTGGAAACTCAGGGGAAAAGGTTTGTGAAGGAGATTGTGGAACTTTTCCTTTTAGTTCATGCTATGTTTTTTATAGTTTCATTGTCAAAATATTGCAATTTTTGATAATTTATTTGATTTTTATTTAGGTTGGTTATGTTATTTTAAGATTACATTTCAAAAGCTGATGTGAAAATAGAGCAAAAGATAAAAGGATATCTGAAAGGATTTGTTAAAATGACCTGTTTTAATGTTTCATAAATGTGTGATTGTTATTATTTCATTACAACCTGATTTTATCAATTTATTCTGAATGTTATCAGATGTTACAAATCCAACTTACATTTTACAACAATATCATACGTTCCTATAATGAATATTCACAAATAAATTATCTCACTAATGTTAATTAGCTAGTTCAAAGTTCAACCTGGCCTACGTGGGAGGAGTCCTAGGTATGCAGAGTTCGCTTAGGCACTATGCCAACCAATTGGAGTTTGGAGAGGTCAGATGCCAACAAAACCATCAAGTATGTCAGGTCAAAGATCAACTGAAGTCATCAAAGTTTGTCAAGAATCCTAGTAGTGACAGGTTTAAAAGATATTTTATTATTTGTAATTATTTTTGACGTTGAAATCGTTATAATTTATGTCTTGATTCTTGTAATCAACACGACATTGCAATCGAACAAATTTAAGGAATCTAATCTCTAGTTAAACTTAACCAAGAACTAAATTTGAAAATCAATGGAAATAAGAAATATCAATAATAAAACAATAAATCTAATTAATAAATAAATTGCATCATCAATCAACCAGACTAAATTGTAAAACTACAATGTCTCATTGATCTCAGGGTCTTAGTCATGTACCACGAATTGGTCTCCAAAAAGGCCCTGTGTTCGGGGGTGGAACTTCTCCACGGGACCAACCGAGGTCCCCCGTCGCTCAATCGACCCCCCGTCGGCTCCACCGTCGTGGCCTTCCTCGAAGAGACCTCGAAGGATCTCAAGTCCTACCTCGGCACGCTGACCGGGAAGAAGCAGCAGACCGTGGCCGTCGTCGTCACCCCCCCTAGAAAGAAAAAGAGGCACAGGGTGTCTTCGAACGTCGCATCGAGGGGCGTCAACCCGATGGCCGACGTGCTCGCGATGGTGCACGGCTTCGTGACCCTCTGCGGTCGGAACGAACACAAGCACATGTTCAGGGCATGTTTTTGCTATTTATTGGTTTTTATAGAAGTCGTACTTGCAATGTTTAGCAGCAGTTATTTTTTTTTTTTGTCTGGCAGAAGGTGATGGTAAGTGATGAATATATTAGAGGAATAATAATTAAAGTTAGTCTTAATTAATAATTAAATTTTAATTAATAATAATTAAATTTTAATTAATAACAATTAAATTTTAATTAATAATAATTAGATGAATTAAAATTAATAATCAAATTAGTTTCTAAAATATTTAAAAAGTAGTCTGCTTCATTCCTGAAGTTTGCTTCATTGATTTATTTATTCCTCCAGACATCTTTCTTCAAAGAACTCATGATCACATTGGTCGACATTGCCAACAAGGTAATGTGTTTTCACTCTAAAGCGATTGAATGGGATGATGCTGATAGTGATTGATTGATTGAGATGATGCCAATAGTGGTTGATTGATTGAGGTAATGCTAAAAATGATTGATCAGTTGAGATGAGACCAATAGTGGCTGATTGATTGAGGTGATGCTAGTAGTAATTGATTGAAATGATGTCGATAGTAATTGATTGAAATGAAGCCAATAGTGGTTGATTCGAATGTAGGAATCAGTGGAGGATGACTACGAGATGATCACGATGTGTCTAAAGATCATCACTTTGTCCCTCAAGTGCACGGAGCCCGAGAGCATGTCATGGTGAGTGCAGTTTTTTATATTATGATAATGATGATGATAATAATAATAATAATAACATTAATAATAACGATAACGCCACTAGTATGTCTTTAGAATGACCTCAGAGGTACCTAACACACACGAGTGTTAAAAAAAAAACAATAAAAAAATACGATGGTTTAAAATTAAAAAAATTCAAATCCTGAATTAATTTTTCTGATCAAAGTTTCGACCAACTCCTCGATGGCCCTGGTCTGATCTCTACAGTGCTGTCTGGTGAGGACAGCCTCGAAAAGCCCAGCGAAGCCCATGAACTCCTGAGTGTACTCGTTTTGGAGGTCATGACCTCGTTGACCTTGTCGAGCAGTTTTAAAAGCAAAACTTGTAAAGAAATTAACGGAGGTTTGAAGTTGTTTGTCGACTGGAAAAAACTAACTTGTTAACTTGTTATTTATTAAGCATTATTTATTTATGAAACACTATTTATTACAAATAATTTATTTATCTATTGACTTGTTAGATGATTTTGATAGATAATTGATAGAGTATTGTCGATGTTGATCCGCAGAATGCATCTTGAACCTCGCATGTTCGTTCGTGTCCCGATTCCGTTCGAACGTTAAGTCGTCGTTCCCATCTATCCAAAGACAGGTGGGTTGACGTTGGCGGACTTATTTTTTGTGTTTCGCACGTTCGACGACAGGACTGCATGAGTGTAAATTAGTTGCGTAATAAAATAAATAAGAAACAAAAAATAGTAAATGGAAAGCAGTGTTATCATAAACATTTTGCTTAATTACGATCGGTTTTACGCGTTACCGAATGTTGTCGTTTGTATTTCAAAGTAAATTCAAAGCTTGGAAATGTAAAGTCTTAATGTGATAATATCTTGATATTTATTACAAATTGTTATCGTCACAACCAAAATGCTCGAGTGACGTTTTATCGTTAAATGCAGTTCTACTCACTGGCCGGTTCGTTGTTGTCTCTGAGGTTAAGCGGAAACTCAAACGAAGAACCCAGTTCCCCTTGCAGCTGCATTGAAAAGGTGCTCAGACATTCATTCTATTTCGACCTGTTAATAATTTTATTTCGACTCGTTAATTATTTTATTTCAATTCATCGATTATAAAATTCCAAAACTCACTGAACCGTCGGTTTGCCATCTCGTTCCAGGTGTTCAACGAGATACTCCTGGGATTGGACGAACTTTCTGACATGTCAGTAAAGTCCTGTCCCCCCGAACAGCTGAACGTCATCAGGGGCGGAATGGCCATCCTCACCTTCGTCGTGGAAAAGTTTCCATGGACCGTGAAGGCCAAGAAGGGACTTTTCCTCTATGTGACTTCGTACCTCCAGAGGGTCTTCAAAAAGTACGAGGAATCGCTGACGATTGGAATTGACTGTAAGTACATGCCAGTAGTACTTGCATTATTAACTAGTACTAATAATGAGCTAACTAATATTATTGATGAAGATAATTTTACCTGTAAGTATTAATCAAGTTTATCTGTCTGCTTAATAATCTTGGTTAAGGATAGCTTTCGGATTTGTGATGTACAAATGCAGATCTATGTTGTGGATGGAAGCCATGTCCTTAAGATCTCTGTTAATTATTAATTAGCCAATAATCTTTTTATAACTTTAATTTAGTTAATTCATGCCTCGTTAGATTAAAGTTGTTAAGACTGCCATGTTGGGGACTAAATAAATTCAATGCGTCATCCAACCTTGAACAATTTATTCCAAGAGTCATCGTAATCATCATCATAATCACCAATTTTCAGATGAAGAACTCCTGACTTTGTTCAAGTGCTTGAGTCCGGAATCAAAATCCGAAGTCGCCATGGAGAACGTCGGTGCGAACAACATGACCGACTGAAATGAGTTAGCGAAATGCGCGGACGTAAATGTTTCCAAAACAAACGAATGCCCTTTGTAAATAGTATGGTTGTTCCTGTTTTCTGGAGTGGTTGTTTTTTACTGACTGGATGGGGTTTTAAAATCTTTTTATCCTCGACATGTTTTTATTTTATCCGTGATCATTTTTCAAGCAACGTTCCCTTGGTGTTTAAATAAAAACTTGTGCCTTAACCTCATTTAAGCTGAGTCGATCCACCTTATGGACGGTCAGAGGAATGACGGGCAAAAGCCAGAAGTACGGGGTCATTAAGTGAGGGTACGGTTAGGGATGGAGGCAGGTACCGAAAGTTGGCCGATGATCTACCTTATCAAAAAAACTTGTGAATCTCAAGATTATTGTTACTTTATTTAATATATATTATTTATTCCATTGAGTTGGATTCGTAGATTTTTCGCCTCAATTTTTCTGAGGTCGCTAACTACAAATAATCGCAAAGAGGAAAGCATTGCTAATCGCGGAGAAAGTTAAATTCTGGAGTTTGGTACATCGGAAGGGAGGCAAGTTGGAAGAGCAACTTATGCTTTTGTTATCCTCGTCCTTGAGCCGCTCGCTCAATTCAGAACTGCCACAACCTTCAGTGGATGGTGTTTTGACATCGACTTATCTCTTGGTTCTCTCAGCGGTTTTACAAACATCACGAAGGAGACACAAGTAAATGCCGGAATGCGTACATTGCTTTGAAGATTACTCGTCTCCGTCTCTTTAATTGTTCTCGAAATATTTGTGCTCCAACAACCTGGCTAGTTGCGCAACGCCAATAAAGTGTGAAAATCCTCAATTCTCCACCTTCCCACCGATCTCCACTCATGTTTTCACTCGGTTTCCATGGAAACAGGGATGAGTAAGTAGAAGAGCCGTGACAATAGTGATAATGGTTAAAACTCAAGGTTTTTCATGGTTTTTTTTTAAATTCATCAACTTTAAAAAGAAATGGATGACACTCGTTCAGCCAAAAGAATTTTCGAAGATCTCAAAAATGAAAACGTTTTACCAGTTATGGATGTTTGCACAGCTTGTCTCCTTGGCGCTTGGAGGTTTGTGAATAACTTGTAAATAAGTTCTGGACACTAAGATTTAAATAATTTGACTCGTTTGGGAAAGTTGGTGATTATATTCTTTTTAAATGGATCACTATTTACTATTAACTATTAATAGATAGTTTATCTCTTACCATTAAGGACAATATGCTGCTTGTTCGGAGCGACATAGACTTAACGGTTCAACCTGGAGTTGCAGAGAAAGACTGGCAAAAGCTCACCAACTGTCGAATGATTGCATCTCTGTTTATGTAACAATATCATTTTAATTATCTACTTTGAAATTAATTAATTAAATTTCCACAAGCAATGTTCTTTTCAACGAAAACCATTTACTTTAAATTTATTAACTTAGTTCGTCTCACTTAAAAAAGGAATCAAAATGGTCGACAGCGCAGCCATACCTCGAATATTTGAAAGCAAAACGACTCGATGGCGCCACCATTATACGAGGAAAGACTGCTTTCAGATGGAAGAAAGTACGCTCAACAAATTCTCATTAATTAATTATTAAGTAACAAATTCAGGATCACTGATGACGATTACTTCAATTACTTTAATTAATTATCAAGTAATACATTCACGATCACTGATGACGGTTACTCTAATGAAACTGTTCCAACGATGCAGGCCAAGCTTTTGAAGAGGAGTCTCTGGAAAGATCTGGATAATTTCATCGACAACTTCACAAAGGTCATGGAAGCTGAAGAAACACTGTTCGAATGCGGAATGGTCGGACGACCAATATTCCAGGAACGTCGGAGTTTTTGCGACCTCAATGATTGTTTTGGGGATTTGAGGGTTCTTCTTGATGTCCCTGGGGAAAGTCCGTGGCCGGAGGGGGTCTTATGGGGTCGCCCGCTGAATGTTGGAAGTCCAGAGTGTGCCAGGTTCAGCCTTACCAAGGTCAGAGAGGATGGATATCTGCTCGTCAGGAGTTTGAAAGTGAATTTCCTGCCGTCCTTAGAAAATTTTCTTCTGCTTTATGATTGTTGCAAGGAACTCTGTTGTAATAGTTGATTGAGTAGGTTAAGACCTTCTATTTACATTCGAAAAATTATTTTAAATGCATTTTTGCTTTTTCGGCCACTTAAATTTAAACTTTATAATCAAATTTACTTGCTTGGAAAAGACAAGACCATATTTTTTAACCATTTTCTATTTTTGCACGATTTTCTTCTGTCGCGAATGTTTTTATTTTTCTATCAATTGTCTTTACCATGTTATTTATGTTAGACATTCCTGAATTATTTAAAGTTTTAAATTTAATAATAGTCTTAAAAAAGTATAAAGTGCTTTTATAAATGAAGTTAATTTCTGTGATTCTGTTTTATAATTCGTCTTGCCAATGAAAAACACGTTTCTGAAAGCATTTTCCAAAAAGTTTTTTCGTCGAAAATCATTTACTGGAAGATTTGTTTACTTTGGATGCTCAGAAAAAGAATGATTGCTAATTAGATCTGCTTGTGCGACAAACTGCTTAATTATATTTACAGGAATTATCTCAAAAACTATGAAGCCATTACAATAATGAAGTGCTTTGATTAAATGAGTCCAAACTCGAATAAAAAAGAACTGATTTTCCGTAAAATGGTTAGTCTACTGTTGGTCGTTTATACAAAAAAATTTATGTGATTAGTTTAAATTCATAAACTTATTTACGTCCAATAACATAGTATTCGTAAATTTCCATAATATCTCTTGTCCTATTATTATCTTAAGCAATATTAAGCAACATTGAGCAGATAAAAGAGATAAGACTAACAAATTACTCTTTTTAAATTGACACAAATTTACGTTAACACCAAAATGTTACTTCGCCAAAGAAAAGCCTCTTTCCAAAAGGCTTATGACATCATGAACTTCAAAGGCAAGTTCACGGTGTCTAGACGAGACATAATGTCTTTCGATGTCTAATCTTAAAATAATGTTGCGTAACATTTTTTTCCAACAAGATTTCTATGTTTCAACATGCGACGATTTTTAATTGGAAGGCTCCGAATGTAATAGACAGTAGCAATTAATGATTAAACATGCAATTTAATGATCAAAAACAATTAGGTAATCACAATGCTTTATCGATACTTTTGCAGTACTTTTGCATGCACGAGAAATGAGATTGTGCTAATAATCATCAATAGGTCGTACAGGTAAATGCAGGTGGTTTGCTTATAAGCATTGCTTAATAATTAGAATAAGTCCAGAACAGCAGGTTTAATTTTTATTTAAACTGGCTAGCAAGGGGCGGTCTAAATTTAGCATTCGATTAATTTAATAATGTTATTCATGATGTTAATAAAAATTATAGTACGATAATTTCTGTTATTTCTATTTTTATGATTCTCATTAATATGCATTAGGCGTGCAATAACAACGAAAGCGCACCTGAACATTGCAGACTAAATCTGTAACAGAAGGTAGAACAGATGAGGGCTGTAAATGCAAGTCCCACACGTAAACAATGTCCATTGATGAGATTGTCACGACTCACAACAGTCTCCGATTGTTAACTAAATTGTTATTTTATTTGGTTAGGTCTCTAAATCCGATCTACGAAGTTTTATTATTAAAATTTCTTTCCTAAATTTCAGCAATGGATATTTGTAATTCTCTGATGACGTTTTACAGGACTTAGATAAATGAAACCAGAGAAGGTGATTACGTTGTTGTTGTTGTTGTTGGTTTTTAAGCAGTCGATTTGTTCAAAGATCGTCAATCATGCAATCAACACTCATTCAAATGACAGCCAACCATGATTAATAAAAGATTTCAAATGATTATTTTTTTATTGAATTTATTGAATATATCTCATTGAAATTACAATTATCATTCTTGAAGTTAATCGGAGAGAATGGAAGCAAGAACGGATATTGAACAACAAGCAGATGATATTACCAGTCGAAGAGATCCAAAAGCTCAGGAAAGCGTCGGAAATGTCAGAGATAGAAACCGTCCATTGAAACATACACCAAGGAACATACGACAAGTCCTCTCAAGTCATTCCCAGAATCCACAAAAGTATCGCCAACGACAGCCTCCTGTGCAACAACAACAGCCTCCTCCACAACAACAACCACAACATTACGGGAATGCCAAAGTAACCGGCAAGCCGAGTCTTCTCGTTAGACGGGGAACGTTGAGAAGCTCAAAGCAAAAGCCTCAACCGAAAAAAGCCAAGAGAAGCAAGCAGAAAAAGAAACAATCCTTAGTTCACCTCAAGAAGAGGATATCCAAAGTTCAGGGAAAAATCAGCGGTGAACTGAGCAAATCAGAGTCAGATAAGACGTCCCTCATAGGGAAATACACCTGCAAAAACATCTTATACTTCGTCATAGTCTACTCTGTCCTATTATGTCTGAGATCAGCCATCGAGGCCTACACAGAAGGAATGGCCCACCAGGTAGAACAAAAGTATTACTTTTCCCACTCTTCCTTGGACGTGCTCAGCGGAGTGAAACTGATAGGATTTCTTGGCAGTATCACCTATGTTATTTTCTTCACCAGAAACTCTCATAAGCCTCTTTTGATTTGCGTGGGGGCCTTGCTTTGCGGCCTGGGTGCCATAATATGGCCGGTACCCTACTACATCGACGGCCAGTCTTATTCGCAATCTCTCACGCAGTGCGGGGACCAACCAACTGTTGCTTTTTATTACTCAGAGATGTGTCATTACAGAAACAGGTACGACCTTATCTTTGAATGACTTTTGACCTATCAATTCCCTGCTTTACAATACAGTTTCTGATTGACAGATCTCGATTAAACGATGTGACTCAACCCAATGCCGATGTATGCTCGGTTTGTGTCCTCAAGAACAAGAATCCCTGGTGGGATGCCAGAGAGGCGAGGTTCTCTGCCATGTGCGTCGGAGGATTCCTGATAGGATTAGGCACAGGCCTGTTTGCAACTTTGGGCATCGTCTACATAGAAGAGAACGGAGATCAAGATACTTGTCCTCTTTATTATGGTGAGTATCATGTATGCAAATCTCTCGATTATGGCCGAGTGTTTGAATCGAGAATTTTTGTCACCTTACAAGGTATATTGATGAGCATGACCGGTCTAGGAAAATTCTTAGGATCTTGTTTTGTCTGGTGGTTTCTGGGTTATACAGAAGACCTTACTGGTAAAAATACTTTCACTGATTCAATTTCCATGATTTATTCCATCATTATCACCAATTACCATTTTGTTTGAAGTGAAAAGCAAACTAGATCCGTGGGAAATAAGAGCATGGTGGCTGGGAATGGTGATACTATCAATAATCCTCTTGTGCATTTCTTGGGTGTTCCTAATTTTTCCAAAGTGGCTGAACGAACCTCTTTGGCTGAGTGAAAAACGACAACACAAGCTGAAATATTTGAACCTCTACTTGAACTACTTGAGCTCTAAAGCTCAGAAAGCGGCCTCAGATTCGAAAAGTATTTTTAATCGACGATCGCAGACACAATCTTCACACAATCAGTCTCGGTCTCAAAACGTAGCCGAAAGTCAACAAAAATCTGTTGCGACTGCTAATGGTCTCCTTGACTTCAAATCAGATCCACACTCTGCCGATGCACGTTCCAAGGACAATCCAGTCGTGGCGGACGTCCACCAAATTGTGACGTCCACGGTCGAAATCGAGGACCCCAAAGACAGGGTAGTGGTCAAACCGAGACGTACCAGGACGTCCAAAAAATTAGGAAAACATTGTTCGCGTGAGTTTGGATTGAAGGATTTCATTCGCCCAGAATAGATGACGCATTGTGTGCTGGATGCTTTAGATTCTTGGTAATCGCGTTTCGCATAAGAAACATCTGCCATCCCTGAAAATAGGGGACACGTGACAAGCATCGATCTTTCAAAGTATTTTATGATAAAATCCACATTTTACTTTATAAAAGATCCTGTGAATAAATAAATATATAAATAGATAAACAAATTAACAAATGAGTTTCTCATTGGACAGGATTGATTGATGTCTTTATGGTTCCTGGGTTTACATTGGCACTCTTAGGAGTCTGTTTTGCAGCCTACTATCCAGCCGGTTATAGAACCGCCATGTCCAAATACGTCCACCACCAGTACCAATTTCCACCCAGTCACTCCTGGTTTTACACCATGGGTTTGTCTTTCATTGTTTTGCTGATAAAACACGCTGCAAGCCTAATACCTGTGTGATTAGTTGTACCAGCATTGATCACACACCTTTGCAATTAATGACATTAGATGATTCAGGAAAATCTCATTTAGATAAGAGATTATAATCGGAACACTTAAACAATGATTACTTGGTTAATTGTCTCAAATAAAATAATAATAATAATAATAATAAAATTTTTATGTATATAATAATCTCTAATAAAAACTCTTACGCGTTGTTAATAAAAAAATAGCAAAACCTGGCACACAAGTAAAGATGTTCCCAGATTTTTAGAGGCAAATTATTATTATTATTATTATTATTATTATTATTATTATTATTATTATTATTATTAATTATTATTATTATTATTATTATTATTATTATTATTATTATTATTATTATTATTATTATTATTATTATTATTATTATTATTATTATTATTATTATTATTATTATTATTATTATTATTATTATTGTTGTTGTTGTTGTTGTTGTTGTTGTTGTTATTATTATTATTATTTATTATTATTATTATTATTATTATTATTATTATATTATTATTATTATCCTACAGGCTTGTCGTATTCCCTGGCCTGGTGCATTGGACCAGCTGTTGGAAGTGCAATCATCCATCGATTTCAGTTAACTCTGAGGAAACAGTTGATCATGTTGATGTTGCTTCTCATTTTCCACATCAGTCTCTTCTTCTTCATGTTTCCAATCTCCTGCCAATCCAAGATGGAAATGCAGTTCAGCGCCTCGGTTCAGTGAGTTTGAGCGACATTGGGTTTTTTCGACTCGATCAGTTCTTGCTGACTTTAGCACTTTTTATTAATAATCCTTTAAGCTGAGTGCTTCATTCTGTTTATCGTGATCGGTCAGAAAATATTTATGATAGCATTTTTATGATGAATATTTTCTAGCTATTAATGCTGATGACGTTGTAAGTTTTATGAATTTATAATACAATATAGCCGAATGAGTGCATTATTTAAATGAGACAAACTCTTTGTTTAAACAATCATTTGTTCCGCAC
Organism: Whitmania pigra; assembly: GCA_021613335.1. Lineage (NCBI taxonomy): Eukaryota > Metazoa > Annelida > Clitellata > Hirudinida > Haemopidae > Whitmania > Whitmania pigra. Next base: position 480,986 of record JAJTWR010000450.1, on the reverse strand, counting down.
ACATTTATTTTTACATTAAGTCACTACGATTCGTTATTTAAGCATTGGTCTCAAAATTGTTCAAGAATATCAATTTAAACCGAGTTCACGATAAGTCATCCGAAAAATGACAAAGTAAAAATTAATTTAATTCTTAATAAATTTATTAAATCCATTCAGGCGTTGCATGGACGCATGCAGTTGTGCCAACGTTCAGAGGGAAGCCATTTGCAATTCTGATGGGACCATGTTCAACTCTCCGTGTCATGCATCTTGCTCAGTGAGATTTTGAAAACATTGTACAAATAATATAACATCACATAACATAAGCTGTTTTGAACTTCAGTAGTACGTTTGAATGTCTTGTATTAATCGCATTGGAATGTCTAAAGTTGGTCTGAGAGGCTTCGTTATTGGCTCTTGAATCGTCTTCAATGCCTTACGATTTAGAGTACTGTAAATGTTTTCGATAGAATATTTTTATTTAATTATAGTATTTTGATTGCATATTACATTATTTTAAATCAATGCATTGAAGCATTATTCCAGTGTTTCTAACACTGTCAATAATCCGCAATTAGTGTCCAATTTCTAAACTCTCTTCCAGGAGTGTTTACATTCAATCGGGCGCCATGCATTTGATGTGCGGATGGACGGATGGGCGGAATAATTAAATAAATAATTAATTACCAGCTAGATTGTTATTATTATAATTAAGTAACTAAATCTCATATTGTTCCTTCAATTGATACCAGATCAGCCTGACATGTAACTGTACAAGTACAGAGATATCGGCTGACAATTGTATCGGCAACTGTCCAATTTACGGGTTGTACTGGATCTTCATCTTCTTTGCGACTGTCATATTTTCCACTGGATCAGTCAGCGTCATCCTCTTTTTTCTCAGGTATGTCATGAAATGTAATTTATTTATTTATTTATTTTGTGATAAATTTTGTTTATAAAGAAATTTATTTCGTTAGCGAAAAGCTTGTTATGCATCTGCCCGTGGATTGTTGCTAGTATTATTAATGATTAATTAGTAATACAAGTAAATTAAATCTATAATTATTGTTGTTTTATTAATTATCATAATAAAAATTATTATTATTATTGATGTTATCATTTGTTGAAAGGTGGCGTGTAAAGTACAACGCTTATCTATCATTTTTTTTAAAATCCGTACAGCTATTAGCAAGTACTGTTTTGTTTACATTATTATTTTAAACTTGTTTATAATTAATGAATATGAAATTGAATTTTTAATTAATTAAATTAAACTAATTAATTCAATCGAATAATAATCAAAGAACCGTTGAAGAAGATTACAAGTCGATGTCAATTTCAGTGGCATTCTGGATGATAGTTGTTGCCGGTAGGAAATTAAACGTAATTTTTGAATTAATTCATAAAAATTATTCAAATATTCAGAGCAAAAGTTTCGTGTAAAGATAATTTTAAACATCCGACGAATTAAGGAATTAGTTTTGTTTATTTAAAAACCTGATAACGTTCTGAATTAAGCAAAGTTGTTGTGATGATTACAATAATAATGATACCAATTACATTCGTCCTGCAGAATTAATTAACTATAAACCGTAATAATCTTCATTTCAATATACGGACAACCTTGACAACATTCAGTCAGTATCAGCCGATTATGCTTATTGAGCATTAACTTTAAGCATTATCTGCTAATAACTTTATTAAAATTTTAATTAACAGTTAATTGAATTAGACAATTGTCACATTTCTCAGCCTTTGTACCGGGGTCAGCAGTATTCAACGGCATAGCTGATAGTTCTTGCAGCGAGTACAGGAAGAATTGTCTGTCGGAAAGGATCTGTTCCAGTTACGTTCCCGACCAGCTCCGCTACCTGATGAACGGCTCCAACGTGGCTTTCCAGGGAGGTGCGTTCGTCGTTTTCCTCATCGTCTTCCTCCTCAGCACGACCAGAAAGATAAACTTTGGAGAAGATTCCGACCGGCTCGTGAGACTGTCTCTACCGGAAAACGTCGACGAAGACGACGATTGTGAACCGAGGTTTGAGAAAAGAGTTCGAGCAGCGAAGTCGAACTCATCTAGGGTCAGGTCAGAGGTCGCAGAGGACGAGGGTCAGGTGGAAAAACTTCGACGTCACCTCCAGCTCGTGCAGGAGGTGGAAATGAGAGTAGAACTGGAAAGGTCTTCTAGTAATGCGGACATTACTGATGGAAGAACGAGGAACGAAGTGACCCCAACTAGTAGCTCCAACTTCAGGAAGGAATGACGCAATCCAACGATTCCTCGACTCAAAGACTCATCGAGGCTTCACAGCAACAACCCAAGACCCGCCCTCGAGCCACCACCTCCTCTGCAGAGGCAGAGTTGCCAAAGGAGCGTCCCTTGTCTAACAAAGAATTTGTAGAAAGCTATCTTTCCAGCATTCCGGACGATTTTGTTTATTCCAGGGAGGTGTCTATGGAAAATGATGTGGTCGCTCCAGGAAGGATGGTAGTAGATCCCATGGAAATGCGGCTAGGGTTGGACAACCTTGCCTACGATCCTCGGGAATCTTTCCTGTCCAACGTAGAAATTCCACGGGCAGACCAGGCGCGGAAAAGCAGGCCTTCCAACCCGGATGAGATTCTTTTCATATGAAACATTCATTCATTCATTCGTTCAATCAATAATTTCTTCGTTTTATTTTTAATGCTTCCATGGGTTTAAACTGTTTGTTTACTTTTGTTTTGTTTGATTGAATTTGTCTTTTAAGTCCGCCTAAAACGGGTTTGTACGCATGAAGGCCAGATTGATTAAGCTCAAACTCTCCATGACTTAATTCATGACTCGACGTAATAGAAAGAATTTTTACAAATTTCAATAATTATTGAAATATTAATAACGATTAATGTGATTCATTATGATTGGAAACTGTTTCTGTAGCATGTAAATAGAATATATTGTGAATGTTATTGTTCTAATATCCTGTGATAGCCTCTTCTCATCACATCTTCTGGGCAATAGAGCGAGAGTGCACGATTTGACCCCCTAATGTGTCTTTGTGTGTTTTGAAAACATTTCCGATCGGAATTTTATGTTCATTTGTCGGACGTCACACGATTGTTGTTATTACACGTGGAGATTGGAGATATTTTCTCATTCGCACGTTCTACTGATATTCGACTCACAGCTAGCCGGCGTTTCAAGGTAGAAAGCGACAGAAACTATGTGACTCAGATCTGACTTTCGCCGAGCACCGCGGTTCAATTTGTCGATGTAAATGAGTAAGCCCTCCGCTGATAGATGATCGATCAGATATCGTGATCAATAAATCAATCGTATTGGGGGCAATTACTCGAAGGCGGTATCGATCACCAGTTGAAGCTGGCAAAGGTCGGAGGTCAAAATCTGCTGTGGTCGTCGTAGTTACAAGACTCTCGAAAGAATGTCCGCGGTGTATCAAGCCGAGTGCATTTGAACAAAAGCTTTGCATTTTGAACCTAGAAAATCCTAGAAAACAAAAAAAAACAAAACATAAACTCAAACATTCAGAGCACGCAGAGACAAACAGAAAAAAAAACGACTCGCTTCCCAGACAGTGAATGCCTTTGTTTTCCAGACCGGCCTGCCATTTCCTGAAGCGTCTCCATCCCTCTCCAGTACGTAATTCTGAATGACTCATCATCGTCATCGCATCAGAGCTCCAGACGGCGTACGCTAGCGTACGCAAGCGTACGATCCGGAGACGGCCAAATATAGACGACCGATCGCTGCGCGCTGAAAGCTGTCGAGCAAGCATGCTCGGGACATGTGCTGTTGGTTTATACAAACATTTTCGGCTCCTCTTGTTTGAGTTTAAACTTATCCTAGGCTGTAATTAATTATCAGCTCGTCACATCGACAAACCGAGTTAGCTGATCTTAGCTGCCGTCGTAGTATTATTGTCGTTATTATTAGGGGCTTGTCTCTAACATATTGTTGTTCAAGATGACCGATAAAGTAGAAGCAGACGACATCAAAAACACCGATCGGCCGTGCAAAGATGCCGCCAAAGAAGCTCCGAAAAGTGCCGTAACCTCTGTCGCACCTACTGGCACCATCTACGACAGAGCAACTCAGTCGAAGGTAAAGAAGATCAAGCTCTTTCGCAACGGAGATCGCTTCTACGCTGGAATGAACTACGCCGTGTCCGCAGATCGCTACAAGACTTTGGACTCTCTCTTATCAGATCTTACCTCGAGTCCAGTCTGTGACAAGAACGTCCTCCACAAAGGTGTAAGGTACCTCTTCTCTCTGGAGGAGGGCAGAAGGGTGGAAAGTCTGGAAAACTTGACGGATGGGAAGGCTTACGTCTGTTCCAGCACCAACAGTTTCAACAGCAAGATCACCTACCAAGCTGCCGAGATTCCGGTGTGGAATACGAACGCCTATGCCAGTCATTCCTACGTCAATTCATCGCTTCCCTGCTCTCCGATTGTCTCGAGAAAAAGTCATCTTTTCAGCCATTTCAAGAACATGTCCAGAGATCCTTCGATTGTGGAAAGTTTGGACGAAACGGATACGGTTGGTTGGCCGTGTGAAGTGTTAAAATGTTTAAGGCATTAAAATTAATTGCATAACATATTAACAATGATAAGTATTTAATTTAGAGGTTGTGATTAATTTATGTTTAATTAATTAAAGTTGTTTATTAATGACCAGGCCAATAAGTTGTCATAATATTAATATAACTTTGATGGACTATTTCTAATATTTATTAATTATTAAAAACAATATGTTCCTGAACGATAAACAAATTCAAAATCTATGGAATAATACTTAATGAATAGATTAATTGACTAATACTTACTGATTAAATTAACTAAACAATACTTCATGATTAAATTAACTAAATGATACTTAATGAATGAATTAACATTGACTGACAAACAAGCAGGATTTTGTCCACCCAAAGTTGATGACAGTCTTCAGAAACGGCCCAAAGCCAAGAAGGGCCGCCAAAGTGCTCCTGAACAAAAGAACTGCCCACACCATGGAACAGGCCATGGAGGAGATCAACCAGGCCATCAAACTGGATTCTGGGGCAGTCAAGAAGATCTTTTCCATCAGTGGAAAGCAGGTCGAATTGAATGTCGCTGCTGTTTTTTTTGTAATGTATAATAATATTGATTACAACAATTGTATATGTGATACTCATAATATTGATTACAATAATTGTGGTCGTTAATATGTTATTATGATATTATTATTATTATTACATTGCATTATTAATAATTTGTTAGTATTGTTATATTTAGATCACATCCTTGCAAGACTTTTTCGGAGAGGATTCCATCTTCTTCGCCTTTGGACACGAAAAACCGTCAGCTGATAACTTCCTTCTCACGCCGAGTGGTTAGGAAATTATTTGTCAATAATAATTTGTATAAGTGATTATATTAATTACTGATTAATTATAACAATAACGGTTAACGAGTAAAACTAATTAACGCAAAGATTATAAAATGAAGAGGGGATGGTCTCGATTCTCAGCAAGGGCAAGGTCGTCTATAAATAGGCGCGTATAACGGAGGTGCGTGCTGTTTACGTTTTGCATCCTCCAACGCAAGAACACACACAGACAGTCTGCCCGTGTCTGTTCTACAGGCTTTAAACTTGGTTTGTTTTGAGGAAAAGCTGGTTATATTTGGCTTAGAAAAACAGCACATCTTCAGCCGTTTTCAAAACTGGAATGCAACCTTCAAAGCGCAAGACAGGCATTTAACATTGACTATTGTGCGAGTAATAATAACGATTATAAACGTCAATAATCCGTCGACAGTTTGCCGCTAAATTCATTCGATTGGAGCATACGAATTTCGCTCAAAGGATTGGCAAGCAGACGTCGACAAATGGCGAGATAATCGTAACCTTTGTGGAGCTCTTAAGAACCTTCTCTCTCGACTGAATTTTCATTCGTTACTCTCAGCAGTTTCAGAATCTGCCGTTCAGTTAATTGTTTATTAACGTTCGTTAACGGAAGAACAGTTAATCGTTTATTAACGTTCGTTAACGGAAGAACAGTTAATCGTTTATTAACGTCCGTCAACAGAACAACAGTTCGTCTCTGCCAGCAACAAAATGCTGAGGTTCCAGCAAGCGTCCCTCAACTCCCCTCAGAGCGTCAAAAAAAACTGGAGTTCCCCGAGCGATAAAGGTGATATTTTCTTGTTCCATGCTTTCTCTTGAAATTGGAAATATCTGTTAATAATAATAATATTTGATTCATTTGATTATAGGACGAATTGAATTATAAGACTGTTACGTTTGAAATCTAATCATTAATTATCTAATATCTAATCTTACAATCTATTATAATTTAATATCTAATCTTACAATCTATTATAATCTAATATCTAATCTTATAATCTATTATAATCTAATACCTATTGATATTATTATAATATCGAGTAATAATAAAGACAACCTCATTACATATTCATGAAGCTCCGAGCAAGTCAAGAGATAATTCATTCGAAGAAAGCAGACAATCCGGCTCAGCGAAAAGTCCTGTTGCGGTAATTAATTAATGATACGTTAATTAATCACATCTAGGATAATTACATACGTTAATTGTTGTTAATAATTAGTAATATTATTATTATTGCAATTATTAATATTTAACATTGAATATTAACATTTACTTATTAATAATAATTAATTGTTAAGTATTAATAATACTAAAATGTAATTATAATATTATAATAAATAATTATAAACAGTTTCAGCCACGAGCCGTGCCAGGCAGTAATGGCCACACCTCCGTGAAAGGTGATTTTGACCTTTTTCATGTCGACCCGTTACGAACGTTTACCTGTTGTGATGTAATTTTAATAGATGTTGTCTTTGTTGATTGGGGAATAAATAATTTGCCTGGCCATAATATTTTGAAAATAGACTATATTTGAATTATTATACATTTTTATTATGCTATCGCATTGTTTACAAATAACTTGCAAGTAATATAAAACACTAAAATTTTGTACAGTAATATATGTAATTGTGTAGCTTACAATATAATATACAATTCTATCAATATTAAATACTGATATTAATTATCAATAATAACGTATTATTAGTAGTAAGCAATTTTTTCCGATAAACGCAAAAACCCAAAACCAGAACCCCAAGACGGTCAACCCGCATCCCTGAGGGTCAAGTACAAAGTCGGAAGGGTCATCGGTGAGGGCAAGTTTGCAGTGGTCAGGGAATGCACTGAAAAGTAAGGCATGAACTTTGAACTTCGTTCGATGAATTCATTATTCAATAATTATTTTACAATTAAAAATATATAAACAAATAAGTTATTAAAGTAATTAACTAACTAATTAATAATTAATCAAGAGTTAAACCCACTCGTCTAGTCGACGTTCAGTCACCATCGTCTTCGACAGGGCAAGGAAGGTTCCGTTCGCCTTGAAGATGATCAACAAGACGAAGGTCAAGGAAGACTACGCTGCCCTCAAGAACGAGGTGTCCATACTGAGAAAGGTCAAACACGAGAATGTCGTTCAACTGGTCGAGGAGTTCGAAACGCCGACCCACCACTACCTCATCTTTGAACTCGTAAACGTGGGTCGTTGTTGTTGTAGGAGAGTGTTGTTCGTGCTGTTATGTAAGTAGTTGGTAGTACTAACTTGATGTTGTTGCGGTAGTAGTTGGTAGTACTAACTTGATGTTGTTGCGGGCAGTGTTGTTGTATGTTAAGTTATAGTTATGTATGTTGTAGTCAGTAGTATTTGTTAATCTATAATCACAATATCTAGGTTAATAGATAGTTAGTAGTTACGTTGAACTAGTACTAACTTGATGTTGTTGCAGACGGTGTTGTTGCGAAGTAAGATTACAACGGAGTTGATTTTGTTTATGCGTTTATGCCAACAGATAGCTATGATTAATTGACGATTTGGATTGTAATGATAATGATTATAACGATGATGATGATGATGATGATGATGATGATGATGATGATGATGATTATTATTATTATTATTTATTATTATTATTATTATATTATTATTATTATTATTATTATTATTATTATTTATTATTATTATTATTATTATTATTATTATTATTATTATTATTATTATTATTTTATTATTATTATTATTATTATTTCAAAATAACTAAATAACTATAATATTATCACAAAACAACTAAATAAATCAGCCATTATTTTATCTGTAATCAATCACAGAAATAGACATAACAAAATCATTATTATTGTTATTCATTAAGTTTTTCTTCACTGCTTATTGATTTGTGAATTAAACATGCCATTTCCACCTTGATATCTACCTAATTATTTACAACAACAACAACAATTTTTTTTAAATACATTTATTATAAACAACAACTTTCAAATATAATAATAAATTGTTATTAGCATGAACAAATTTTTCGTTTAAGTAATATTTGCTGGTCGCTTAAAATATCAAGTGTGAACTTTTTGAAATTTGCTTAAAATTAATTACATTCCGTAGAAACAAACAATTAAAAAAATTAACATTGATAATAAAAACATTAACAATAATAGCAAATAATAAAAAATTAAATCATTCAATAATAGATATTAACAATAAATTATTAAATAATATTAAATTATTAATTAACTAGTAAATTAATAATGTTAATTTATTCACTAGGGCGGAGACTTATTCGAATTGATCTCGCAGACAAACAACTATTGCGAGCAGGACGCTAGTTCGATGATCTCTGACATTTGCAGGGGGGTGTCACACCTCCACGGGCTCAATATCGTCCATAGGGACATAAAACCCGAAAACATTTTGGTGAGATTATTGAAGAAATATTTATTATTATAATAGCAATAATGGAAAAATATTGTATTTATTATCAGGTCCACAAAACCAAGACTGGACAGAAAATCTTAAAACTGGCAGACATGGGTCTTGCCACTTATGCCACGGAACCCCTGTTTACTGTTTGTGGCACACCGACCTATGTTGCACCCGAGGTCGTGGCTGAAATAGGGTAAGGATTAAAGGTCATTTTAAATTAATAATAATAATTAATAATAATAATAATAATAATAATAATAATAATAATAATAATATAATAATAATAATAATAATAATAATAATAATTAATAATAATAATAATAATAATAATAATAATAATAATAAATAATAATAATAATAATAAATAATTATTAATAACCCAGTTACGGACTGAAGGCAGACATTTGGTCAATTGGAGTGCTAACGTACATCCTCCTCTGTGGATTCCCGCCTTTCTCAAGGTCATTTGATTAAGAATAAAAGTGATTTTTTAATCAATTGGTTGATTATAATTAATAAATAACTTATTTGAAATAGTAATAATAATAATAGTAATATTTTAAATAATTCGTAAAATATTGAACTTTTAAAAATAGAGAATTTTGAAAAGTTTCAGGGTTTGAATTGAAGTATAGTATTCAAAACTGATACAATAACTATTAATTAATTAAGTTATCAAAAGATAAATATTTACACGATTATTAATCAATTGAAATAATTCGATGGATAAACATTTATTAATTAAAAATTTAACGAATAAATATTTAATAAATAAATTTAAAAATTAAGCACAAGGTACAATGTAAAGTTTTGAGTCAATTGAAATCAATCAATCATTTAAATTATCAGTCAATTGAAATCAATCAATCATTTAAATTATCAGTCAATTGAAATCAATCAATCAATCATTTAAATTATCAATCAATTGAAATCATTCAATCATTTAAATTATCAATCAATTGAAATCATTCAATCATTTAAATTATCAATCAATTGAAATCATTCAATCATTTAAATTATCAATCAATTGAAATCATTCAATCATTTAAATTATCAATCAATTGAAATCATTCAATCATTTAAATTATCAATCAATTGAAATCATTCAATCATTTAAATTATCAATCAATTGAAATCATTCAATCATTTAAATTATCAATCAATTGAAATCATTCAATCATTTAAATTATCAATCAATTGAAATCATTCAATCATTTAAATTATCAATCAATTGAAATCATTCAATCATTTAAATTATCAATCAATTGAAATCATTCAATCATTTAAATTATCAATCAATTTAAATCAATCAATTGCAGCGACATCGATGATCAAGACGAGTTGTTCGATAAAATTCTCGAAGGAAAGTTTGAATTTGTGTGTCCTTATTGGGATGACGTCACCGATCAAGCCAAGGTGGTATTATCGACCTTTCAAACATTTTAAACTCTGCAATATTTTTTTTTATTTTTTATTTAATATTTATTAAATATACTATTATAATTGAAATGTAAATAATAATGCTTGCAAGTTGCATTGTATTGTTTGGAATAAGTCGGATTGTTTCTATGGAATTGTTTCCTCAATCATTTTAAATGAATTTTAAATGTTTTAATTTTTTAAATTATATTCACGATAAGACAAAATGTAATTCTTAAGGAACTCATCAAAGCTATGCTGTGTTTGGACGTTTCAAAAAGACCAACAGCTGACGAACTCCTTACCAACCCTTGGATCATGGTATCATCATCATCGTCATCGTCATCGTCATCATCATCATCATCATCATCATCATCATCATCATCATCATCATCATCATCATCATCATCATCATCATCATCATCATCATCATCATCATCATCATCATCATCATCATCATCATCATCATCATCATCATCATCATCATCACCATCATCATCATCATCATAACCACCTACATCATCACCACCACCATCGCCACCATCATCATCACCACAGCCACCTACATCACAATCATCATCATCGCCATTATCGTCATGGTCGACACTGTTTTATTGCTATTTTATAGTAAACGTTGTAAAGCTAATCTTAGTAACTTTTTTTTTTCCTGTCCAATCACAGCAGGAGGCTCCCAGCACGACCCAGAAGCTCGACCAATCGGTGAGCAGTAAAATCGTGGAGCTCAAAAACAGCAAATCTTTAGAACACAGCAACAGCGGTTGCGCCCTGACGGTTGGTGATGACAATGATGACGATCACATTAATTAATTTTTCATAATTAATATTCATTAATGATTTATTACATTACTATTTTCATTAGATATAATTTGAAATAAATGATGACGATGATATTAATTAGATATTCACTAATGATTTATTAAATTACTATTTACATTAGATATATTAGATATAATTTGAAATAATCCGATCATTGAAAACGATTTAACCTAAAATCAAGTCTCATTTAACAACCACCTTCAGAATACAGCCCTGGACAAAAACTCCAGGTACTTCGAGGGCAGAAAACAGGGGAGTTGTGACTCGCCCAAACCTGACTGAGGTTCAAAGAGCACCGTCTGTCGACTGACGACCTTTGAACTGTAACCCTTGAAAGTTCACAGTTCAACATCATTATCATCAACAGTTGATATGCATCGTTGCTTTTCGTCGTTCGTGACGCTTTTCTTGCTTATCAGAATCTTGTTCAACCTTTCCGTACGTTCAATCACGATTGTTCAGTCAATCCGACGATGACGATGATGATGATGGATCGATTGACTGGTGGATGAAGAAATTAGAAGGAAATAAGATAGAAAGATGGTTAGAAGATAAAGAAGAAGACAAAATCATTTCGTTTCTAAGATCGTCATTATGACTGCCTTATTACATTCATTTTGCTTGCTATGCTGGAAAGTCACCAGTTTTTGTGTTGTAAGCATAATTTTGTCAATCATTCACTCACTAATTCATTCATTAACTCATTTACTCATTCATTGATTCACTCATTCATTCATTAATTAATATCGATCCATACGAATCGATGATGATTCCATGAACATTTATTAGCCATTTACATTTGCCACGATCGACTTTCGGTGGTGATGCTGACGTCATGATGATGATGATGATGATGACTGTGACGATGATGCTGATGTTGTTCACTACAATGCTAGTGTTTGAAATATTTCAGAGATGAAAGAAAGATCGGACGGATGAATGAATGGATTGATGAATGAATGAAAGGATGGATGAAAGAATGAATGGATTGGATGATGAATGAAAGGATGGATGAAAGAATGAATGGATGGATGGATGAAAGGATGGATTGGTGGATAAATGGATTGATGAATGGATGAATGGACAAATAAACAGAATAGATCAGTGACGCCTTTTGCTAAAATGATGACTTAGTTGATTATACATTGTTTAACTACAAGACGTATCATTGTATGGCTTACATTGTGGTGAAACAATTGTATCAACGACCATTACACATTGTATTCAAGCCATTGTATCAATGTATAGCTTATATATAATGTAATGCATCAGTTGTAAACATAACTTGCAACCGTTACTGAGATGTGGGTTGTCTTCGTTAATGACAGTTCTGGTGATTATCACAACCAATGATATTAATAAAGATAATGATGTCGATGAATATGTTTCAAAGTTAATAATAAATTATTATTAATAAATTAATATTAATAAATTATTATTAATAATTAATATTAATAAATTATTATTAATAAATTAATATTAATAAATTATTATTAATAAATTAATATTAATAAATTATATATAAATAAATTATTATTAACATTATTATTAATAAATTATATTTTATTATAATAAATTATTATTAATAAATTAATATTAATAAATTATATATAATAAATTATTATTAACAACACAAGACAAGGACAAAAATAACTTTGGCAAAAATAACAACAACAATAATATCAACAATAATAATAATAATTGCCAATTAAAATCACAACAAAATATAACAGCAACAAATGCAACAACAACAACAACAACAACAACAACAACAGCAACAACAACGATGTGCGACATTTTGTATTCAGACGTCCACATATTAGGAGACTCACAAATCATTCTCCATTGTCCAAGTTGACAGTCTCAAAGCGCAGGTTTGAATTTAAAAATAAAATATTTTTGTAATAACTATTTTTTAAGGAACATTTCAGTAACGAACTAATGAATGAATGAGTGAATGAGTGAATGAATGAATGAATGAATGAATGAATGAATGAATGAATGAATGAATGAATGAATGAATGAATGAATGAATGAATGAATGAATGAATGAATGAATGAATGAATGAATGAATGAATGAATGAATGAATGAATGAATGAATGAATGAATGAATGAATGAATGAATGATGAATGAATGAATGAATGCGTGCCTGAATGCATGCCTGAATGACTGAATGAATGAAGACTGAATGAATGAATGGATGCCTGAATGAATGAATGAATGACTGACTGAATGAATGAATGACTGAATGATGACTGCATGAATGAATAATGAATGCATGACTGATGCCATGACTGCCTGAATGCAATAATGAATGCCTGAATGCATGGCCTGCCTGCATGAATTGCCTGACTGCATGAATGCCTGCCTGAATGCATGCCTGAATGCCTGAATGCCTGCCTGGCCTGAATGCCTGAATGCCTGCCTGAATGCCTGCCTGCATGCATGCCTGAATGCGTGACGGCGTGCCTCCTGCATGAATGCCTGAATGCCTGCCTGCCTGCCTGCCTGCCTGCCTGCCTCCTGCCTGCCTGCCTGCCTGCACTGCCTGCATGCCGCCTGCCTGCCTGCATGCATGCCTGCCTGCCTGCCTGCCTCCCCCCCCTGTCGCCTAGGCTGGGCGGGCGCCTCGGTGCCTTATCCCGAATCCACGAAATGAACTGATGGAATTAATTTAATTTATTTACTTATAAAAGATGGCTGGCTGGATGGATGGATGGATGGATCAACATCCGGACGAACTAGCGAATGAATGAATGAATAAATGAATTATTGAATTATTGAATCAATGCACCAACAAAAGCACAACAATCATCGGATATCCGATGCCACTAAAATTGTATTTAATCAAACTTATTGCAGCTAATAGCACCATTTATTACTACCATCACCAACACAACCCCCCCATCATCATCATCATCATCATCATTATCATCATTAATTATCATAATTAAAATTGTATTTATTAATAATTTAAATTAGACGTAAGAAATACAAGGGGTCAAACAAAAAAATAATTTCTACCATTTACAAACTGAAATTTTTAAGGATTATAATTTAACATTTACTATTATTAACTGAATTATTTATCATTTGAAAATAACTTTCCAAGAAATAGTGATTCAATAGATCATTCAGGGACAGTAACGAGACGTGGGTTTTAAGGTATTTAAGTAAATAATAAATAGCTATTATTATTATTATTATTATTATTATTATTATTATTATTATTATTATTATTATTATTATTATTATTATTATTATTATTATTTTATTATTATTATTATATTTTATTATTATTATTATTATTATTATTATTATTATTATTATTATTATTATTATTATTATTATTATTATTATTATTATTATTATTATTTATTATTATTATTATTATTATTATTATATTATTATTATTATTATTATTATTATTATTAATTATTATTATTATTATTATTTATTATTATTATTATTATTATTATTTATTATTATTATTATTATTATTATTATTATATTATTATTATTATTATTATTATTATTATTATTATTATTATTATTATTATTGCTAATGTTTATCGTCATTCTAAAAAAGGGGGCGGTTCGTTCACGGTTGAGTTGAATTAAGAAATCGTTGAAATGAGAGATATTATGTCATGCATCAGCATTTTCAAGTTTTTCAATTTCGGAACTTTTCAACAATTTCGTTAGTTAGTTTGACAAATTTATATTGTTAATTATTAATTAATAAGTTTACGATATCAGTTTAATATAATAATGATATAACTATTATTATTATAATAATTTAAACATTAATTATTAATTAACTTGGGTTTTAGGCAATAATTTTAAATTAATAATCTTAAACGTTTATTTTAAACGTGCATTTATTTTCCAGTTTACATTTCGAATTTTTTCGGAAACAATTAAAAATACTCAAACTTGAACAGAACTGAACTTCTGAGGTAAGTTTCTGTGGTAAACCGAAAATCGATAATCAAGTTAACAGTAAAATATTGTGCTCTAGTGAATTAATTAGAGATTTTCAACATTTATTAAATTAAAAGTTAAATATTAATAAGTCATTGATAAATTAGTTTCAAACGAAATAGTAAATCAGTTATTATTATTAGCTCTCTAATGTAATTAAATAAGTTGGTTTTATTAGTTAACGAACTATTGCAGACATCAAAATGATCAACTACGGATACTCTCCAACCTTTCCTGCACCCGTCCCTCAATATTTTCGACTTCCTCAGGGGCTTCCCCGTGCCCAGGTACCCTCGCAATACTTTCTGCCTCCTGTACCCCCACAAATGCCCCTGACCGTGGCAACATACCCTGCCCTGCAACCGCCCACTCAACAACTGCAACAACCACAATCTGCCGACACGTCTTCCACCACAACAACGACGACGACGACAACCACCAACAACAGCAAGTCATTCGACAATGTCTTCCCAGACAACGTCATCTCTGTTCAACCAGTGACTTCAGAAGATGGAAATATTCCGAACAAAACCTTTGAGGTTCTGAAAGAAGTGAAGCCTCTTTCATCCTTTCCTCTGTCCATCCCTACGACCGTCTTTGTCCTTGACTCTCGACTCAATCGTTTCTTCAAGCATTACACGCCAAGTCCATCGTCTGACGGCGTCGAAGCTCAGACTGCCTCAAAACTTTCTGCCTCTCTGCAGGATTTATCGGAGTTCCACGGTGATGACGATGCGGCGAGACTGGTGTCGGAGAGTCAAGGCCTACTGGTGAACGAGATCAGGGTCTTCTCTGGTCCTCCGATTGTCAGATGGTTGTTTCTGGCGGCTGGAATCGTCCTTTTCGTCCTTGGGATCCTGGCGGCACTCTGGTGCAGACCGTCGGATCAGTTTTACTACTGCAGGATTTGGGCGGGAATCGCTGTGGGTTTTGTTTCTCGTTGGAATTAACATTTGGTTCTTGTTTTGTTTTTCAATTAAAAAAATTTTTTTTTTTAGTAACCGCGAAGAATTGCATTCAACTTAATTAGGAATTATTTTATCGTTAAAATAAAATAAAATTTAAATGCACAAGTCATCAATGCAGTTATAATTAATTCTAATAATTTCGTTATTATTAGTATTATTTTTATTAATATTAATATTATTTAATTCGTTAATTTAATTTCAAACGAGTAAATGATTTGTTATTTCAGCTCGTAGTATTCGCGATCCTCGGTTACATTCATGGCGGAGATTACATCACAAAATGGAAGGTAATTATTCCAAATAATTATAACTTCTAATATTACAATAAGCTCGAAGTAATTCGAATTTAAATAAAATAATTAATTTTTACATATAAAAAAATATAGATATAAAAAAATAATTAATTTTTTAAATATAAAAATAACTATTTTTTTAAATATAAAAATAAATAATTTTTTAAACATAAAAATAACTATTTTTTTAAATATAAAAATAATTACTTTTATATTATTATAAATAATTAATTTTATATTACAAAAACAATCACTTCGATAATAATTTCATAAAAAATATCAATATGAGTCATCGTTAAAATATCTCTTTTCATAGAACATCGCATTCATAATCTTTGGACTGGTGACGTCAGTAATGACACTGGCATGCCTTTATTACGTCATGAAGAACCTTTGCCACAGAGTCATCGAGATATTCCAGTTTAACTCCTGGAAAGACTACCTGGACGAGGTCAGGTGGAGGATGGCCTACCTGAACGATTAGTGAGTCATACTTACCTGGTGTTCGATTCTAAAGATATTGTAAGTATAAACTTCAGCTGGGGTCTATCTATTTTTTGATTCAGAAATTTTGAAAAAGTCAATTTAAAAACATTTGCAGACGATTTTGTCTTTGAGATTATAGTTTTTATTTGCTTACTTGTGAAAGGCAAACATGAATGAATGATCATTGTACCGTGTGCCATTTATTTGCCTACGTCACAGTCGGTACGCCCGCTGCCAATTAAACGCTCGCAGACACAATGGGCTTCAAAAGAAATTTCTCATTTTCAGCTGCTCATGACGCTTGAAGGCGTTTTAGCACTCAGAAAAGATTATTTACTAATAATAGCAATATTGACAACAATATTAATATTACTAATAATAATAATAATAATAATAATAATAATAATAATAATAATATAATAATAATAATAATAATAATAATAATAATAATAATAATAATAATAATAATAATAATAATAATAATAATAATAATAATAATAATAATAATAATAATAATAATAATAATAATAATAATAATAATAATAATAATAATAATAATAATAATAATAATAATAATAATAATAATAATAATAATAATAATAATAATAATAATAATAATAATAATAATAATAATATATAATAATAATAATAATAATATAATAATAATAATAATAATAATAATAATAATAATAATAATAATAATAATCATAATAATAATAATAACAACAATAATAAATGTCCTATCGTCCTCTCCAGTCCGAGCAGAAACCTGTCAACAACCGGGCAACCTTTTCCAGGCGACAATGAAGTTGCATGTTTGGCCATCGATGGTTCGTCATTCCTCGTGGATTGTGCCTCGTTCATCATCATCGTTTCCAGTACTCTGGTAACTGACAAGTTCTACAACTCCCTGCATGTCGTAACGCTCAAGGTATAATATACTAATAATACTGTAATAATAATAATAATAGTAATAGTTTTGTATTATCTGTTTATTGGTTTTAAAAGTAATTCGTTTGCATTGTTTTTCGTCTTGTGTTTTCAGTTATTAATTCATTCAGTCAGTCAGTCATTCAGTAATTCATTCAGTAATTCATTTATTCATTCATTCAATCATTTGTGTTCGAATTCATTCAGTCGGCTAATTTTTTTTATGAAGTACTTGCTAGTTGAGGCAGAATTTGTCTTTGTCATTTTCACTTCATTCACTGGTTCTTTCCTTCATTCGCCCTTCGTCATTCACTCATTCTTTCATTCAATCATTCATTTGTACGCAAATGTTGCAAAAAATTTATAACGGGCGAGGTTTAAAAAGTTTAAAGTTTAAAAAATGCACAGAAAATCATTAATTTTCACACTAAATAGCACGATGTTCTTTAGATTTTGCATGTTTTCAATTATCAATTAAGTAATTTAATTAGTTCGACAAATAAAAAGTAATTAATTTATTTATTTATTTATTACTTAATCAGTCTTACTTTCACGTTTTTGACGCTCTGCTTGACTTAAAAGTCAAGTTCTCTGAAAATACAAAAAAGACGAATTTGTAAGCAGTTGTGATGCTCATAGATTGTTCGTTTCGTCGGCAATAACAATGAGGACGTGTGATGACATCCATTACAATTACATCCATTACAATTACATCCATTACAATGACATCCATTGCAATGACATTATTACAATTACATCCATTACAATTACATCCGTTACAATTACATTCAGATCTTTAATTTCATTTCAGACAACAACTCATCTTTATTTCATTCAATTTAGTTCACTTTACGACCGACTTTAATGACTTTAAGTGATGATTTATTTGGCTTTAGAGAAGAATGTGGCCATCTATTATTTTTGGTAAAGTGCATGGATTGTTCGATGATGCATGCCTGAATGAACGAACAAATGAATGAATGGATGAATGAGTGAATAAGTGGTGCATGCGTGAATGAATTATGCATGGATTGATGGATGGTGCTCGTTCGAAGGGATGGATGAAAATGGTATGCATGGACGAGTGAATTAATGAATGACTACATGGGTGGTCGAAAATGCACTCGTGATTATTATATTAATATTAATGCACTCGTGATTATTATATTAATATTAACTTTTAATCCCCCGCCGGATTCTCAAATGCACTCAATCACGACCAAACCTAAACATGTTTTTTTTAAACAATTTTACAATTTATTTGATAATGATATCGTCATTATTTTTAATATTAAATTTTTAAAATTGAATTTTCATAATTTTCTTGAAATACATATTTATTCCCAATAATCGTTCATATTACAAACGAACATTATTAAAAAATAACATTAAATTAAGAAATAAATTCGTAACAATAAACTAAACATGACATTCGATCAAAAAAAAACAATTTAAATTTAAATTACAAAAAAAAATATCTCAAAACATTTCTAAAAAAAAACTGACAAACTCAATTTTTTAAATAAACATTTCCAACATTTTAACCTTTAAATCTTTTAAAACTAAGGTGCGACCATTCAACAAACCAAGGTTCTTCAATCCCTACGGTCAAGTACTGGTGGGGGAAGTTCAGATCTTCTTCGGTTTCCTCCTCCACTGCGTCATCTACGGGAATGAAAATATCACCTGGCAGAACATCTTGGCACCTGCCTTTTCTGGAATTTTGGTGAGTCAATCCAGGATCGAATAACAATTTTTTGTTTTTGACGTTTTGGTACTTTTACTTTTTGTGGCTTGTTTTTTTTTTTAACGGCATGATGACATTTGAAGCTGTGCCATTTTATTCTTATTTACTTTTAGTCAATCAATCGATAATCAATCAATCAATCACTCAATCAATCAATCAATCAATCAATCACTCAATCAATCGACCAATCAACCGACCAATCAATCTATCTACCAATCATGATTATTTATTCATTTCAACTTTCAGCCGATCATTGCCGGGATAGTGGCCTCTCTGACCCTGAAAAGCTGCGGTATAAACTCACAAATCTGGGTCGGTTGAATTATTAATTAATTAACTAATTTATTTATTATTTTATTCTTCGTAAATAATCAACAGTCTCGTTCTTTCTCATTTTCAGAACTTCCTAGCCGTCATTTTAGAGATCTTGTCACTCGTAGTAACAATCGTAGCCATCATCTTACTGACGGTCGGACTAGCAGAAAACGTAAAGACCTTCAGTAGTACCGGTAAGTTGTTGTTGTTGTTACCTGTAATGTTGTTGCACCTGGATGATTTCGGTTGTTTCCGTGTGACCGACTAAGCGTGACCATCCGTGGGATTTCTGCAATTCGTGACACACAATGCTCCCGTTGATTGAACAAATACTTTTGCCTGGCGCCCACGAGGATTGTCTTTTGGTCGCTTGAAACTTAAATCGTCGGTGTCCGAGAGAATTCGCATAAACATTGAGGTGTATCTAGTGCAGTATTATACGATCTAAAATATCTGTCAAAGTCGTTCGAATTCATGTGAAATGAATTGCGAATTTTCTCATTAATCCATTCCTAGTTATGACTCAATCCTCAGCAATGCAACCCACAACAATTGATATCTAGGCTGTCTTGAATGTAGAATTCAAATTTGTAAATAATTTCATGGATGACAGGTTGTCGTTGTCTTGGATCAATAAATCTCATTCGATTCATACTAAAAATGATAATCTAAAGCAGATATATTTCATTATTTTGGTATCTTGAAATGCTAATACAAGATATCTGCACTTTTACATTTACAACGTTTATTCGCAGCAATAATTTATTCATAGTAATGCTTGTTCCTAAAAATAAATTATATTCATTCTCGACTGATTAAAGCATTAATAACAATTACTTTATAAATTAAAATATTTTCATTTCAAACAGTAATGACGCAGACGACATTCAGTCGAGGCCTTATGATCTTCAGTGTCTTTGCCTTCAGTGCCGCAGACTTGATCTGTCTCATCAGTTTCTGCTACTCTGTGGCGGTCCTTCTTCGTTTGATCGTTTGCATCTGCTGTCCTGAGCGCCATTCGAAGGAGAGAGACGATGGCAAGACTATGAAGAACGGTTACTATGACGGGAACAAGCCAGATGTAAAGTATAGAGAGGTAAAGAAGATGCTTTTAAATCTGTCGACGAAATGAGTTCTGGACGAGTTGAGGTTATTACAACGAATTCAATTATTACGAATACACTATGAGTTAAGGGTTGCATTGGAAATCGTAATGTCTCTCACGGGTTATTTTCTCCTCAGTCGCCTCAAATTATTTTCTCGCTTGTCGTGGTATTACGTGCAATTTACTAACTTTAATGACTCGAACAGAGCAACCGTCGTCGACAACCTCGATGCTATAATGTCGGCTAGTTGACTGAAAGAGTTATTTATTTGCAAATTAATTAATGAAATAATTAAACCAGTATATTAAACAAAATATCGGTTATTAAAACCCCGTCAGACCTCTATTCTCCAGAATTTTCGCTGCAATTTTCCTCCTTATCATCGTGTTTTTATTTGCTGACATCGTAAATGCTTCATTTGGTTGTTTGTTGTTTATTTTTTGTCTTTTGAAGAAAAATCAAATAAAACAAAAATAAAAACTTCTCCTTTTTTAAGGGAATATTGCGCTACATAATGGACTCCGAGAGGTTGGTAGATTAGAGATGAAAGTATGTTTAACGAATAAAAAAAATATTCAGGACCTTCTCCCGCGGTCCTTCTGAATCGATGGAAGCTTCCGGTGCTTTAAAAATAAAAATTAAAATTAAAAAAAAAGTTGATGACGTCTGGGAATAAATGGCAGAGTCTAACGAACAAATATAAAGAGGATAAAATGATATTGATCTTAATTTCATCTAATTTTAATGCCACTAAATAATACTAATAATCGTACACACAACGCAATCGATTAATAATTACAATCCTTCATCGTAATTAAACACGACAACCCATCGCCGTTGTATAGAATTCTATAACCTGGCACAATCTCCGAAACAATATTCACGACACCAGCTGTCACGAAAGCACCCCCCTATGTACTACCGATTCCCCACCCTAACAGTACCCGACACTTCGACCCTAATCGGCACCCACAAGTCGAACGGTAGGATGTCTGGGTACCATTGTGGAGCTTGCACGCAGAGCAGCCAGCCTACAAAATCAATAGCCAGGTCTCGACGACACAACACTGCATCAGACGGCTGATGATAAAAAAAAATAAAATAAAAAATAAAATAAAAAATAACGTAAACAAACCTTACTCTCGTCCATCACTCCATGTGAAAAGACACTAAACCCTCGCTAATTAATTGCCATTCACCATAGGAAGCAAGGATAGCTGAGGAACGCAATTAAAAATGGCGGAAAAAACGCCATGTCCTAGTACGACAGCCAGGATAGTTGGACGCAATTAAATAGTCTCGCAACCCACTTCCACGACACCAGAATTGGCGGCAAACATCCATCGAGGAATAGAACGAGCCTTTCCATTTGCGCGCTTCGATAATTTTCGATGATTCACAACAGGAATAGCAACATTTGGGTCTTTCATTTTTTAGTAAAATCGTTTTGATATCATGAAGTTTTACTTGTTGGAAATTCTATCGTCTTGAAAGTATTCAGCAAATTTTTTTTTAGCTGCAAAATATCGATGCAACCTTCTATAGTTGAGTAATCCTGTCCGCATTTTCTATAAATATGCTTTTAGCGTCTTTAAGGACTGCAGAAAATAAGCATAAAGGCAAAAAAAAATGTCAAAGAAATATTAATAAAAACTACAACACAAAGACAGATAGGATGTATTTATTTCAAAAATGCTTAAAAATCTGAGAAATTTGATATACGGTTCTAAGTAGCATGACTACATTTGCCCGAAGAACCACATCATGCAGAAATTGCAAGCAGACGACAATGGCATCACTCTACGTTGATTTGTACCGACGCTCTACAACGTTCTAAAACTTTAGTTAGGTTAACTAACATTGCAATGAAACAGATAAACCTCCAAAATGGAAATGAATAGATAATACCAAATAATTTCTCTCGCTAATACCTCAGCAATTCTTGCGGTTGAAAACGAAACGTGCACATCGTAGCACGGCTCAACAATATGGGAGTCGATCAGCAATCGGATCAATAAACGCAGCTCGGGGCGGCCATTGCTCCGCCTGTTCCGATGTTTACGTCCCTCACCAGTTCGTTAATATCTCACCCATTTTCCACTTATTCCGTTAACGCTTCCGTGCGGACAACATGGAAAAGTAAAACAACGCCGGCGCAACGATCGTTCACTTCATTCGAAACGAAAACAAACGAACGCAGACGAAAAACATGGCGACGGAACGCGAAGAAGGTTTGCAAAGATTAGAAACTTTTAATACAAACTCGTATCACAAGAGAAGACACAATTTAAAAATGAAAAATTTAAAATTTAAAACAAAAATCACCATCGATTGATTAATTTGAACATAACAAAGAAAAGTAAATAAAACTTCAAGCAATCCTGAGTAACTGAATATGTCGTTGCGTAATTAGTAAACGATTTCTGAACATTTGAAAAAGAGTGACTTAATAAACACTTGAATTAATTTAAAGTCCTTAAAAGATCAATTATTAATAAAAAAAAATATTTGTTGACATAAAAAAACAAATCGTTTCAAATTCTAATTCATTTACAGTGTGATCAAAGGGTATGCATGCTTAAGCGTGATAAGGTGTTGCAAGCGTCTGAAAATTCAAAATCGATACCTTAATTACTTCTAATGATCAATTTGTCTTTTAAATCCTAATTTAACTAAGCGCAAAACTCCTGCTAAGAACTAGGATAGCACGATCATGTTGTTGCTGTTGTTGTTGCTGTTTTAACACGGATACTGGGGATGTTTGAAATGATTTCGACGGAAATATTTCCACAAACTTATCTTTAATTTTATGATATGCACTTGAAACTGCAGAATGAGAATGCATTTGTAGTCGAATGCCACAGTGACAAGAGAGCCGTGATGAGGTGAACTGGTTTACGGTTTAATGTCACGTGAGCTCGTTCAGAATTACTTGAAAGTTTCCGTTCAACGAATTGCATTTTCTCCTCGGGGGAGTTCAAACCGCCAAAGCGGAAAATTGGAAGGAAACCTGACTCATCTCAGGAGGATGAGAGCCACGGATGAACACCAGGTGAGTGACAGGTGGATGGGAAGATTAGCCGAGGCTCCAGACTCGATGAAGCGTGTCTTTCCGACTGCAAGAACGTTTAATATTGATTATGTATTTAATTTTAAAATACACCCGAGCAAATTACCATTCTTAACAAAATTTTTTTTAATTACGCTTGTCCTTAAGATAAAAGAGTCTCAGAATATCGATATCATTGTAAATAAATAATTTTTATTCTCTTTGATCTCGTTGTCCATCCGAAAGTTGAGTCTATTTGTCCAACAGAGATTGGAACGGCTCCTCTGTTTGCACGAACAACAACAACAACAACATCCCTTCCATCGCAGAAATTAATCCCAAACATCATTCCGGCAATTTCAGCAAAGCTTTTGTGCGGGAATGAATGTTTGCGGAAATGTATGGACTCTTGGAATAGGCGGGAAGAATGGTGGGAGTTAATGGAATTATTCATTTAAGCTACGATGTCTTCTATTGAGTTTGACTGAATTGAATCACACTGTCGGAAGATCAGGCGTTCATTTATCGAATCAATGCATTTCTCATAGGATTGGGAAAAAGATTCTTGCTGATTTATTTATCGACGGGATGGTTAATTCGTAGTTTCATTCATTTTAATGTTTCTTGGACATCTGTGGCCATCGTGTGATGTAATAATGCGATGTTCAGCAATTTACACTTGAAAGATCAATTTACATTTTTATTGCCAAGTTTGATGATGACATGATGATGACATCGACTAATACATTGACGATCCGATAAGGACGGGTCAAAATTAAAATTTCCAAAAATTCAAATATTGACGGCGATTTATAACGTTATTAAAATAGTTAGTGTACCATATTCACACACATACACAAACACAGACGTAAACATGTAAAATAAGTCCCTGGAGCAATAATTCCACATTCAGTTAAGACATTCGGAAAATAAAAATTGAATATAAAAACAAAAACAAAAACAAATGATAAAAATAAATCTTAAAAAGGAATTATTTAGTCGGAATTAACACCTACTTTGATGCAAGTTGACCTCAAAAGTAGAAGTACCCATGGCATTGGTTGCTTCCAACTGGTACTGGCGAAAGTGCTGTGGAAAGATGTGATCGATACGGAAGGTAAACATTCTTGCTCTGATGTCATCTTTCTGTAAATTATGTAATTTAAGTATTTTTACTTTATTTTTTTTTTACGAATTTGGTTATATTTCTTTATTTATTTGTTATGATGATGATTCTAAATTGTAAGTAACTGGTCGAATGTATTGGGATAATAAGAATTAATAATACGAAAAATTGTAATTGCAATATAGGATAATAATAATATTATTAATTAATATTATTTGTAAATTAATAAGGTGTCAGTAAAATAAATTCCTTTAGCAGACAGATGAAAAGTAAGCACAAATTGGCATCATCCAAAGTGCAGGTACAACTTAAGAACTTTAAAAAATCATATTCAAACATAATAACAACAACAACAACAACAACAACAACTTTAAAGATATAAAACCCAACAAACTAAACAAGTTAGCTCCCTCTCTCAACAATCTCATCCATCCATTAAAACCAGGTGTGAATAATGCAAGTATTAATAATAAAGTATTAATAATAAATAAATCCATTTACAACATGGATACTCAAAAAAAGAGCATCATGAATGAATACATCCATAAACAGATACCCACCTGAGATTCTTCCAACTGTGCCTCATAAGATCCATGCTTCTCTCCGGCAGAGACGCTCATGTTACCAGAAGTGTGTCTTTGCCAATGTACCCTGGCACTGGAGGCTCTGGGATGACCGAGTACCTTGCATTGGATTTGGAAGTTGGAATGGTGCAGGGGCACGTGGTAGTCGTGGTTGCAGATGAACTTCGGAGTGTCTGACGGTTTGAGGCGTTGATTTATTACGGTGGTGTTATTGAATGTGTTGTTGGTTAATTAATTATTTTTAATTAGTCGTCCTTTGAGGTTGCCTATGACAATGATGATGAAGTCATAAGGCTTTAGATTAGATGATTTAGCGGCTGCTGTCTTTAGATATAGTATGACTGAATAGGTGCAAGTAATTAAGTTATAATATGAATTAAATAATATAAAGTAATAAAATGCTGATGATGATATGAATATGAGAATTATTAATAATAATGTTTTATTGGTTTCGCTTATTTAATCGTTTATTACAGCGACCATTTTAAGACATTCATTTCATAGCGAGATTTAGTTGAGCTCTGAAAACGGCCAAAGTAATAGAGTTAATTGCACTCGAATTGAACCGATCGGTTAATTAAATTTCAACGACAACACGTTAACAACATCGCAACACCTTACCAACGACGTTGCAACAACACAGCACCATCAACAACTCACATCCTTTGAGCATCACGTGAGCTGTTGCCGATGACGTCGAAAAGCCACTTCCAGGAAAATCAGCCAAGCAGGAGATGCTGTTGTTGTCGAACTCGTAGGTAAACTCCAGACCATATGACGTCATGATTACGTCATAATGAAGGGCGCTCAACTCCCCTATGCTGACGATACCCTCGTCAGAGACCGTCCTTGTCAGCCTCAAGGACTTGTTGAACCTGTCAGTAATGTCCTCCTTGCCCAGAAGAATCCTCACCCTTGGCTCTGGATAAACCTCTCTTATGTAGCACTGGAAATTCCTCTTTTCCAGCTCCGTGAATTCCACCCTTTCCTTGTCCTGGTAGGAGGTGGCCTGGTCGTTGCCCAAGTTCTTGGACATGAGACTGATCTTCTTTGGCAACTCTGTGTGGGCAGAGTTTGGTCAAGTAAGCAGGCAGGTTTAAAGTATTTCAAGGTTTGAAGTTGGAATTGAACTATTTTCTCGAAATGTTGTCGACAAATGTTTTTGCGGATTGAATTTTTAACAAGTTTGCTTGGGTGAGTAATTGTATTTATTTACTGTTTGATTAACTTAAATAGACTAATTAATGTGTAAATGAAGAATTCCATTTCTAACTGTGAACTACGACTGGTTTGAAGATTTCAATGTGATTGTTCAAGAGTCTGCAACCAACTTCACCGGAATCAGTCGATTTCAGATCTATTTTCGAATTCATATTCATATTAACTGAATAGAATATGAAAGAGGCTTGCAGGTTTGCCGAATGGGTTACGTGCCTGCGTACGGCGATAATGGCAACAGTCGTGTTCGAAACCCAGCCTGTATATGCATGTGGTGCTATATAAATGAAGTACAATTACAATTATTGAATAAGTCTGATAAATATATATATAACATTTTTCTCTGATTCATACGTATAAAAATAACATTACATTGGAAAATAATTCAAGAATATTTTTCTACTATTAATAACAAAATAAAAAAATAAAAAAATTTCATAAAAAAGGTCATAAAAAAATAAATAGTAATATAATAATAAAATAAGAATATTATATAATATAATTATAACAACCAAAAAAACCAAAACACATAGCCCACCAACCAGATATGACGAGACTGTAGATCTGGTAGTAGTCTTGAAACTCCTGCTTGGCCTTGTACTTGCCAGACTTTTGAAAATCCTCAAGGACTGTGGCATTCCTACCGATCTCGATCTCCTTCGATTCCAGCCTCCCTGACGCGTCCAGGTCCCTCTCCCCGACCATCCTCCGCACCCAAACTATTTCCACCTCATCGGCCTTGGAGCTGGTCTTGTTGACTTTGCACTTGACGATCAGAGTGTCTCCTTCCTTGACGCTCTGCGGTCGTACATCGATGCTCAGCTTGTACTGGGCCTCTGCAATGTAATTCATCAGCTAACTAATTTATATTAGGCATCTTCTAATTAGTTCTGGTTGTTTAAATTAAATTATTTATTGAAATTATTATTAAATTAAAATTGTCGGTTTGGCTAAATTGGGATTGGCCATTTGAGGAATGAAAAATTCACCGCAGTGCAAATGGACTGAGGGTTTAATAAGGTCATAGGTCATAACCTACCCAACCCAATTGCGGAATGAAGCACTCAAAGGGTAAAAATCACTCACCAACGGATAACGTGAGGAGACCAACTATGCACAACAATCGTGTCGTTGTTAAACTCTTCTTGTTGAAATCCATGTTGTCGTTGCCGTTGAAGTTGTTGTTGTTGAAGTTGTTGTTGTCGTTGTTGTTGAACGATTAGCAACTCCAAAGCTTAAAGTCTTCTTCCACGACAACTGGACTAGGAGCCGTCCTTACGTTCGTGAAGTCATCGACTCCCCTCTCTTACGTATCACCATCTCTCCCTCTCCCTTGAACGTCAGCATCTCACTCTCTCCTTGTCTCTATTGCATGTTCTCGAGAACATTTTGTCTCGACTAATTTGACGAGGATTTAAGATTTAACATAAGTAATGGTTAAGTAATTCATTAAATGATTATACCGTCGATTAATTGAATTTAAATATTAGGAAAATTATGTTCATGTTTTCATAATTTTGGACTAATTTGGTTTAAAACTTGCTTTAAAAGAAATAAGTTTCGAATGAGTCAAATATATAAATAGTCAAATAGGAAAACTATCCGACAAAATATTGGATTTATCTGATAAAATATTGGAATTATCTGGCAAAATATTAGAATTATCTGGCAAAATATTAGAATTATCTGACAAAATATTGAAATTATCTGATCAAGTAGTGGAGTTATCTGACAAAATATAAAAATTATCTGACAAAATATTGGAATTATCTGATAAAATAGTTTTTTCGTTTTTGTTTCGCTCTCGAATTAGGCTCATTTGTTGATGAAATATTTTGTAAAAATCTATTGACATAACTTGCAGTGGTTACGTTTCGTAGAATAAATTATTGTAATTGTAATTGTAATACACTTGTAATTGTTTCGTAAAATAAATTTTGTTTAAACAGTTGTTAATTTTCTTTTTAGCTGATTGGTCCTCATAAGTGATCACGTGATTACGAGGCCATCATCTTCGTCATCCTCTTCTACTTTTTGATCTTTGTTTAACGTTGATCACGTGCCAGGAAGGAATTTCCAACGTCCTCGATTAATTGAGACAACTCAGAATGAACTGTTATTTTAGAAAGTTTTTAGATAAATTATTTGTAATTAAAATAACAACAACAATAATAATAATAATAACTGTAAGAGAATAAAAATATTTAATAAAATGAAAATCAGATAAAAGCTGTTCGCTCAGCTAACTTTAACATGACTTATGTTTGATGAAAAAGTTACTAAAATTACAAGCCACGATGAACTTTGTTGTTAATTTAAAAAAAAAAATCAATTTTAGACCATCCCCGGCCACCTAGCGAACGTATTGAATGAACATCCGGCAAATCATTAAAGTTTCAATTTAATTAGTTTTCTAACATTTCAAATAACATTTAATTTAAATAACACGATTGATTGGTTAATTTAAAAGTTAATCGAAATGAATGTAATTTTTTTTATGTTATTGTATGTTTTTTTATTGGGTTTTCAAAAAATTATTTTCAAACGAAACCGTCTCTCCATCCATTTATCTCACAACTATTCATCCATCATTCCATCTTTCCTTCAATACACTGTAATAGCAGTTCATTTATATAGCGCCTCATGTAGAGCGTCAAAGGCCTTTATAGTTAACCATTTACCGTAGTTCTACGAATACTACACGCACACGATTATAAGGCGCAGTTTTCACGACTAGTACAAATAAATGTAAAAAAAATGATGGAATTTGACAGGCACTTATTCTCGCAATCCAAAAAGCTTTTCTGTGACTTAAAAATACATTTTAACGATTAATGTTAATTTTTTTCTCAACATGTAATTAAAATTAAATACAAAATTATTTCAACATGTAATTAAAATTAAATGAAATATTATTTCAGACCCAACAATCGAACTACGAGGCGGTTTCATCTTAAGGATCTCAATTTGTCAGATTTGCATTCGTTTGCATGTTTGATGATGATAACGATGATGACGATGACAAGCATGATGATGACAATGCTGATATTGATGATGATGATGATATTGAAGATGATGATGATGATGATGAGGATGATGATTATTATTATTATTATTATTATTATTAATTATTATTATTATTATTATTATTATTATTATTATTATTATTATTATTATTATTATTATTATTATATTATTATTATTATTATTATTATTATATTATTATTATTATTATTATTATTATTATTAATATTATTATTATTATTATTGTTATTATTATTATTCTATTATTATTATTATTATTATTATTATTATTATTATTATTATTATTATTATTCTTCTTATTATTATTATTATTATTATTATTAGTATTATTATTATTATTATTATTATTTATTATTATTATTATTCTTATTATTATTATTATTATTATTATTATGATTATTATTATTATTATTATTATTATTATTCTTATTATTATTATTATTCTATTATTATTATTATTATATCATGACGAACATAGTGGCGGTGAGTGAACGTGCTTATTCAGCAAAAGTTGGCTTTCAAAATCGGAAATTCTTGAAATTCCTGTGTTCGATTTCTATGCAAAGAAATACATTTAAAAATTTAAACATTTAAACATTGTTTTATTGCCTATTTCTATTTTGTATTATTGATATATTTAATATTGATATTGTTATGATAATTATTATTAATTACATAAATTCTAGAAATTAATTTACTCAATAGCATGACATAATAAGATGATGATGACGACGACAATGATGATGATTAAAATAAATAACTAGATGCAATTTGAAAGAGGGATGATTTGTATAATTTTTCAAAATTATTATTATTATTATTAAGATGTTTTCAGATGTTTTCCATTTAATTCGCAATTCAATCGCATGTTTGCATTGACCTGGAAGGCAGAATATTATACCGTGGAATGTGGTGGTGATGATGATGATGACGACGAAGACGACCATGATGGCGACGACGACAATGACGACGACAACGACAATGACGACGACGACGACCATGATGGCGACGGCGACGACGATGATGATGATGATGGTGATGATGGTGGTGATATCATCGGATGGAATGCACTTCAATGAATTCCTTCGATGAATGCCATGAATTGCTAATAAACCTGATAGCTGTTGCCACTCAACTACGCAACTGCAATTTTTAACGTCATTAACATTCAATGGCTGTTCAACAATTTACTGATCTCGACCGACCATTTCACCGAGTGATGTCACTGTGATGTCTGACCAATCAGCGTGAATTCCATGGCTTTAAATGACCTTACATTATAAGGTCATTACAGATGCATGAATGAGCTTATTCTTTTTTTTTCTGTCCACCCACTCATCCATCCATCCATCCATCCACCCTTCCATTTATATCGTTATACCATCTGTGAATTGAGTAGCTTTGTACCAATCATTGCGCATTTACAATGAAATATTATTATTATTATTATTATTTATTATTATTATTATTATTTATTATTATTATTATTATTATTATTGTTATTACCCAAAAATGCTGGTCCATCAATATCATTGATAAGAAATCAGTTTGTCTAAGCCGTGGGAGATAACATTGGCATATTTGCTTGTTTTTGGGAATTTATAATTAGCCCTTGGATATTTAAGATATCAGCCTATAATAGCTGCATAAATATTCATAATATAACTCTGCATAATTAATGCGTGGATATGCACACATTCCATCTGTGAAGTTGGTTCACGAATGTGAATCACATTTATTTATGTATAACTGGCTCATGAATATTCATAACATCTTATTATAACACCTCATTATGACTAATTAATTAACTAAATATTAACAATTGCACCAGACGATTTTCATTATTCTCGCCGCAGTGATTTCTCTACTGGCGATTTTAATATTATAATGTATAATAATAATACTAATTGTTATTGTTATCATAATTTATTATAATGTAGGCGTTCACACATTCATGGCGAGAATATGCATCTCCATTCAAACAAACACCAACAACAGGTTAGTCCAAGCAACAACAACAACAAATTGTTTGAAACAACAAACATCTCCCGAGTCAGGTTTCGAACTCCGTACCTGGACATCCACCGTTGATCTGAATTGAAGAGGTCTCCGATCGCTATAAAGAACACAGACGAGCGCCTCCATCGTACAACAACTTGAGAAACTTCAACAGTTCGATTGTTTAAACATCTCGTTTCTCGTTTTGATAGAAGGTTGACGTCGGTTAAAGAGTGATTGAAGTGGTTGATTGACAGTAGAAGTATCGTTTACCGGTTGAAAAAAGAAGTGCAAATAAAAGATTCCGGTTGAAGTAACCGAAAGAAAGATTTGCTGCTAAAGTATTTGGAGTATCTAACTGGTGAGTAACTCTATAATATTTTGTTGTTTATTGTTAAGATTTAACCACTTAAGATTTCCAAATCAATCTCAGCAGGTTAATGTCTTTTTTTTTTTAATTTCGTAATTTCGAAAAAGGTTTTTTTTTAATTTTTTTTGAAAATTTGATTAGAAGGTGGTTGACGAATTTATGAAACTTTCAATCATTCACTTTCAATCATTCACTCTCAATTAATAAAACAGAATGCTCAAAATTATTTCCATGATACTCGTAAAAATTCAACGGATTTTTCTTTCGTCAGACGAACTGGGATGAGGTCAAAGTTCAAGTGATGATGACGACGATGATAATGATAATGATAATGATGATGGTGGTGATGATGGTAATGATTAAGGCATGCGATGGCTTGAGTTTATTAATAAAAACTGGAACGATACCATTTACGACCTTGTTATAATTATTGCGTCATAAGCATATTTTTATTTTATCATTAAGTATCTTTCGAATATGTGAAACCTAAAATGTTAGCAAAAAAGTCTCAAAATATCTTTTGAACAAATAACCAACGTTCGAATTCAATTTCAGATTGGATAAGTAATAATTTAAAAATTAATAAATCATGCTTATCATTATATTTTGTTGTATATATTTTTATATATTATATATTAGCATAATATATATAATATATATTTCGTCATGGATGAAAGGATGAATGTTACAAAGCGGATGGATGGATGGATTGACGGACGAATGGATGCTTCGTAAACAAATATTTACATTTTCAAACGCCTAACTATTTTTAAATAAAGTACTATTTATAAACACCGAACTTTTTAGTAACACCGATTAAAAAAAATAATAATAACAAAGACGTCAACATAGAAATCCTAAACGAATATTAATATTCAATTTTAGGTTTAAAAAAATAATTAATTCTTCATTTTATTTTTTTCTTACAGGTCGTCAATAGGAGTCGAACACTCGAACATTATCATCATCATCATCGAAGAAAGATATTTATAAATAACAATAAGCAATAATTGTTCACATCACATGACCTCCGCCTTAATGACGGCGGTCTACAAGTCACCAGGTTCACCTTTGACCTCGAATGACGTCATCGCCAATAGTAAGGATCGTCATTCTCCGGCCATCAAATGGAATAGCTTTCCACGGACAACTTCAGTCCCTCTGGATTCGATCCGTGGCACCCTGGAGGCGAGCAGATATTCCGGCTCCGTGGTGGAAAAGATACAGTCTAAGCAGAGAGAGTCACTGAACGACAGGATAAGGAACATGCGCATGTCGCTTGCTGAAGAACCGAAAAAGAAAAAACGAGAAAAATTTCGCATGCCCACCTTGGTCATTTCTAAGGGCACCCCTATGCTCAGCGCTCTGAATGAAGCCCGGAAAACTATCGATAATCAAAAGAGAGTCCAGACGCTGCCGAAGACTTTGCCTCCAAGTGTCCTAGCCACTTACCCTGAAGTGTCGGAGGATCAGCTGACAGTTTCATCGAGATCTTCCTCGATCCTCAGCATTTCAGAAGGATCGAGTCAACAGGAAAACCCGGAGTCGAGTCTGGAAGAAGAAGGTCAAAAGAACAATGAGCGCAATTCCTCTCCTCGGTCGAGTGAACTCAACCTGGAGGTCAAAACACCTGTAACAGCAGAAGTTCCCTTCGAGGCACGTTTCGATTTTGGAAATCTCAAGATGGACTCACCGTACAACTCACCTGTGGGAGATTACAAGTCCTTCAAGTCTCCCCCAATTGTTTACTCAAACAACAGAAACACACCCACTGATTTACAATCGCCAAAACAGGAATACCAAAAATTCAAATCTTCCCTAACTTTCGTCCCACTGAGATCAGAGGCTGTCGGTTCGAATCCTACCTCCGGTATTCCAGGCGCGCATAATTCATCGGTGCAATCTCCAAGTTCAACCGGTATTGAGTCCGCAGTTGAGTCAAACATCTACCCGTGGAATTCAAAACAAACCTTCGTTCAACCTTCCAACAACCTTCCACTTGAAGCTGAATGTCCTCCACTTTCCACGGATAATATGACTTTCACTCCCAGAAATTGCTACCAAATCTCTGTAAGTAATAAGGGCCAATCAGACCCGGCAAAATCTAAAACACCGCCCTGCGGACCTTTAAAAGCCTTGGGTCAAGAGCTCAAGAGACAGGGTGTGAGGGAGGCGGTTGTAAACAGGGGGCCCTTCAGTTTGGGTTTCTGCATAGAGGGGGGTAGAGGCTCACCCCTGGGTGACAGGCCAATCAAAGTGAAGAGACTATTTAAAGGTGACGTTATTTGATTAATCTTCATTCACTGTATACAATTTGGCCTTTTTACCTTTAATGAAATGAGAACAACTAAACCAAAAGTAGTAATAATAATGAAAATAATAATAAGAAGAATAATAATAAAAACAATAATAATAAGAATATGGCGATTCTAATGGCTGAATTCAGCTTATTCGCTTGAAATTATAATATGACTTACAAGCTACTGACAATGGGAGTCACTACGCTGTATGACGACATCAAGAGATTGTTAAGCACTCAACAATAGCTTATCGAAGCACGTCATGAGATCTTATTCATATTTTCAATGACCGTAATATATTAAAGGTGTTACTGAAATCAGTAACATTAACATCATCAACAACAACAATAATAATAATAACAATAGCAATAGCAACAATAATAGTAATAATAATAATAAGAATAATAAGAATAATAATAAGAATAATAATAATAAATAATAATAATAATTAATAATAATAATAATATAATAAGAATAATAAGAATAATAAGAATAATAATAATAATAAGAATAATAATAATAATAATAATAATAAGAATAATAATAATATAATAAGAATAATAATAATAATCATAATAATAATAATAATAAGAATAATATAATAATAATAATAATAAGAATAATAATAAGAATCCTAATAATATAATAATAAGAATAATAATAATATAATAATAATAATAATAATAATAATAAATAATATAATAATAAGAATAATAATAATAATAATAATAATAATAATAATAATAATAATAATAATAATAATAATAATATATAATAATAATAATAATATAATAATAATAATAATACATAATAATAATAATAATATAATAATAATAATAGTAACAATAATAATAATAACAGTAATAGTGAAAATTAAATAAATACATCCTCAGCTTCACCTTAAATTGATCTCAACTCGTATTCGTTTACCACGATTGATTGCGTAATCATCCATATCGAGTAGCGAATATAATTTGAAATAGCATTTCAAAGGACAGATGAGATTGAAATGATCACATGGGTGTTGGTACACCCTATCGACACACAGGAAATTTTGCCAGCCCCTTACGCGGAAAGCTTAACGACAATTATCAATTGTATATAATTTTTTTATATTTAAATTATCAATTTTACTTTGAAGGACGATTAAAAATTGAATTATTCAAATTACTAATAATAATTTGAACCCAATTCACGGCTTCTTAGAGGCATTGCACCAATCACAAACCATCATTATCATAATCCATCTTCCGTTCCACTCAACAGGTGATAGCTCCGTCAAAGGAATTCTGGAGCCCGGTGACGTAATCCTATCCGTAAACGGACACCTGTTGGACGGAATGACCCACTTCCAGGCCTGGAATTTTCTCAAAGAGAACTCTGAGGAACCCATGATAATGAAGATCATGAGGGAGAGTGAATGAATTGTCCGGATGCATGGATGAATTGTTCGAAGGATGGATGGAGCGATTAACGAATGAATTAATCAGTGCTTTACCGAATCGACGCACGTGTGAATTCGATCACGTACAAGTGGTCACTCCAGACGTAATAGTACCCTCATGTTGTCAATCCACCCATAAGAGCAAATATCGAAGTGATTAGCAGCACCTTTGATCCTTAGGCCCCCAAAAGTCTGGTCTGAGTCAGAATTGGAGGCAAAGCCGACAATAATCATCGAAAGAGAATATTAATAATTAATTATTTCGTTAAAATAAATTATTTACCACGTGACAATCGCTCTCGGCTGTCTACAAGAGTAGCAGTGTTTGTATGTTACTCTTCAATCGGTGTAATTTCATTTCAGTGTCGATAAAAAATACTCGAACATCGAGGGCGACACCTGGAGAAACCAGACTACGACAGTGGCGCGAATGGGACCAAACGAGAAGCACATTCAGACACATCATCGGAGGCGGGAAAAACTCCAGACGATAATCGATCCTAAACAATCCATTAACTTTCTAAGACTCGAAATGAAATCAAAAATAAAAAGAGAACAAAAATATAGAAGCCATTTGTACATCTGCATCGTTGCCTAAGCATACGCGCGTAAATCGTTACGTTACGCTACAATGCGCACCGGAAACCAACCCCGTCCTCGGGCATAGCCCTTGTTCCGCTCGAATGAAATTTAAAAATTTACATTTAAAAATTTAAATTAATAATTTACATTTAAAAATCCTTCTGAGAAGAAGAAAACTTAAAAGAGCAGAATTTCTGCTCGAGTTAAAAAGTTATTCTGTCGTCTCAAACAATGGGAGGTACATCTCCCTATCCTGTTCGCAGTGGGTCCATGTTTCCTGTACACGCCTCATTCCGGTGTCATAACAACAATAACCATTATGGTAATGATGAATAATTGAATGATAACAGTAAAGTTAATAATCATAGAATATTATCAACACAAGTAAAGTTGCATGGACACCTCAATGAAACAATGTTGAAGCAACAAGAGGTAATAAATCGTTAACTAAAACGAAAACAACAACGACAATAATAATAATATTAACAGTAATAATAATAATAAATAACAATAATAAATAATTCGATCGAACAGCAGGGCATCGATTTTTTAGAGTAACCAACACCACGTAACAAAACAAAAACAAAAACACACAGGTCTGACGTGATTTAGAATCGTTGGACGCCGAAGGGTTTGTTTAGAAATTTGTTTACAAACAGAAATTCAATTGGAATAACAACCATGTTGCCGCGAAAGAATGATGCGCACTTTGCTTGACCCCTGATAGTGGAAATGTTCTCACATTTTTAAAATTATTTTTTATTACATTTTTAAAATTATTTTTTTTACATTTTTTTTATTTATAACCTAGTTTCCATTGCATGGGAGAGATTTGACGAGCGATGGACCTCCAGAAACAGAGATGTGAAACGATTTAAAAAAAACATATTTATTATATTAATAAATAAATTAAATGTGAAACGATTAAAAAAACATATTTATTACATTAATAAATAAATAAATGAGACCGGAATAAATCCTTTAAAAGCGATAAATTATTTCCAGTTTTTTTTTCTTGTTTAAAAGCGTGATAAGAGAAAGCAAAACAACTTAAAAATTGCACTTAAAAAGCCCAAAAATTCATCCCACGATCTGGAAAGGGCTTCGACAGAGGTCGTTCGCGCGAGAAACAAACTATTGGAAAAACGACGAACGGACATTCCGGGATTTCGACAATATCTCGATCTTCACATGTCCTCCAAAGAACGTTTCGAGAGCTTCAGGGGCCACCGAGGCACGGCTGACTGAAGGGGGCGGATCGACCCTCTGATCACTTGGGGGAGAAGATCTCGGGGACGACCACGGTTGGTACGATGGGTGGTGACGTCAACAGGGATGCTGCAAAAAGTAAAAAGTACATGGTGATGATGGTGAAACTGTAATAATTTTGTGGTGGTTAGTTGAGTTCTTAATGTCCATCTGAGTTTAATTAAATCAATCTATATCTACTTTAATAATAATAATAATAATAATAATAATAATAATAATAATAATAATAATAATAAGCTGAATAATTACAAGATTAATATTTTTAAAGGTTTACAAGGAAACTTGTTTTAAGAGAATCGTCCCCTTGCATTTCCATCTTAATAAGAGCAACGAAGACAATCTTCAATAATTATAAAGTCTGAGATAAAAAACGTCACAACGGAAAATAAATCCAATCAAGGGCACTCAACGTTCCCATGTCTGAATCCATCAATTTGATTGGTTACAGGCGCTCATCTTAATTGCAAGCAATCTCACCTCGCTTTCTGATTCTCATGGAAAATTATCTATTTCGAGCGATTCAAAATAATCACCTTTTCATCTCTTAAAGACATAATTCAAGATTATTCTGGCAAGAAATTCCAAAATAGTGAAGAACTAAATACTGACTGTACATGGGATAGGGCGTCTTGATGATGTGCGTGTGATGGTGAGTGTGGAGATGGTGCTTCGGAGGAGGCGGGGCATCCGGGTGAGATTTAGAGGAAAGAGAAACCGCCGGCGACCTACCTCCGCCCGGACCTCCCCCTCCCTGCTTGGGGGGAGGATCGATGCCGTTCGGGAATTTGAATCTTTCGCCCACGGTGGGCGAGAGATGCGAAGACTGGTGTCGAGGATGAAGGGGAGGTTTCTCCAGCGGATCGAGAGAGTAGGGGGGCATGTGAGGCGAGGAGTAGTTGCCGGGATGCTGGGCGGAGAAGAAAGGAAAAGATGAAGGGAGAAGAGGAGGAGGAAGAGGACTCCGGAATATGTCCTGCTTCGAGTAACTGGATGAAGAGGGTCGCCTGAGGTCTTCCTTCAGTTTGCCATTCTTCTGACCGGAAGGTTCTTCAATCTTTTTATGTTGTTTGTAGCTAAAGTCTCGCTCAAAACCTTTCAGAGGCGGTCCTTCGTCCTTGCTGCCGCCGGTAACGGGATCGAGGAACCTACCCGTCGGAGGAAAGCGCTGAAGCTTGGGGAGAGATTTGTCTTTCGGAGACGGAAGAGGGCCGGAGAAATTTTCATTGAGAGACCTGGAGATGACGTCGGAACCGCTGTCTTTGAGCGGCCCGAAAAAGTGTCCGGAACTCTGGGCCATGGAGGCAGACGGAAGATAGGTCGGCCAAAAGCCGGGCGTCTCTGGTTTCGGAGTTGACGTCTTTTTAGAGCTCATGTCGACCGGTTTCAGGTCGTCGAAGCAATTTTTTGGCACCTTGTTCCTAAGGTCGAGATTCTTGTGGAACAGAAGAGGATCCCCGATCATGGGAAAGGCCTGTGCCCTATAAATGGGGTCCATGAGCATGGAATACTCGAAGGAATTCTCGAACATGGATCTGAATGCCTTGTAGAAGTGATCTTCCTCCCTTATTTCTTCGGAGAGCTTGAGCTTTTTGCTCGACGTAAAAGTTTCCGGAGCCAAGTGATGCTTCTTCACGTTGGACGAGGACGACAGCGACGAGCTGGAACAGTGTCTCTGAGCGTCTTGAGTCGGCGCGAGCGACGAATGCTTCCTGCTGCTGTCGTGGAGTCTGGACGCTGGATTTCCTGCCAGAGAAACTGGCTGATCGATTCTTCCAGACTCCACTTTGAGTTCACTGGAGTTCTGGACATCTGAAGAAGACGTGAGAACTTCTTTAGGTTCCACTCTAAGGTCAAAAGCTTCCTTTTTGGAAATATTCAGAAGAGACGCATTGGTGAAGTTGTTCTTGCCCTCAGAGCATGCTGGTTTTCCTTCTTTTGTTAAGTTCTCCACGAGCGACGACGTCTTTTGGACAGATGCATCGGAACTTTTGACCAAGGACAAGCCAATGTTGTCAATGTCTTTGTCGGCTTCGGTCGACTTTGGTTCATCTTTCAACAATGAACATAAATCCGTCGGAGATGGTAACTTCGTCGTTTCAGTTAAAACCTTGTTGGAAGGGTCATCAGACGGAAGCTTGGGTTGGTTCGACGACAATCCCGGCGTGCAAGCGCTCGCTACCGGACTAGTTTTGTTAGAAGCATCTTCCGGCGTTTTCGTTCTGGGAGGGTGCTTTTCCGAACTTTTGCCCGACGGAGAAGATCGACTGTCCGAGGCAGAAGACTTGTCCTTTTCCTTCTTGCGGCAGTGGGCATGACTCTGGTGGTAACGCAGTCCAGCCAGATGTTTAAACTTTTTGCTGCAGTTCTCTTCTTGGCACTCGAACAAGCCTACTTTATTTTTGCTCGACTGAATCTCGTTGCCCGCCGACGGCTGGTTCTCCTTGGCAGAGTTCGAGAGATGAGAATTCTTCGAGGTTCTTGACTGATGAGAAGCCAGAGCTGCCGCATCCTTCCTGCATCGTCTCGGCTTCCTGGTCTCCGCTGCGGTCTCTTCGGCCCTGGATTTCTGATGGTGGTGGCTGGTTCCGCCCCATCCGCCGTGGGCATACTGGGTGGAACTGTTGACATCCTCTTCTGAGAACCTGAGATGAGACGATGATAGAAAATAATAATTAACAATAACATCAACATTTTTATGGCTCAATTATGCACTTGCAAGTCTAATTAAGAAGAAAGTTGAGAGTGTCAAAAAAAAAAAAGACCAAGGAAGGCTTTCTGAAGAATAATGAATGGAATAATGGTGGAATAATTAACAACGGTATAATAATAATTAATTATCCAGCAATTCTAAGCAAAGTGGACAGCACAAAGCATAAATTATCATTTTGCTAATTCTCACAGAAACAACTCGCTTTCAAAAGCCACTCAGAAGACGATCAAATGATTTAGAAGAGGCAACAGCTTTCTTTATCAATATTCATTCGCCGAGAAACGGCCGAGCGCCTTTTAAAATTTTATTTCCGAGGACACGACCGATCCGACCTCTGTCACGGGAGGATGTAAAATTAATGACCCTCGAAAAGAGAGAAAAACTTCGTCGCGTTTCTGCGAAAAGTGGCAGGAGATGGTTCGAGGAGGTTGTGAGGGAAGCAACTTAAATGTAGGTTTTCTTAAAATAAAAAGAAATCTTTTTCATAACTTTTTCAGCTTTTGAAGTAAAATAAAATCGGACGGAAATACGAGAATACGGGACCAAACGGACGACGATCGAGTTCCATAAAAAATGAAACAAAAGATCTGGAAATGGAAAAATCAAAGGAGAAAAGAAATGGAGAAATTCCTCCTCTTGCAGTCGAAGCACAACTGAAAAATCTGCGCCTGTCAGTGTTAAGATCTAATTTCTCTGAAGGATTCTGCGAAATAATTTATAAGCCCGAAAAAATAAAAACAAAACAAACTTCGGAACTCTTTCGCTCCCGGCTCGCTAGAGTAAATATTCGGAGGGTTCAGACGTCCGATTAAAAATCATCAAACGGTACGAGGTGCATACCTTGGCGGTGCCCAGTGGTGCTTGGTGGAGTCCATCAGCGTACCCACGTAGGTCTTCCCTCTCCAGGTCACGTTAACCACCAGAATACCTGGAAAACATGTTACATCATTTCAGATTTCTGAAAAACAACGGACCTCAAAAAGAAAGAAAGAAAGAAAAAAACATTGAAATCTTAAATTGCAGGATTGAATCTCCGCTAAGAATTAAAACCCGGCGTTAAGCGTCGGTCGGAAAAAGTCTCGAACGAAATTTAATGCCTTCGACCGGGTGAGCGCTCGAGCGAAGCAAATAAAAAAAAAAGGAGGGAAAAAATAGGCCCTTTTAATATAAAGGAAAATCACTCATGCGGTACAGCGTATCTTGAATTTGTTGAAATTGGTCAATAATTCCCCGGAGGCTAACAATGCCAGACGACGAATGGTCGAAGCGAGCATGACATCTTTCGAGAAAATTTCTCCAGCTTCACAATGGGACAAGAGACACGCCTTAATTCGTCTCTTGCCTCTCGCTCTACCCATCTTTCTCTCTCTCTTTCCCTCTGTCTGAGTAGCATTATCCGGTCTCAAGTATGCGTCTTGATGCTTTACGGCGGCATTGGGAAACACTTAACTGGCTGGAAGTGTTCTGAGCACTGCGTTACTGTGGACATGAAAGAAAGATTAGAGATTTTATGACAACTCAATAAGAGGACCTGGTGCAACCCTCCGGCAGTTCATCCGAGCCATTCTACCCATTCTGTGCACGGACGGATAGGCCCGCACACTCGAACAAACGCAAACAGAACGAGAGAGCATCACTTGGAGACGACATCCTTAGAAAGTCCAACCTCGGAAAGCAATTTGCCTCCAGATTGGTTGTCTCTGCCGATAAAAAAAAAGAAGTCGCGCCGAGGTCCCCGCTGCATTCAATTTTTTCACGTGACCGACGACGGGTATTGAAGACGGTCTCGTACAAATTGCCAAGCATATCTTGTTCGTTAGATGGCACTAAATCGTTTTTGGTTACTTTTTTCTCTAAAACTTCGGCGTGTGAAATGCACACTGTGCACAGATCTGCCAAAAACAATTTGACCTCTCACGACAACAAAGAACTCTAGGGATCGCTCACATAAATTCATGGCTGGTGTCTTCCATGGGCTCAACTGAGACCAATTTCATATCAAATATCTCCCTGTTTTGATAAAGAATCGGACTGAAGTTTCATACAATTTCAATAATTTACATATCAGTTTCATTACAATCATTACAGTTGTTAGTTATTGTTCCAGTTGCTGGAATATCTCTGGAACCAGCTTCGACGAGAACATACTTCCACACTCGTGTGACACGACACAAGCCCTTTGCTTTGCCTTTGTTTCAAATTCTTTTAAGCACTCTTTGCTACGTTCCGAGGAACAGGGAGAGAAAAGATTTATAGGAAAGCAACTCCAAACACTTGCTATGGAACCTGCTGGCCAAAAGGCCGTCCATGATTAATTTGGAAAGCAGACAGAGCTTAATACGTCTGCTCCCACTCAGGCGATGTTATCGAGGATGTGGGGTATCTCGTGCGGGTCAATATCATCGCATGTCGCGAGTAATAAATCCGAGCGTGGATTACGAAATTACACAGCGCGACAACACCTAGAGATTCGCAGCGTGATGCTTGTCAAAAGACGACGACGGCAAGAAGAAAGATACGCTCTGATGGCGTCAGTGCACGGCAGAAGACATTCGTCACAATCAGTGTGCATTGTCCTTGGCCGCTTCGACGATGCCAAAAATCGGAGCAGTTTAGAAAGACTAATATTTCTCTTAGAAAGCAACATTTGTAGCTTACTGTGTGGAAACGAAGGAAAGAAATCTTTTGAGGGCAGCCAGTGACACGTAAAACCGAGGAAATGGAAAGAACGATTGAGAGAACGGCCGAGGAAGGATGGCGTCAGAACGTAACAGCTCCATATTAATGTAACTCC
Source organism: Whitmania pigra (assembly GCA_021613335.1). NCBI lineage: Eukaryota > Metazoa > Annelida > Clitellata > Hirudinida > Haemopidae > Whitmania > Whitmania pigra. The sequence goes on along the minus strand of JAJTWR010000450.1, from coordinate 437,604 downwards.
TTGTGTTCCTACGAGGCCGGTTCGCTTCATCATCATTACCGCGCGGAAGAGCAACTGCTTTTTATTACACTCCTAAGCATTGGCGATCATTCACCTACTGATAAAAAACGATCCATTTAATCGAATCAAGCCAGCCAGGAGAACGGCCGAAGCAAGAGAGAGAGACGAAAATGTCAGGGCGGCGAGCAAATAAACAGATAAAAGGAGGCCGATAAAGATACAATAAAAGAGATGAAAATCAATGGTACGAGCAGAATCAGAAGCATTTTTCATTCCCCATTCTCCTCTCGCATCTCGTGTGTCTCCGTGGGTTTTTCAGAGAAAATTACAAACACGCCCGACTAGACAGCAGGAAGCAAGAAAGAAAAAACAAGCAAACGTCGAGAAATGAATCGACCGAGGAGATGAGGAAATGAGAACAAAGTGTAAATACAGTGGAAGCTTTAACCGGTTGATCGTCAAACAAGAGAGATTCATGATGATCCTCCGGAGATGGTCGTGGATGGAGTCAACAATATCGTCTTCATCTTACCGTGGAACATCTTACTGGCTCAGTCCAAAAGAACAGATTCATTCTCAGCAGAGATCTCTCAGAAATTCAAAAGCCATTCGATGCTATCCGAGTGCATAATGAAATGAAAAGACTCGCGGCAAGCGTATCCAGTTCCAGTAAATTGACGTCGGCGTTCGGGCCAAAGTAAAGGAACACATGATGGCTGCCAATCGAAAAAATATCATCGAGGCTCGACTCGACAAATGCGTGTCAGACAGACAGACAATCTTTAGGCTACAATTAACAAACACCGAACAAGTTCTCAGAGATCTGTTTATACAAACACAAGAGTGTGCGAGAAAGAGTATCGGATTCTTAATCCCGCAAATGAATGTATAAACACCCTCGTACAAATCACACGCGGGCAAGTAGACTTTGGGGATGTTTAAGCGCACAGGATATGCAACCGGGAGAAATGGGAAAATTCATCTGATGGATTAAAAGCCTAAGCAGGAAGCAATGGAATGGATGGATTGTGTTACATTGTCATTCATCCGACATCGGCCGTTTACAGTCTATTTAATTCTTACAAGTCGACGCTCCTTTCCTAATAAGCTGGATTAGTCCCAGCAGATTCAAACAGACACCTCCAATCTCCTTCCCTTCCCTCTGGCTGTCTCCCTCGAACCACACCCCCCCTAACAAATACGACCCAACAGCATGAAAAGATTTCACCTTTCACGCGCGGATTAAATAAAAAAAAATTACTTGCAAATTAAAATAAAACACGAAAATTAGAAAAAGCGTCGTATGACGTTTTTTTTTTCGTGCAAAAGGAATTCCCGGGGGGCATGGAAAGGTCGCATTCTGGACAATCATCGTCGAGAGAAGCTCAAGGATGGTTTCAAAATAAAAGACTGGCAAATGCAGTGTTGATGAGACATGCTCATGAGCGGAATCCATTTTCATGTCGAGGAAGAACATACTTTTACTTTATTTTCTCTTCTTCCGTTTCTCTGACGCTGACGTCATGAGGACAGCATCGCAGCAGAAGAAAGGATGTGCAATCAATATAGTTAACACAGTGGCTTCATGAAACGATTCTTTGGAACCGTCGTCAGATAATTAGACGGTAGGGAAGAGATTCAAAATACTTTCAACAACAAACAGCGGTCGCAACAACATCCACGACGACAACATCAACATCCACGACGAGAGCATCAACAATCACAACAACAACATTCACAACAGCATCAACATTAACAACAACATCAACAGTCACAACAACAACAACAACGACAAAAAACTAAAAGAAACAAACAATTTAAAAGAAAGGTTCCGAGAAAAAGCTGAATTGTTCTTAATTAAATGCTGCCAGGAATAATTGGAGTCGATTATGGGCGGCCGAAATAATCGCATTCAGCTGCTTCGACATTTAATTCAGGTGCGATGGCAGAAATAGCGAGAAACTAAAAATCACGAGTCCATAAAATACAAAGAAGACTGACAAACGTTCGGGTTGCCATTAAAGCCGCGGGACAAGGTAGGTAGCAGGATTTTGGGGGTGGAAGGGAAGGATGGAAGGGGGTCGGGGGTGGAAGGGGGAGTGTGGAAGAGGGAGTTGTAAACGAAAGAAGACAGGACGTCATTTTCGACCAAGAAAAACAAAAAGCATTCATCACTCTCCAAGTCAATGAAAAGGGAAAAGTTGTGCATAAATTATCTAAATAAATCTAAGCTTAGGATGGAATAAAATATGGAAATCATTTTTCTGCCATTCCATTGAATAACAACAGAAGTCGGATGAATGCCTCGAGACAGACTGAGTCACACGTACGCTGAGAGGAGGAGGAGGAGGCTTCTTTAAAATGGTTGATGATGATGATGATGATGGTGGTGGTGATGACGATGATGATGATGCGACCATTGACGTCGATTATGACAACAATGACGAATTGAGAGATCTTCGATTGAAATTGAAAGAATCTAATAAACAGTTTTGAGTTGATAAATCCTCAAAATCATAACAACACAGAATCTTTCAACGAAAAAATGAAATCTCCTTAAATTTGACAATTAATATTCTTTAAATGTAGTACTTTATTATTTTTATTATGCTAATTATTACTATCATCATCATTATTATTATTACCATTACTCACTAGTAGTTTTCAATTCAATTGGTCGTTTTGAGAACTGACCATAATTGGTTCAAGAAATAGTCGGATGATCGTACAAATGTTTAAAAGTGTTGTTCCTTTTGAACAAGGGACTCATTTCCAGATGTCGATGAAATAAATTATAGTCATATATATATAATTATAGTCGTATATATAAAATTATAGTCATATATATAAAATTATAGTCGTATATATAAAATTATAGTCATATATATAAAATTATAGTCGTATATATAAAATTATAGTCGTATATATAACATTATAGTCGTATATATAAAATTATAGTCATATATATAAAATTATAGTCACATATATAAAATTATAATCATATATATAAAATTATAGTCATATATATAAAATTAGTCATATATATAAAATTATAGTCGTATATATAAAATTATAGTCGTATATATAAAATTATAGTCGTATATATAATATTATAGTCACATATATAAAATTATAGTCATATATATAAAATTATAGTCAGCTACAAAGAAATACTGCTGAGTCAATGTCGATAGCGATTGTTGTGGAAATAATAAAAATAACAATAATAGTACCAACAGTAGCAATAACGTTGATGGTGGTGGCGATGATGATGATGAAATAATAATAATAATAATAATAATAATAATAATAATAATAATAATAACAATAATAATAATAATAATAATAATAATAATAATAATAATAATAATAATAATAATAATAATAATAATAATAATAATAATAATAATAATAACAATAACAATAACAATAATAACACCAATATTTTAGATTAATAATAACAAAAGAAACAAAATGCCAGAAATGAAAGCAAGCAACAGTGACAGGCTTTCAAAACGTGGACCGCAATTAGATCCAGCAGGAGATAAATGTCCTCATACTTAAACGACTATTACTTCACCCGAGCATATACAAGGTCTCTCCTCCATGGAAGGGGATGAATATGAGAATGGTGGTGATGATGTGATGATGGTCGTGATGATGATGATGATGATGATTATGATTATGATGGTGATCATGAAGATAATGATGAAGATACGATGATAAAGATGATGATGAAGATACGATGATAAAGATAATGATGGTAAAGATATGACGATGATGATGATGATGATGAATTGGGCAGCTCGAACAGAAAGGTCGAGGTGAAGAACATGAGGATGGAAAAGATAGGACCGACAATGACAGAACATCACGGACAAACAAACGACTGTGGATAATCGTGCACCACGGTCCCAGAATCACCCTCGGGATTCATCTCAGAGATCCACCTTCTAAAGTCAGTCTTAACCCTTCAGAAAGATGATGAAGACGACGACGACGACGACGATGATGTTGATGACGTCACTAACATTGGTTGCGCTGGACAGCCTTAGTGGTCAATGTAGAAGGGTGTTGTGAAGGATGAGCTTTTTCAATGGATACGTTTATCATTTGTTTGCTAAGAAAATAAGATATCAGGAAAAGATTCGAGAGTAAATAATTAGACTCACTCGAGAGTCTAAGCAGACGTCGATGAGTTTTTGAAGAAGCTAGAATGAATGATGAAAAGTCAACGATGATACGCTGGAAGCAAGGATAAATGATTAATAATAACAATAATAATAATAAAAAAAAAAAAAATAATAATAATAATAATAATCTCTCCAAATGACGCTTAAACACCGGTCTGGCATATGCGTATTTTGTTGACGTCCATTTCATTTACACCATCCTGCCTTGGAAAAAAAATACCATCCTGCCTTGGAATGATAGAACTCAATACCCTCAGGTCTGACAATGCCGCAGGTGGCGAAGATGATAAATTCTGGACACGACAGGGTAAACACAATGCAAGCCTCTGCGGAATCAACCGAGGAAAGAAAACCAAGCAGGAATGAATATACTCGGAGGAGGCAGGTGTAGATGGAGTGAAGGAAAAACCGAGGAATCATTAAGAGGAGTGACGGAGTGAATGAACGAGTGAAGAAGTTGAGCGATAGAGTGAGGAGTGAGCCGGGCAATGAAGCATTCCATGATGAGACACCTCGACCGTACAGGACATCGAGAACCGAGGGGCGGATGTAAAGCACCGACCAGGGAGGTACAAATCACAAACAAGGTGAGGCAGAGAGAAATAGATTGAGAGAGAGAGAGAATGAGAAAGAAAAGAGATAGAACCTATCTGGAGCTGGAGTAAGTTGAAAATTCCAGAGGATGGTAATAATTAGAAGCCCACATCACGTGCCACGACTTGAATTTCCGGTCCGTGCTTGCGTGCTCTCGTAGGCAAGTGTACCTACACATTGGCGGGAATCGAGGAATAGGAGAGGGGGTAGAATGACAGGGAGATAGGCGGAAGTGATTTTGGAATAAATTTGTCCGAATGATGACATCATCGTCATCGTCATCATCATCGTTGGCGTAGTTGCATGTTTGTGTGATCATTAATAAAGCTTCCTTCTGCTTTAATAACAGTCGCTAATTTACGACTTTTTATCCCCTCAGACGTTATAACGACAAAACGAGGAATCCATTAGAGGCGATTCCTCTTTCTTTTTTTCTCTATATATCTCTCGCTCTCTCTATCTCTCTGTGCGTGTCTCTGTCTCTGCCTGTCTGTCTCTCTCAGCTTGTCTGTCTCTCTCGTTCTCTCTCTCAAGAAAAGGAATTAAATTAAGAAGGGAATAATTATTTTGAAAATCCAAAAAGAAAACAGTCCATGATTGTCTCATCACGACGAGAGGAAAAAATGGAGCCATAGCAGAAAGTTGAATCTTGAGGAATCTGTGGAAAGGAGATTCGTCAGTGTTCGTATAAGCGGTGAAAAGTTAAAGTGAAGCTTGCATAATGCATGACGTAACGAATATTCTGCCGAACAGGAAGCAATTTAAACGCTCGGAAAGAGATATTGGTTGCGATTAATTCGAACTTTAAAAAGAAAACAAGCAGGAAAAAAAGGGAAGAATGAATGAATGAATGAGTAAATGAATGAATGAATCTGTCGAACCGTGAGTCGATCTCAATCAATTCGTAGGCGCTTTCAGTACAAACAATTTGCGCCTCAAATCGCATTTACAAACAATAGCTCGATGATAATAATAACGACTACAACGTCTACAACAACAACAATAATTATAACAACAGTAATGGAGATAACGTTAATAACAAGTGTTATTATTCAAAATTGAAGGCGCCGTTCAGCCATCGAGTCTTGCAATGGCGAATGGAATCTTACAAGGGCCGTTCAGATGTCTTTTCATTCTGAGATGAAAAGCTGATTAGGAGGAAGAGAAAGGAAGGAAGGATGGAGCGATAGGGTTGGATAGGATTGATAAAAAAAAGTCACTTTTAAAAACAGAGTTCCAATGTTCTTTGAACGTCCACTTTGTTTCATTCGGTTCTTGAAAGCGTTCATCATCATCAGGAGCATGTATATTTCATCAGATGCTCCTCACAAAAGCACGCCAGAGAGTGAGACGGCGAGAATAAGAAAAAGGGAGGGTAAGAAAAAAAAATGCTTTGTGTCCTAAAAATAACACAAGCTCATTGATAAATATTGCCCCTCTCGACACTTGACAGTCGTAAAAGAAAACTCCCGACCGAAATGGCCGTTGAGAAAATATGAAACGGATTTGAAAGAATACACCTAGCAGGATAAGAAGGATAGAGATGACAGAAAGAGTGAAAGAGAGACAAAAAAAGGAGGGGATTGAAAGATAAAGATGGACAGAAAGAAGCAGAAAGGAGGACGTTAGGAGTCTTTGATTTACTTAGCACGGTGCATGGCTGGCAGATAATAGAACTGTTAATCATAATCTTAGTCCTACCAACGACTCCCCATGAACAGCGCCAATCCTGAATAATTGAACGATCAGTTCTCTTCCTCAAATTAATCAACCTTTCACTGTTCTTTTTTCTTTTACACCACCCCCTTTGGAAGGACGTGGGAAAGAAGTTCTTCTCCAGCTTTCAGGGGGTCGGGGGAGGGTGTTAAGGACATCAAAAAATCCTAAAGACATCCATCCACCCACCATCGATCCACCAACCACCCATTCATCCAGTCAGCACGCCAAGAACCTGCAGCCAAATACTCATTAAATTTGCGTCTTTCAAGTAACAGATAACAAACGATTCGATCAATAACTCGAGAAGACCCTGACCACCGTAATTAAAAGCTCTCATCAAAATTCAGTCTAAAAATCAAGCCGCACGAAAAGTCAAACAGTAAAAAAAATAACAACAACAACAGCAGCATCAATAACAGTAATACTACTACTGATAATAATAGCAATAATAATAATAATGATTATAATAATATATAATATTATAACTATATTATCGTTATTTAATTAATAATAATAATAATAATAATAATAATAATAATAATAATAATAATAATAATAATAATAATGCGACATAAAATAAATCAATTCCCAGTAATTAGGGTCCCTACCCTGGACCCTGGGAGACGATAAATTGCTTCTGTCCTTGCACGACGCATACCATTTTGATAAGTAATTTCAACTCGGAATAAAAACATTTCGAGTGTGGAATGAGTAATTATAGCAGCGAAGCATAAATAATTTCTCACTCCATTCCTCCACATCGACTGGAGACAAATGAATCGGACCGGATTGGTCTGAAATGATTGAGCGAACGCGCAACGCTCGCTGAATTTCCAGGGATCAGGAGCAGAACGGTGGAAAGAGATTTTCCACTTATTAAAGGATTCTTCGTTTGCGCTCGAGCACGCATCTTTTATGTTCGAGTTGGAAATTTCATTCTCGGCCCGATAAAAGGAGAAATTAATTTGAACCATTGCTCCAAGACAGGTGTTGATAGCTTTGTCGTTGCTGCCGGGGTAATTAAATTAAATTCTGGCGCAACGACCCCACCGCCCGACCGACCGACCGACCACCTACAGAAGCAAGCACAAGGTTTCATCCTCTCTCGGCCACTTTTCACGATGAATCGAGCAATCGAAACAAGATGGTGGGCCGGTGCAAACGTATCAAAACAGGCGTGACATTTCCGTGAGTGGTGGCTCTAAAGCCGATCAATTTGTTGTTTCACCGGCGGTTCGGGACCATCGACCGCCGACTCGACCGTGCATTCTGCTAACCGCCCGTCAATTCGTGCACTGCGCTACCCACCCATCGAAGCACCGACCCATCCGTCCTCTCGACTCTGTGCAATTTGGCAAAACAAACAAGCTATCTGTGAGAAAGTGACAGACAGAAAAAAGATTCGGAATGAATACAAATTCGAGCAGAGACTTAGCACATGAAGGATTATTGGACGCACGGGCAAACATCGCGTTCGAAGAAGGCAATCAATTCTGAGCAGGAATTTGCCGAAAGATCTTTGTTCTTCAGAGTTTGAAATTAATAAACGACATTTTTTTCAGACGAAAGAATTGTCGACAATTTTTCGTCAGACATTCTTTCGACAAATATTAAATTCGAAACGCAACGACGACGACGACGACAACAATGCCAACGATGACAGCGAGAGCAAGGCAAAGAAGCATACTCGTAGTGATACTCGGAAGGACGAGCAAAGAACACGTTACACTCATTACAGGCGGAGGAAAGTAGCAGAGGTATCGATGGTAATTGAGAGAATTAAAATACGACATGGCAACCCATTTGTGGAGATCTTCTTTCTCGGTAATTTCATGGCAAAAAGTAATAAATCATTCCGAGAGCAGCTCTGGAATAATTTCATCATTCTTCGAATCCCCCTCTGCGAATGAGTCTGCAATTGTTGTGCAAATAATAACCGCCTTTATTTTAAGCGCTTCGCGTCGAAGTCGTAAAAAGCAAAACAATGTGTGGAAAAAATAACATCGACAATGTCGGTTGTTGTTGTTGGTGAAATCATTAATCTTGCAGTAGTAATTGTAAAATTGATAACAAAAAGTTGATGATGATGATGATAATAATATATTAATTGTAGCAAAATATATCACTAATATTATTATTATATTATATTATATTATATTATATTATATTATATTATATTATATTATATTATATTATATTATATTATATTATATTATATTATATTATATTATATTATATTATATTATTATATTATATTATATTATATTATATTATATTATATTAATTATATTATTATTATTATTAGTTGCAGGAAAATGATAATTAGCAGAGTCGATAAACAATCACGGGGAGGAGGAGGAGGAGGAGGAGGAAAGGTTGAAAAAAGAAACATTCGTCTGGAACATTTCTCGGCTTCATAAAGCAGCACGATGCAGGAATGATAAGCATCCGGGCGGATGGAGAGAATGGAGAAGAGAAAGTCAGTGAAAGATAATGGAAGTGATTAAAAGACGACCATGTGAAATCACTCGATATCAACTCCTGGAGTAAGGAGAGCGGAAAGAGAACCGGTGAGATAAAAACAAGAGTTGTTAGGGGGGGTGGTGGATGGATGGATGCGGAGGGGGTATAGGCAGAGGTGAGGGCAGCATGGGGTGCATTGTTAAGCATCACCATCCAGATGTTGTTGTCGCTAGGAGTGCGTGTTAGATATTGGAAATGTCAATAAATCCTTTTTAATGCTTCCTAATCGAGTGTCCTAACCTCGATATGTCGCTGTACATCAACGTCATGAATATGAAGAAGACGACAATGATGATGGTGATAACGTTGATCACAGTCTTCTCTTCCTCTTTATCATCCCCACCATCATCGTCGAAGTCGTCATCGTCATCATCATCATCATCATCGCAGGGGCACAATGAACTCCATCATCAGTACTATTATGATGGCTGCAATTCTCTGCCGCCATTCTTCGAGTGTCGACTTTCTCATTCCACGGCAAACATGATCACGTGACCACATGATCCCTCTACGTTATCACTGCCACCCCTACTCATCGTCGTCGTCCTCCTCATCGTCATGACTAGTTTCGCGAAGAGAATCTCACATTGGATGGCAAACAAGTGTCCATAAAAGTGAATGAGCACTCGAGATGGCAATACCATCTAAATCCGACCCACACGATCGCACGGGCAGGTGGAGCGACACCCGGAGAGCAGGGTGGAATGCGTATGGAAGATCCTAAATTAGTTCATCGGTCAAACTTCATCATCTGCTAATGGCCGAATAACTCTCGCCATTGTAATGATTATAAATTGACGCTTCAAATTATCATCGAGTGATGACTTAAATTATCATTATTGTTGTTATAATTATTATTTAATGGCTTCATTAGTATTGTACTTATTATTAATAATACTAATTATTCAGATTCGTTTGTCAGCGTATATTAAAAAAAACCTTGAAAAACAAGCAAGAGCCATAAAATACAATCAGCACTCGAGATGGTCATGATAGTAGTGCTGGGAGAGCCTGATAATGATGCTACGGAGAGCATGATAGTGATGCCGGGGGAAGAAAAAGAGGGCAAATAAAGGTCCTAATTGATTCTCAGCTCAGCAAGACAGCAAAACACACACCGGTACTGCTGAAGATTTCAGACAACGAGGCCCAGTCTGTCACTTCACAGGGCATTATTACCACTGGAAAACATCGTGTGTGTCCAGTAACATCGTACTGCGATCGACGAGGAACGTCGGTCGGTCAATGCACGACTAATGAAACAAAGACATTTGTCTGTTTCGCCTCAAACTCTTTCCCTCTTTCTTCTTAAGAAACAAAAAAATATATATTTATGTGCTTGCAGTAGAAAATGAGCATTCCCTTCAAAACTGGGGCATAGAAATATGATTGATGAAAGTATTTGAAAAATCGATACCATGAGCGCACCGGTGTTGACAGAGCACCATCGGACTACCATCGAGGCCGAACGTGTCATCTGAAGGAAATTCATAACATCAAAAGTAACAGCTGGCCCCGCATAAAAATCTCATGAACATTCCCAGTTAACGATTGACAGCCACACACACACTCATATGCACACACATGTACATATGCACACACACGTACATATGCACACTCTCTCTTTCGAGCCGTTCATTATTTCAGATCGTGGCGTATTAAGGGGGGAGTAAACATTGCCTGGAAACAAAGGCCAGTCATAAGCTCTGGAAGCATTCCGGTGAAAATCTTAATTGATCGTTGAGACTTTTCCATTGAAGGAGACACGGTGATGAATGGAGCCCGGGAGAGACGAATTTTAACGCACGGGTTCGGTTGGTCGGAGGGAAATGGGAAGCTCTTCTCGAGCAAAATGGCACTTCATTGTGTGCAGGATGACATTTCACCTCGGCGGCAACAGTGCGACAGAAAGAAATAAGATTAATGGTTTCAAAACAGAGCACGCAAGGAGAAGAGAAGAGAGAAAAAAACGGCCGAGAAATATTGCTGAAACTTCACAGGCTCCTGATTAATTGAATTTTTAAAATACTATTTCATATTTTCCTGACGTCGCAGAACGCAAGAAGTTACGAACATTTTTCAATACCCAGGTTCGCCCGAAGAAATCATATAATTTTTTTTAGAAATCGTTTTGTGCAGTGAAGCTGAACGTTTGTCCGTCCCCACATCGATCGAATCGCCCATCCACCCACCCAGCCACTCACCCACCCATCCAACCAGCCACCCACCCAGCCACCCACCCAGCCACTCACCCATCCGTTCGTGAAATCTAAAACCCGAAGAAGCTCTCGTAGAAACACTGATAGGAGCTGCCTGGTAACGCGATGCCATTCACATTTCGAAACAAATAATCAACTCGCTTCCTTTCTACTTCCTCTCTCGATAACAAAGCCATCGTTCGTTATTTTTCCGGTGCTATTTTTGTTTTTTTTTATTATGCGTTAGAGTGCAAACCTTGTCTCCTAAGAAGCTGTTAGGAAAGATGGAGGAAAGGAAGCTCCAACAACAACTGAATCTACAACAGTAGAAACTACAACTGAATCTACAACACCAGCTTAGATGAACATACAGGGAAGGGTACAAAGACCAGGAACGCTAAACCACTCGAACGTTCGAGAACATTTATCGTAGGAAGTCATTTTCAGTCCTTCGGAGAAATAAAAAAGACGAGAAAGCATTTTCGCGAAATCAGATACTCAACAAACATTTGTGCTGCTTAAAAGTGAATTTACAGTCGAGAGAAAAAAAAAGCATCGACCTCTTTGCAGATTGATGAGATGTTCGGGAGGGAGGCGGGCGAGTGGCAGACGCAGCAGCAGGTGTAGTTGGAATGAAGGAAAGAAGGGGAGGAATGAATTAATCGAATACATAACAGAGTTAAGAAAGATTTTGAGACGTTGGCGTTGGTTAAGGCAGCCGAGAAGCCATGCAGTCCGGTAGTACTCGGACTCGAGTGGGCGGTAACCTCGGCAGACAAAGTGGACGAACGTCGCAGGATATGTCACTACTCCGTTCCAATTTCCGTGGCAAAGGAGCACCGCTTGTGTTTGTTTACCTTGTCTTCATCCTTTGTCGTTTACATCAGCCCTCTCTCTCTTGCTCTTTATCTCTCTTTCCGGAGAAGAGAAGAGAGTGTCAGAACCAGAGAGTTTCCAGGTCTGGAGTGATTCTTCAGGCGTGATTTATAGTGCTTACTATTACCGCCTTCCTGTTACGCACGTTCAAAGACCATCAAATGAAAGAGCACAAAGATGATTCGCTGACCCAGGGCATCCGATGAGGGCGGATAGAAGGGGGTAGGAAGGGGGAGGGAGGGAGGGAGATCCACAAGGCAGTTCAAAGGGGCGAGCAGAATCTGCCGGATGTATAAACATTCCCACGTGCGCAAATTAATATCAATACCTGCATACAAACATGTGGCTTATGAATTATGTCTGTATCGATTAAATCATACTGTGTGTTAACAGTTGGCCAGGCAAAAAAAAAGCCGTCATTCCATCCATCCATCCATCCATCCATCCATCCATTCATTCATCCATCCATCCATCCATTCATTCATCCATCCATCCATCCATCCGCCCACCCATCCATCCGCCCACCCACCCATCCACCCATCCATCCGCAGGGTTTGAGTTCACAGCAGTCCTGAGAGGCAGCAGATGTAACTAAATTGTTCGACATCTGATTGATAGATGCATTAAATTGAAGACAAAAACAACCTCGGAACAGAAACAGCCTGACTTGATCATCGCATGAGAAAAACAATGTTGAAATAATGGGAGACATCAGTGGCTAAAAATCAATGCATCATGAGCTTGATTGATGGATACGACTGAGAAAGGAGTGAGGAGAGTGTAAAGAAGTGAGAATGAATGTAAGGGAGTGAGAATGAATAAAGGAGTGAGAATGAATGTAAGGGAGTGAGAATGAGTGTAAAGGAGTGATAATTAGTGTAAAGGAGTGATAATTAGTGTAAAGGAGTGATAATTAGTGTAAAGGAGTGATGATTAGTGTAAAGGAGTGATAATTAGTGTAAAGGAGTGATAATTAGTGTAAAGGAGTGATAATTAGTGTAAAGGAGTGATAATTAGTGTAAAGGAGTGAGAATGAGTGTAAAGAAGTGAGAATGAGCATAGAGGAATGAGAATGGGCTGAAAGCAAAAAAAAATGAAGAAAGGAGCAAATAAGAAAGGAAGGTTTCGCTCGAATAGCTGGCAAATACTTGAACAAAGAAATGAGATATAAACAACCAAGAATCCACACACCTGATCCATTAGCGCGGAGACTGCACGGACATCCTTCCTGCTTTCTTTGCCACTCAATAAGACACGCCACCGGCGATGAATAATTGGAAATTACGCGCGCACACTTCCATCTTTTGGTCGCCTCATCTTTCCGATCGTCTTCATGTACATTCATTTAGTCACTTAGTCACAAGGTACGACCGGCTAGCTCGCTAATCCAGCTGTTCAACCGGCTAGATCGCTCAACCACTCACCAACCCGTTCAACTTGCACGTGAAGGCAGGATGGCCGAGACATCCGATAAATCAGTTCATTGCGAGCAAATTGAGTGAGATTAGTACGAGCCTATCAACATTCTAGAAGAAGAAAATTCATCAGAGGCTAACAAGCTTCTATTAACACGGACAAGTACGAAAACCCAAGCAGACGAAAGGCACTAGGGAGCGATGCAAAGAGATACAAAAGATGCAGAGCAAAAGTGACAAGCGTAGAATGAGAGTTGCTTCGTCATCATCATCACCGTCACCGTCACCATCATCACCATCACCATCACCATCACCATCATCATCATCCTCTGGTCTTCTTATCACGTCAGATTCCATCGAAAGTGTTGCGAAATGAAATTAAATATAAAGATCCCCTTTTATCAGACATACGATCATCTTTCGCTCGTTCATTTATCTGTTCATTCGTTCAATTCATTCACGATTCATTCATTCATTCACTCAGTCATCACTTATTCTTTCACCCACTCGGTCACCCATTCATTTACCCCAGCGCTCCTAGCCTTAGACACACACACACACACAGACACACACACACACACACACACACACACACACACACCACACACACCACACACACACACATGTAGTTATACAAGTATCTAGAACTTATCGACTGTCAGAGTCGATAGATTCATGGTTTCAGCTGGTCTTAATTCGAGTCATATTAATGAGGAATGCAAACAATGGCTCCCAACTCCACCCCATCGTGGATGGTGATCATGAAGAAGATGAGGGAGAGATAGATGAGGGAAGGAGAGAGAATGGATGAATGGATGGATGGATGGATGGATGGATGGATGGATGGATGGATGGATGATGGATGGATGGATGGATGGATGGATGGATGGATGGATGAATGAATGGATGGAGGGGGTGGATGGATGGATGGATGGATGAATGGATGGATGGATGGATGGATGGATGAATGAATGGATGGAGGGGGTGGATGGATGGATGATGGATGGATGGATGGATGGATGGATGGATGGAGGGGGTGGTAAAGGATCTCCGAGGAATGAATCCCAGAACAAACAGCTAAATAAACATTCGCCTGAGCATCGAGGGTTTATTACGTCGGATCGGTGTTGGAATGAAAATGAAGTTGAGCAACAACGTCAAACACAGGAACTGATGCAATCAGAGTAATAATAACACAAATAATGATAATAATCATAATAATCATAATCATAATAATAGCATTAATAATAATAAGCATAATAAATATAATAATTAATATAATCGTAACCATTGCAATGATGACTGATGTCGCTAGTAACATCAGGATGTAGAGAATAATTGCATAGCAAAACAAATTTAATAAAAAATAAAAATAAAAATAAATTTAACAACCAACAAAACTCCGCGAAACTATCAATTAAAAAATATCGCCGGTAAAGCGGTTGTGTCAATTCCAAACGTGCACGCACGCACACGCACACGCACACGCGACAACATTAACGACACAGGGTCAATACAATGATAAGACTGATAACGACGATAATGGTGTAGTTGATGATGATGACGACGACGATAATGATGACACAATGACAACGACACAGACATAGCATCAGTCCAGTCGTTTTAGAAGGCATCAAATGCGTCCTTCTGGGTCCAGGCTATTCATTCCTTCGGAGCGATCATCAGCCGAATCTTGAGACATCACACACACATACTCATACACACACACACACACACATACTCACACACACACATACTCACACACACACACATATTCACACACACACACACATTCTCACACACAAACACACACACACAAAATAGAGTGGCTATCAGAGACCCAGTCGACAAAACATGCCCATAAAGCAATCTGGAGTGGAAATACAGGTGTCAAACATGAAGACTGACTACCTTTCATTTCCTTTCAGGCTTGCCTATATCACCATTTCCATTTAGACGGACAGGCATTCATAACGTTAAGAGACAACTTCACCGTACGATCCCAGTGCCCACGGACGCGTACACTTTGCACACACACACATACAAGCACACACAAACACGCACACACGTACACAAGGCCCTTCGGTGTACGAGCACAGCGTAGGCCCTTCGTGGCAATATAACTCTATTTTATTGCACCCGATGTAACTGAGATTAGAAGAAGTTTTAAAATAAGCTCGCCTCCATCGACAAATTGCACCGAGACTGCTCTTTCTAAGACTGTGTAAACAATTTGATAGCCTCTCTTGCTCTCATCTTGAGGTAACCATCTCTGTCCCTTTCTGTCCCTGTCTATCTTTCTCTCTCTGTCTCTCTCTATTTATCTCTGTGTGTGTGTGTGTGTGCGCCTTTGTACGCGTACGTGTTGTTTTTTTATTTATTCTGTCTGCTCTAAATTGAGAATCTGTTATCAATAATGATATGGCAGGCCGTGACTCACGTCTCAAATGTTCGAACATAATCAACGTGGAGATGTGCCCGCCATGTTGAGAGGGCAGCAGTGCGCGAAGAGTGAGCGGGAAATTATTCTAAATTTAATGAAACCGAGGAGGTCTGCAATTATCTTTAGGAAGCATAAACAGCAATTATTCTCTCATGAAATTCAAATAATTGCTAATAATTAGAACATTTAGGCCTGCACTTGAACGTCTCGTTGTAAACGAAACACGCTCGCCATTAAACCATAACGAGGCTAGCGAATGTTTTGGTTACCGTTGTCCGATTCGTTCCATACGATCCCCTCCAGTACCACCGAGGTTCCGGGTTCGCAGGGCCCAAGGCAATCAGGGTCGGTGATGACTCCGACGTGGTTCGTCTCCGTCTCTACGTCCCTCGTGGTCGCCTCGGTGCTCTGTAAAAATGTTTTAGAGATTTTGTTGGATAAAATAAATGTTCATCTCTTGGTTAATAACAAATAACGATAACAATAATAATAATAATAATAATAATAATAATAATAATAATAATAAAAACAATAATGACAACAACAACAACAATAATAATAAAAATAATAATAATAATAACATTAAAATAAAATAATTGCAGACAGTAATCATTTGAAAGCAGGAGATAACAATTTCAAGAAGGACTGAAAAAAAGAACATCAATTTTCTTCCTGGGTTTCATTCATTCATTCATTCATTCATTCCTTCATTCATTCATTCATTCATTCATTCATTCATTCATTCCTTCATTAATTCAGTTTTCATTCATTTATTCATTCAGTTTTCATTCATTCATTGAAGTGGATGGCGCAGGCAGTAATTCCGTGAACTGATTGCTCAAAAATATTTACGACTCCCATTTCCAAGAGTCACCTCAGAAGTGGAAAAACAAGTAAAATATTGAAATACCATCCTGGAGAAGGCAAGAAGAAGAATTGAAACTACTTTCGGTGCAGAAATAAAAAACAACAACAACAACAGCAGCAGCAGCGGAATCTTTTTTGCAGAGAGGAGAGATTAAAAACCAGAGGAGTCGAATTTCTGTTTGCCGAATGTAAATTGAATACATCAAACATTCGAATGTTTATGAAAACCAAAAGAAGAAAATAAAACGAGAAAACATTTTATTTGTAAAAAAAAAAAAGAAAAAGTGAAAAGAAATACTGAAAGCCTGGATGGAAATTTAAACAGTAAAAGTCGAGCAACACTCTCAAGTCTCTACTTCATTCTACACCGAACACATCATAGAGCGGCTTGTTTGCTCTTCGAGAGAGGTCATCAATTGATGAGATCATCATTACTTATTTATTTATTTATTTATTTTATTTCTTTATTTTATTTCTTCTTTTGAAACGTCAGATGTTAGCAAATCAGCGAGTCATTCTTGAACGAGATGGAGCAGGAATGAATACGATCAAATAAAAATAATTCTTTTTTATTTTTGTCTTAAACTGAAAAGAATCTTCTCTTCTCGAAACAGCAAAAACAAAAAACATATAAAAAAAAAACACGAACGCATGCAGAAGAAATTGTTGCCATCCACTGCCTGCTTCTTGGAATGCACGGGAGAGAGTTGTACACGTCAAGTGATTTGTGCGCCTCCTATCGGTGTCGTTGAAACGCGGGGAAAACATGAGTAGATAAATAAAATAAAAAATAAAAAAAAATAAAAAATAAAAAATAATAATAAATAAAATAAAAACACAAACGATAACTAAGTAGGAAAGTGATTCGCGATTCGAGGCAATAAAGAAGAAAGAGCATAAAGAATTTCAATAATACGCCTCCTATGGATCTTTAATGAAAGCTCAGGAGATAAATGGCTGACAAAGATGAGCTCCGGTGTAGAAAATAAGCCGGATGCATAACAACAACAACAACAACATCGGTTCGCCTGGCAACAACAACAACAACAGCAACAACAGAAGGAGGGATACAGACACGCACAAAGACAAAGCTACAAATACTAAAAAAAGCTGGCATCAAATTAAACATCATTCTTGAATCAAGCAGTCGGGCCATTAGAGCCTGTTGTAAATCACTTCCCTGTATCAAGACGAACACGAGAAGCCCCAATTAGGAAGAAGGATGGACTCTCTTTACTCTCACTACTATTTTTTTTTGAATCCCCATAAAAGTTAAACCGTCCCGTCCACCACGACCCATTGGTAAGCCCCCCCCCCCCCCGTGGAATGCCAATCTAGGGTCCATCCATTTCCAATCCACTGGACTCCAGGAGTGGAACATCGATGAAAGACAGCGATACAACAGAGTTCACTGGTCATCAATATGCTCCGTGAAGTACATTCTCGTCTTTCAGAATGTTTGTTCTCCTGCACACGGACGTGAGTGTGCGTGCGTGCGAGCTTAAAAAAGAGATGGAAATCGAAAGAGCGAAGAGATGAAAGGATAAACATGAAGTCCAATCGAATGTTTCATCTCCCGTGGCGGGTCGACGTGCATAACACTGAGCAGATTTTTAAAGACATCCGCGTTATTGTTCAGACCTCGCAGTTGTATTTTTTAACGCCTACGGAATCATGAAACAAATCCATTGATGTACGCTTTGAGGGCACTTAAAACATCAAATCTGACAAGAGAATATAAAGATCCCATGGCTCTTCAAGAGAGCCTCAAATGATTTATGCGTGCTATGAAATACAACATCTAGAGTTACTAATAATACCTTCACTAAAGACATAATTCATGCTCGGTGCCAATTAGCCCGACCGACGAATTTATAGAGCAACCGGCAAAGAGCAGAAAATACAGCTCGACATACTTTGTCCGTGCTAGACGTCTGCTTTTCATTCGCCTTCAGAGCAGGATTACTGGTCGAGGTGGAGTCAAAAGATATGTGGAAGGCAGCGGACGACCTGGAGAACGTGTCGGACATGGAAAGAGCGGAAACGATCGTCGAGTCCTTCCTCGCGGAGTCGTCCCTGTCCCTGCTCGAGGGGACGTCGGTCCCGTTGGATCTGACGACGTTGCCGTCCGTCAAGCATTCGAGGGAGTTTTTACCGGAGGAAGGCAAACATTTGCCGATATTTGCGCCACTTCCGACTCGATGAATTCGTTTTTTAATCTTCTTCTCTTTCAACGGCTTGGACTGCTTCTTGTTCTTTCCTTTGTTTTTTCCGGTCTGCAAGATCTTCGAAGGCAGCTTCGTCGCAGCGGTCGCGGCGGTTAGCGTTTCGCCGGCTTTTCGTTTGTCGCCGTTGTCAGATTCGAGAATGAATTTCTGCTTGAAAGGTGACGTAACTCGCGTCCCGGAGATGTTTTCGACGTCGGATACGACTTTGCCCGTGGAAGTCCTTCTTTTGATTTTCATCTTCAACCCATTTTCAGACGTAGTCACTACAGAACTCATAATCCTTCGAAGATATGATAAAAGAAGAAGTTCTTCAATTGGCCGAACGGCTTTTCATCTCAAATGCGACATCTGATCTGCAGAAGAGAAGAAAAAACGGATATCCATAAATCACGGAAGTAAACAATAACAACAACAACAGCATCAGCAACAACAACAACAACAACAACAAGAGCGCTTATACAACAAAAACGACAAAAGAAACAATAAATCTCATCGAAGCTGTCGTTAACGAAAGAAAAGACGAAATTCATACACCGCTCGCATAGCGGATCGATAACTATAAAAACATCAGCGTAACGAGTATCCAGAAAGAAACGTAATATTCAGAGAGATAGGTGAAGAGAAAGAGAAACAGCATCAAAAATCTATCTTAAAGGGGAGATAATTCTTAAACAACGTTCACTTGAAACACGCCAGAAGCATATTAAGACCAACGTAGCATCATCATCGCCATCGTCAACATCATCATCGTCGTCCATAATCAACGTCTCTTATCTTCGTACATCATCGTCAGAAACGAAATAGCAGGCTTTGTGTGAGAAAAAAAACATTTGACGCTTGTCTTTCATTATTCGCGTTTTAAACAATCGATTGGATCAACATTTTTCGAAAGAGCAAACCTTTCGCTGCTGGTATTTTACATAAAAAAAAAAAACTGTTTTCAACGCATCGTCGTCATCAATCTAGTGAGTTAAAATCTCGACCTAAATCTATATCTACCAGCTCAGAACTTCCTCAAAATCTCGCTTCCCTGTAGCAGAATGACGGGCGAAAACAATTACAGCCGTCTATAATTTAACCATCCTAGACGGGCCAGGGACGAAATGAGGTTGGGCAGATAAGCCTGGGTCAAAGCAAAACTTACCTATTCACCTCAAATACTGGTTTCAAGCAGTGGAGGTCGTGATGGAGAATGGAGGCTTAATGAAGATCAATAACAGTGAAAGGGGGACGCAGATATTATTTGCTATTCCAGTCATGGCCATCGCCTGACAATCGGACGCTCATCAGCCTGGGAAGTCATCGGCAAAGTTCTTAATTTCCATTCGGCCGATCATTAAAAGCCGTTCTTTTTAAAGGTCTCAAAATGTCATCATCTTTATTGTTATGTATTGCTGTATACCATCATATTGTTATATAGTGTTGTATATCATCATATTGTTATGTATTGCTGTATACCATCATATTGTTATGTATTGCTGTATACCATCATATTGTTATGTAGTGTTGTATTCCATCATATTGTTATGAAACCAAGGCTAGAGATTAGTGCAAGTAATATCAGAGAACGCAATAGCCTCATTTAGTCGAGTGTTTCCGTTTCATTCAGCTATTTTTTATCGACCGACATCTTCAGTCAGCTAGTTCGAGTTTATTAACTATTTTTAATCTTTAAAATTTTTTCCTCTATTTATTATTAAACAGCCGACGATGAATAATGCAATGAGACGAGATTATCTCCCCGAGTGAATTAGAAAAAAAAAATTTATAAAAAAAGAGCTCTTAAAAATTAAGCCACTCAATGCTCAACGCTGCGAGCGAGATCTTTAATCCAGATTGGAATCATGCCAACCGGGAGATTCCCGAAGAATGAGCATGTAAACCTTTCAAGTGCGAAATTGAAAAATGGCGTTGCTTCTCAACGCGCCGTTTAACCGAGGTAATGCGACTTGCTATTTATTATTTTTTTTTTTTTTGATCTATCCTTATTATTATTTATTTATTTTTTGTTTCGAAAATTGATGCTAATAATGATAATGATAATGATAATGATGATAATGATGATAATGATAATAATGATAATAATAATAATAATAACAACAACAACAATAATAATAATAATAAAAGAATCCTAAATTGCAATCCGACGATTCTTCTGGAAAATAATAAAGCATTAAAGATGGTTCATTAGGAGCGTGCACCGAGATAATTCCTCTCGTCCTCATCGGAACAAAGGAGCATGACGCTTAAGCGAAAGGCAGGCGTAATTGGAGTGAAACATGCTTTTAAAAGCAAATCATAGCGACACGTTGCTCGTGCTAATAAAATAAACTCATCAACTCGCTCGAGACGATCCCACACGAGCAGAACGTAGGAGTACATTGAGAAAGATGCGATGGAAAAGAGAGATGAGCAAGATAAGAGGGGTGAGAGAGAGAGAGAGAGAGAGAAAGAGAGGAAGAGAGAGGAATAGGAATCTTTTCCAAGAGACTTTGGTAGATGTGGCGGATTCGAGACAGTGGAAGGTAACAACTGTTATTTACAATAAGCTGCCAGAAAAGGGAGGCGATAACAGCAGGCGATTTGTCTCAATTTTTATGGATTCCCTTATTCTTATTTTTTTATTTTTTTACTTTTTATTATTTTTTTGTTGCTAAATAAAAATGCTTTATAGTCTCGCAGTGCACTCGTTATTAATGTTCTTATCGACACGACAAATGCTCGTCTCTATAGCCTACAAATATATGACTGCCTTTAAAAATTCATGAAACAGGATTAAAGGAAATGCAGTACTCGAACCTTATAATGCCTTATAAATTGCATAATTCACATTTCATGTTACAAAAATAATAACAAATAATCCAGTTTCAGTCGAGAGCGGTTCAAGTGTTTTATTAACTCTTTTTTTTTATTATCGTGCAGAATAATTTACATAAACTCCTAGGAATGTGATTCAAACGAAACATATTAGCTTCGTCTCGACATAAATTAACTCCATTTTCTCAAACACGCTTGTTTCAAAAGATCACCGGGACGACCGAGAAAATATTTAATATTAATTCATTTATTCATTTTCTCGAAGAAGCTTTTTTTCAAATTCGAACTCACGAATTAAAATAAGATCATAAAAAACAAAAACAAACAAAAACAAGAATAATTTATCGAATGATTCGAGAACAGTTTCAGACAAAATCTCACTTGTTGACGTTCCCATCTTTTCAGACGTAAGAAGACACCAATTAGTCGAATCTCGGCTAATTAATTTTTAATCACAATCGCGTTACAATCAAGCCTCGATGCGATGAATGCAACCTGCTATCGACTACGAGCTGCGAACAACTAGTCAGTACGAATGAGAGGGTAACTTGTCTAGCGAAGCAATTATATCAGAGAGCCTTCGAAGAACAATGAAAACACCGACTGGCCGGATAAAAATCGTCGAGTAAATAAACGCGGGAACGATGCAAATACATAAACAGATAGACGAATGAACAAATGAATTGCCTCATTCGCCATTTCGAGTCACTCGGCGACCTAATCGCATAAAAAATAAGAGTCGAACGCACGAATCGGGACCATTATGCAGCGAATTAGAGGAGAAAGGATCGTCCGGGATTGAAACGAATTTAAATGAAACGCCACCATTAATACGTCATTAAATGAGAAAAGAAGGAGCCATTGATTAGTCACTTACCGCTAATAAGGCCGACTTTGAAAGCTTCGCCGGACGCTGAACTGGAAACTCGACAAAGATGATGCTTTATCGCCGTCGCTCCCTTAAAACGACAACAAGAACAACTGCTAAAACGATAAAACCGTAACAAATGCGACATCAAATGGAAACGGCCGGGCACAAAAGATCGTTCCGAGATCCTTCCATTCGGATGGAAAAAAGCAGACGAGAATTAAAACTCGACAGACACGATGACCGCGTAACTGGCTCGTCGGGCGAAAACAGATTGACGATCGAATACAATTTATTTTGCCCTTCGAACGAGTTTTCTTAATTGTTCTCGTCTTGCGCAGGAATAAAATAAAATGGCCGAGAGTTGCGAAGCAGACGTGTGAAAACTGTGCGAACCGAACATTATGTCACCTGAATTTTTTATGCGACCGGTACCGGGCGAAGTAAATAACTCGATTTGCAGCGATTATTAACTCCTTTTCGTTCTTATTTCCCCCAAACACTCTTAACAATTCTTCAACGTTTACGAACTTTCTCGTATTCTCTGTCCTTTTAATTAGCACGCGAATTTTTAGAATTTAATTTTTTCTGGCTCGTTCAACCTTTAGGAAATGCTAATTTTATTCTAGATGAAATTATATTTGCGATATGCAATCGAGAATCCTAAGACACATGCATCAAAACATAATAGGCTATTAGTCGTGCCACGGTTGCCTTGACAATCTGCTCGTTGTTTATATGTATGCCGAAAATTCCGAAATTCCTTTATTATAAACTCGAGTGGGATTTAAGAGCATATCTGTTAATCATTAACTCCGGTGTGAAATTAAATCCTACCGGCAATGTCGGTGTTCTTTGATCATCAGATACACTCAAACTTTGCAGGTGAAAAATATACTGATTTTGCGTGGCACAAAAATTATGGATTATTAGCGGTTGCCGGAGGAAGCCAGGCGGGAGGTCAAACCGTCGCCATATTCCAACAAGAAGTGAGATCATAAATTATCGCTTCGGAATGGCCGTGCTGGCTTTAGTGCTTATTTAATATTCAGTCAACGTCCTGACGAGGATTTAGATTTCGAGTCGAAATTTTAAATCGCAGGGTGAATGCTTGCCGGACTCCATACAAAGAAAAACTCAACCGGCGACGACTCTTGCATGGCACCCGGTCAAGAAAATCCTGGCGGTCGGATGGAATACCGGAGAAATAACAATAAGAAACGAACATGACAACGAGATACACGAACCCCAGCATCTTCACAAATCACCGATCATTGTGATGCATTGGTCTTCTAATGGGAACCAACTGATTTCAGGAGAAGTTGTTAGGAAACATTTACTCTTCATTGGCGTCTTTCATTTCCGCAATTATTTACGACCGAGGAATTTTCTATTTTCTCCCTCGATGCATTTGCAAAAACTTTCAATGGGAAACTCCTGATTGGAAAACGTGGGAAATATCATGAAATCATTTGTTGTGCAAGGTTTTCATATTTTTTTTTTAATTTCCACCATACAGGAGGGGATCTTGATCTTGTGGAAAGTCGACGGAAAGGGAAGATTGAACCAGAACGTCCTGCTGCAGGAAAACATCCAGGAGCAGCCGACGTTCCTCGTCCTCTTGAATCCTCCGACAGTCGACCCTGCATTGTTCGTGTTTATGAAAACTTTAACATTTCTATGAAAACTATAACTTAACGTTTCTGTCGGTGTTAAATTATTCATCGAATTAATTAAAGTTCTGAATTTATTGATTATAAGGACTAACATTTATATTCAAATATTTTTATTTGTCATATAATTGAGATTGGATTTGATGTTTTCAGTGAACTGGCATTTGCTCAGTGTTTAGACTGTGAATTTAACTCTAGTGAATCATTTCTAAAACCTGAAAAGAGTAATAAATAATAAATATTTTTACAATCCGTGCAATTGTAAATGTATTATTATCGTTATTATTACAACAACAATGACTATTATTATTACTACATCATTTATCAAAAAATCATATCCAGCGACATAAAGAGCCTGGCTAGAGCAGCCGTCAGCGGCGACGAAACAGCGTTGGACATGTTTTCATGGAAGAGGGGAAGCAACAAGATTCCTCTCACCTCATTGGGCCCTCAGGAAGCCTTGACCTACTTTGTGGGTGGAGCTAAAGGTTAATAAATTAGTTTGATTGTGATGATTAACAATGCCTTCGATAAGTGCTATTAAGGTAGTAATTCTGACATTATCTGTAGCTATACAAGTTAGCAACATATTCAACTTAATCGACGTCAGTGGTTTCAATAGCGACCGTATCAATAGCGTTAACCTTCGACCCATCAGGTGGGGTCTTCTACCTGGACGAGAAGCTGAAGTTGGAAAAGAAGTTGAGCGTGGACGGATCGGTGAGGAAGTTACTTTTCCACGAGGAAAGGAATCTTCTGGTGACGCTGTCCTCGTCCATGATGGTGACTTTGACCAGCGTCGAGCAGGACAGCAAAGATACGAAGATGCTCATGAGTGTAGGTGATAATGATGATGGTTTTGGTGATGGTGATAATGATGATGGTTTTGGTGATGATGATTATGATGGTGGTATTGTGATGATGATGATGATTTAAGTGGATGGGCTGGTAATGATGTTAGCAATACAGTGATGGCAATGATGTAAATCATTTTCCTTGCATGTGATGATGACGATGATGATGGTAATACAAAGGATTAGTTGCAGTACTGCAAAGATATTAGCTTTGTTTACATGCAATGTTTACATTCAAATTGATTGATGACTCACAATTAAATTTCGATTATGAAATTTGTTCTTTTTTTTTTCTTAAATCGAGATAATTGTGAATTGAAACAATTTAAATATTTACTTTAGGTTAAAATAAACGGCAGGCCGAGCACCTCGGACATGATCTGGGCGGGCAGGGGCCTCCTTGCCACGTGCACTGGGGAGAGATACGTCAGGTTAAAAGTGGACGGTGATGGTGATGTTGATGATAATGGTGACGATGGTGATGATGGTGATGATGGTGATGTTGATGAGGGTGATGATGATTGTGGATATGCTGGTAATGTTGTATTTCAAGTATTTCATTGTGGTGATGATGGTTGGTGAAAATGAATTATCAGAATCATGGTGGCGGTGGTAATGATGATGATGAAGATGGCGATGCTTATGATGGTGGTAATAATAAGGGCATTCATGAGACATCGCCAAAGAAACTGTTTTTCGGAAAAAATTGTGTGCTTTTTATTAATAATTTGAAGGTCATAATAATAAAAGTATTAAGGCCTTGAAAATTAAGAAAGATATTTTAAAACCTTTTTTGAAATTTTTGCACCTCGAAATTTCTGACTAGAAAAAATAAGAAGCATTTAGTTGATGATGATGACGACAACGACGATGATGATGATGATGATGATGATGATGATGATGATGATGACGACGACGATGATGATGATGATGATGATGATGATGATGATGACCTTGTAGTTTCAATGAATGGATCTTTAACAAGATCTTCCATATGTAAGATGTATTGTTTCTAGATTATATTATAAAGCAGCCAACATAAATGTACAATAAATATAAGTTTTGGTAGTGTTGACATTGAGATCACTTGGTATTATTATCGTTGTTATTACCATTATTATTATCGTTGTTATTAACATTATTATTATTACTATTGCTGTTGATGTTATAATAATAATAATAATAATAATAATAATAATAATAATAATATAATAATAATAATAATAATAATAATAATAATAATAATAATATAATAATAATAATGATAATGATAATGATAATGATAATGATAATGACAATGACAATGACAATGACAATGACAATGACAATTATTATTTCAGGATATGGGATGTGGATAAGGATGAGAATTACATACTCCAGGTCAATGAGGACCACTCAACCAATCCAGCTGGAATCATCTCCTCAATTTCATTCTCCAGCAAAGGTTTTAAACTTTTAAAAAATTTATATTATTAATTATTTAATTTCCATTGCATCACAAATATGGAATAATTTTCCAAGGTTTTCCTAATTAATATTAGGTTATTTGAAAGGCCAAAAACATGAATGTAAATCTTGTGATATTCTTAGAAATAGAATAGATTTAGTATTGACTAGGATTATTGGCTTAATATGTTTGCAAGAGTATTCAACAGCATTATCGTTTTTTGTTTGAAAACTCATAGTTCTCAATCAGTCAATCAAAAAATGAATCAGTCAATCAATCAACCAATTAACCATTCAATCAAGATTGATAATTAGAAGTGATCTAACAACGACTTTAGCAAATAAAATAATTTTAAAAAAATAATAAAATATTTTCCAAGGCATCCTGGCTTGTGGAGCTGAGAATGGCAAAGTCCTCCAGTGGAAGTTTGCCCCTTTGTTGGGGGACAAGAAGAACAGGGCGGAGCCAGAGGATGATTGGCAGCTTCAGAACGTGTCCGTCGTCTCCGGAACAATTCTGGACGTAGGGGTGGGTAGATGATTTAGATTAAAATATTATTTGATTCGCAATGTCGGTTTATTACATTAAACAAAATATTAATTTATATATTTAATAAATACATAATTATTAAACTCTATTTATTAATATTTTTCATTGTCCGTCACACTGAAGTAACATAGAATTAAGATATAAAAATGATTAAATTAGTAATTACCTGAATTGAAGTTTTTTTTTATAAATATATAAATTATTAATTTTCTATAACGTAACAAATTATTAATTTTCTGAAACGTAATAAATTATTATTTTCCAGTTTGGTTCGGGCAAGAACCTCCTTGCTGTGAACACGTCCGATGCCATGTACATCCTCCACGAACAGGAACCGGCCGCTCATTGCTGCAGAGAGGTGGAGTTTTTGTGCTAAGAAATATTTTATTATTTCAAATATTTTATTGAATAAGTTGATTTACATTTGGGTATCTCACATGGTGTTTTTACTTGTAATCACACCTGTACTTGTGGTGTGGCCATTTTTTGATTCTCATAATTGTATTTATACTTCAGTACTTAATTTGGTACTTGAGCATATGTCTTTGTCTGTTGGTCAGACTAAAACATGCTGTCGTCGTGATTGTTGTTGACATAATTACATTAATTAACATAATTTACATATTTAATTAATAATTACATAATTATAATTCATAATTTCTCCTCAAAAGTTTGCAGTCGTCCAGACGGGCAGCATGCAACTGTCGGTGGACAACTACGAGACGAACGAGCACTTTAGTCTCAACACGGACATTCAGATCAAGGAACTCTGCTGCAACAAGGTTTTGGAGGAATTATCACTTTTAATGATAATTAATTCATTATTTAATTTAAATTTTTTATAATTATTTTTAACAATTATTTAATCATTTTAATTTCTAGTACTAACGGATAAGTAAAAATAAAAATTAGAAATGAATTTAAATGATTTGATAAATTATTTATTATTTATTAATTATTTATTTTAAGGTTTTCCTCAGTAAACGACCACTCATTTCAATGGTTACATTTTGAGTTGATTTCAATTTTTCCTTGATTTGTAATTTTTTTTGTTTAAATTCAATTTTTCTTCGTTATTTATTTTTAAATTTATTTCAAATTCCGTTTAATTCTTCATCCTTAAAATGTGTCATGGACTTCCAGCTTCATTAAAACATGATTTTAGTTGTTCAAATAACT
Organism: Whitmania pigra; assembly: GCA_021613335.1. Classification (NCBI taxonomy): domain Eukaryota; kingdom Metazoa; phylum Annelida; class Clitellata; order Hirudinida; family Haemopidae; genus Whitmania; species Whitmania pigra. The sequence continues at coordinate 409,161 of JAJTWR010000450.1, read as the reverse complement.
TTTATTAATTATTTAAAACCAGTTATCTGGTCGTCGTACAAAATGTTATTTAACGGCATCTGGAAGTTGGAATGAAAAAATTAAAAAAACACGGAATTTTTCTGTTGGCAGGATGCCGTTGCCATAGCAAATGGCAAGAAGGTGGTTGTCTATGACGTCACGGGAGGCCCATCCTCGTCGCACGTGATTGGTTCGTTCAGCTCCGACACTCACCTGATCTCCATGTACGAGCAGAATCTCTACACACTCGAACCTGGAAAGGTTCAAGTCAGGAATTTCCAGGTGAGTGAGGATTTTTTGTGACATTGATATATAAATATATGTAAGTATAAATATAAATATAAATATATTTATTTATTTAACATAGGGTAAGAGCTTCCTGATTTGTCTTGAGCTGGCTATAATAAATGTATTTAAATTAGTTATAAAATATAATAACAATGTTATAATATACAATTAATTGTAGATTGTAATAACAATGTCACTAGTGTGCAATTATTTATAGATTATAATAATAATGTTTTAGTATACAATTAATTATAAATTCTATTAATAATGTCATAATTTACAATTGCTCACCTCACAGGGCACTGTGAAACAGTTGCTTGCATTTCCAAGCCCAGAGGACGAGCTCGTGTCGATGTTTGTGACGTCGAGTTTCCTCGTCATCGCGTCCAACACGACTCAAGTCAAGGTCTTTGATCTCTCGAGAAGGTGGGGTTGGTTTGGTGATGTGGTGATAACTGTTAGCCACAATAACGTTAAAATAATAATAATAATAATGGTGATAATAATAATAATAATAATAATAATAATAATAATAATAATAATAATAATAATAATAATAATAATAATAATAATAATAATAATAATAATAATAATGATGATAATGATGAAGATAATGATAACAATTATATTAATGATAATAATAATACTAAAGTACATTAAAATTACTTGACATTAAAGATCACCACAAATTGTAATTAGGGAGGCAAAGAACCACTCCGGTCCGAAACAATTTTCAGGAATAATTTCCGACCTCCAGAGGATCATCGGTGCAAAGTGCAACTGCAACGGGTCGAAGGTCAGCCTCATCGTTGCCAAGGTGAGCTCATTCCGTGTGGCAATTGTGAAAGTGATGATGATGATGATGACGATGATAATGGTAATGATGATGGTGGTGATGATTATGATAATGATGATGATGATGATGGTGGTGATGATAATGACGACGACGACGACGACGACGATTGGCAATCTTAAATGGTAAGTCTGATAACAGCTATAACACAATTCCATACTCAACATCGTAATCGCCTGCCACGTTATAACTTCTATTCATTACTCATCACTGGCGTATTACAAGAATTCGTAATCAACTCAAAATCATAATCATAACCGACAGAGCGACGGAACGACCGACGGAAGACTGCACATTTGGGACACGGAATCGAACTCGATGCAGTACTTTAACTTCGCCACGGGTAGGGACGATGCAGACGAGATTGGTGGCTCTCTGGACAGGTGGGTGATGATTATAATGATGACAGGTGGCAACAACATTGTGTTGATGATGATTATGATGATGATGGCCATTTATTTTGTTTTATTTTATTAAGTTGACTTGTGTGTAATTTGGTTATGATTTGCTGAGAAGCTGTATCAGTTTATAAATGAAATTATGTTACATTATCATGTAGTTAATTGTTAAATTGATCATGACCATGAATATTGTTATTATTATTACTTTTTGCTATTTTTTAGCAATTAACAGCACTGTATAATATTGATTTGAACCATTTTTCTCGACAAACAGATCGTGCTCGAAGATGTAAGTTCAAAGATGCGGAGGAAGTTTTTCTCGTGTTTCATGTTTGCATGTTACTATGACGACCAGTTGGCACGTTACTGTGCCGGAGAACGAAAATATTTTGTCCACCAGTTTCTAACCATTCGCTTCCATTTGATTGGGCAGCAGTCCTTGTTGGAACTGGAAATGATGTTGTTGTCGTTGATGTTGTTGTTGATGTTGATGTTATTGTTGTTATATTCCTGTCTGAAATGATGATAGACATCAGGATTGTTTTGCTAATACCTGCATGCTATTCGTCGTGTTAATTTTAGCTTGAATTAATTAAACGTGATGTAATTGACATCCATCCATTTATCCAACCATCAATTATTCCATTCATCTTCTCTTTCATTTAAGTGATTTTATAATATTTCAAGGTAAATCCTGGAATTGTTTAGTTTACTTCAGTGATGCACCATTATGCATTCCCGCTTCTCCTCTTCATCACCATCATCATAGTCATCACCACCATCATCATCACTGTTAAATCACTGTTAAAACCATCAATGACCGTAAATACACCATCCACCAATGCAGTGGCAGAGACCAGAGTGCCAAGGAGGTTCGTGGTCGCATACCCACGGTTCACCACTGGGACCCCGAGGATCCGAAGTTGCTCGTCTGCGAGGCGAAGTTCGTGCCGACGAAAACCGGTCGAGTCGACGATGAGCCAAAGAACGTTGGGAATGAAGGAATGAACGTAAGTCTGTCTGATCAGTTAGTCTGGAATTAGAAATCTCTGAATTTGTAGAAGGAAATTCTGTTGTTATTAGAATATTTTGCTATGTGATATATATGTGGATATTAGAATTATTAATGATTAATGTTATTATTATATCGTCATCATCCCCATCATCATTGTCATCCTCATGACATTAGTTAATCTTGTTTCAACATTAAATTAATTAATTTCATTCCTAGGTGGACGTGATGGTCGTGTCATTGTTCGTGACCTCCGACCACGGCATACTCGTCCACGACAACTTCCCACTGGACGGCAACAACAACAACAACAACTGCACGAGGCTCGTATCCATGGACATGCCATATTACTACTTCACCAGGGGAAAGGTTGAACCTGGACACCTGCTTCTTATTATTAATTATTAATTACTAATTACTGTCTGTAATACTTTATGATCACTTTTATTACTTTTATCACCTGCATTACTTTGATTACCACCTGTAATAGCATTTGTATTACTTTGATTACCACCTGTAATATCACCTGCATTACTTTGTTTTTATGGATAGTAACATAATAATAGTAATAATTTGTAATATTCAATAATAATGACAATTAATCGACCGCCATTCGACCGACAGCAGAACGCAGTTGCTCACTCCTCGAGCAGCCAATCGGTGATCTTCTCTTCAAAACAACAACAACAACAACACCAGAAGCAACAACAACATCACCAACAACAGCAACAACAACAACAACAGCAGCTGACGTTCAGCATCGACGACGACTCCCCCTCCTGCCGAAGGATCCACAGGAACTTCGTGGGCCTCGAAAAAACCGATCGAGAGGGAAGGGAGGCCATGATGAACTTCAGTTTCCATCTGACGCTCGGAGACATGGACGAGGCGTTCAAGGCCATCAAGTTGATCAAGAAGTCAGTTCTTGTTTTGCTGCTGCCGACGATGGTTGTGGTGATGATGATGATGATGATGGTGATGATGATGATGGCGGTGATGATGATGATGGTAATGGCGGTGATGATGATGATGCCTGGTGGAGATTGAGTGTTATTGAAAAGGTTTTCAGTAACAAAAGTTATTTCTGTTTTTATAAGTATTAAATTGTATTTGTAAGTTTAGCTGATTACTAAAATTATTTCAATAAATTTCATTATTATCTGCCATGTTGTCAATTCCTAACAACCGCAGCGAGTCCGTGTGGGAGAACATGGCGAAGATGTGCGTGAAGACGAGGAGACTCGACGTTGCACGTGTGTGCCTCGGGAACATGAGGGACGCCAAGGGTGCAAAACTCCTCCGAGAAGCTGTCGAGAAATATCCAGAGGAGGATGCCCAGGTTGCACAACTGGCCATCATCCTCGGATTATATGTGAGTGGTGGTGATGATGACGACGACGACGATGATGATGGTGATAGTAGTTGCGATGATGATGGTAGTGGTGGTGATGATGATGATGATGATGTTAGTGGTGATGATGATGATAGTGGTTGTGATTGTTATGGTCATAATAGGAGGATGCAGAGAGGCTGTTGAAGAACTGCAAAAGGTACGACCTGCTCAATGAGTTCTATCAGGACAGCGGAGACTGGGACAAGGTGAGGCATCCTTATTTGTCATTGCTCATGAATAATTAATACTTAGCCTTTGTTGTTCATGATTAATTAAAACTAGATTATAATAAGCTTTTAGTAAAAATTAAAAAAAAAAAAATCCTTCCGATAATTTAACCGACATTGGCATGCAAGTTAGCTCGGAGGGTAGAGTGCCTGGGAACGATGCCAAAAGCAATGGCCGGCACGTGTCGTGTTCGCGACCCAGCTCGAACACCACAAAGCGCCCCTTGGATGCAGGGCTATACGAATGGCTGAACACCCCTGATGCACTCACAGTCATACAACATGACCGTGAAAAGTTGGATAAGTAACTGAATAAGATTTTGATTACCATTGAACCTATCCTCCTCAGTTCTCCTTCAGTAACAGAATCAATATCGTAAGGATTATCATAGCCACCATCATCACCATCTAAAAATCATCATCACCATTTCGTCATCATCACCATTTCGTCATCATCATCATCGTGGTCCTTGATGACCCTCGCAGGCGCTCGGAGTCTCGGAACTGCACGACCGGATAAATCTGAGGAGGACAAATTACAACTTTGCCAAGTTTTTGGAGGCGGGAAACAACATCGAGCAGGCCATCGAGCAGTAAGTTTCAAGGTCACTCTGTCAATTGTCTCCTTGTTCTTGGAAATTTGTAAATGACCTACAAATAGTCTAGAAATAATTAATAACAATAATAAATGATGAAATAATTTCAACATGAAAATCTAAAAGTAATTGATAAAAATAATAAGTGATATAAATGAGTTATAAAATAAATTTTAAAATAAAATCCAAGTAATCCAAGAATAATTACTAAAATTATTAAGTAACAAAATAAATGTAACATAATAATACAAATAATTAACATCTAACAGTTACAAGAAGTCAAAGACCCACGTTTTCGAGATTCCTCGCATGTTTCTCCAGTCGAACGTCGAATCTTTGAAAGATTTCATCGACTCGAGCGACGACGAGTGAGTTTCGCTTTTTGTCGTCGTCAACAACGATTTATTAACTGATCAATAATATTATTAATAATAACAATATATAATGATAATGGTAATAATAATAATAATAATAATGATAATAATAATAATGATAATGATAATAATATAATAATAATAATAATAATAATAATATAATAATAATAATAATAATAATAATAATAATAATAATAATAATAATAATATGATAATGATAATAATAATAATAATTCTTCTGAGATAAGATGCGTGATATACTTTTAGTTTAGTACATTTAAACTTGGCATGTTAATCTAAGGAAAACTGATTACTTTCTAAAATAATTACCACTTTTGTTTATCATCATTATTATTAAATTAATTACTGGGTTTATTGATTGAGTTCGTTTGAGAATAATAAATAGCTCAATTCGTGATTGGCCAATTGCTTTGGTGGGCAGGGCTATGTACCGATGGTGGGCCCAATACCAGGAGGGGATTGGGGAAATGGAGGAGGCGGTCGTTTATTACGAGAAGGCTCATGATTCCTTCTCACTGACCAGACTTTACTGTGCCCTCGACCAGCTGGACAATGTGAGTCATGGCGTTACTTTGGCATCATCATCATCATCGTCATCGTCATCATCATCATCATCAGTGACAATTAATAATAATAATAATAATAATAATAATAATAATAATAATAATAATAATAATAATAATTTTAATAACAATAATATTCATCATCACCATGACCAGGCGGCAAAGGTTTGTGAGGCGAGCAAGGACAGGGCTGCCTGTTACCACATTGGCAGGAAGTACGAAGGAATGGGAAGAATCCAGGAGGCCATTGGTTATTTCAACAAGGCACAGGCGCTCGGCAATGCCATCAGACTGTGCAAGGTCGTGATGATGATGATGATGATGGTGGTGGTGATGGTGATGATGATGGTGATGGTGGTGGTGGTGATGATGATGATGATGGTGATGGTGGTGGTGATGATGGTGATAGGTATTACATTAAAGCATTATTGAGGAGAAACAATAACAGAACTTAACGACATGAATGCTGCTGCTGCTGATGATGATGATGATGATGATGATGGCGATGAGGATGATGATGATGATGATGATGATGATGATGATGATGAAGAGCTGCTCCAAATTCAGGATGGAAACTTCGACGACAAGTTGCTGAACATGGCCATAAAAGGAAATGCAGACGACATGCTGGAGGCGGCGAGGTACTGCGAACAGAGGCCTGGATTCGAGGAAAAGGCGGCTCTCCTCTACCACAAGGTATTTTATCATCATCATCATCATCATCATCATCATAATTATTTTCATAATCATCATCATCATCATCATAATTATTTTCATAATCATCATCATCATCATAATTATTTTCATAATCATCATCATCATCATAATTATTTTCATAATCATCATCATCATCATAATTATTATCATCGTCATTTTTGCAAAGATTCCAATGATGTTCCAAACATTTAAATTATGGATTGGATGATCAGAGAATTACATAAGTTTGAAATAAAAGTTTATATTATTAATATAAAAGTTTAAAAGATATTAAAAAAGTTAAAGAAATAAAAGTTTATATTATTAATATGAAGTTTGAAATGTTCTTCTAAGGCGGGTTATTCGTCGAAAGCCCTCGAGTTGGCGTTCGAGAAGAAGCAGTTTGCAGCCCTGCAAATCATCTCGGAATCCTTCGACGAGACCACGGACCCCCCACTCCTGCAGAGGTGTGCCGAGTTCTTCGTCGAGAATTCGCACTTCGATCGGGCCGTTTCACTCCTCGCTTCGGCCAAAAAGGTGAAATGGAGTGAAATTTATGTAATGTTTCACGTGATAGATTATTGCATTAACTAAATTATTATAACATTGTTATTGCAATTATTGTAAGAGTTTATTGATCTATAAAGAGAAAATTAACCATTTCAGTTGGGCTCGGAATTTTATTCTAAAATTCAGTTCCTAATTATTTGTTTCGACCAGTAATTATCATGTAAATAAGATTTAATTTGTGGTTAACTTGAGATTGTTAATCAGCCCCAATAATTATTATCAGCCACGACATCGTCGACACGCTTGGTTTAAAATTATTTCAAATTATAATCGGGCGTCGATTCGTCCGCAGCACATGGAAGCTCTGAGGATTTGCAAGGACCAGCACGTCCCCATGACCGATGAACTCGTCGAGAAACTGTCTCCTCTCGACAAGGAATTGAACTTTTCTGCCGTCGAAAAGAACAAAATCCTCGAAACGATCGGAGACGTCTGCATGGATCAGAGGCAGTACCACCTAGCCACCAAGAAGTTCACCCAGGCAGGAAACAGAATCAAGGTTTGTTTTTGTTTTGGTGTTGTCGTTTTTTTTTTTAAATTTTTTATATTTTTAATTTGTCTGCCATCGAAATTTTAATTTTTAATTGTCTTTGTTTTAATTAAAATACTGAGACAATATATTTTCACCGGCAATTATATTCATTTCCTGCTGGAAATTATTTTTAAGCCTTTTATTTAATTAAATTCGCTAAAACAACAAAACCTAACCATTCCATCATATCCAGGCCATGAAAGCCTTGTTGAAATCCGGAGACACGGAAAAGATAATCCTGTTCGCCAACGTTTCTCGGCAGAGGGAGATCTACATCATGGCCGGTCATTACTTGCAGACGCTCGACTGGCAGAAAGATCCGGAAACGATGAAAAACATCATCAAGTTCTACACCAAGGGACAAGCCCTCGGTCATCTCGCAGGATTTTACGAATCTTGCGCCGAGGTTTGTCGTTTGGAAATCGCTTCGAAACCGATCGTTACGATCGTTTTCAAAATGTTTCTTGACTTTTGACACGGCAAGATTTAACCGATTGAACAGAAAGCAGAATAATGGTGATTATTACTCTGCCAGTTCCAATATGTCGGGGTTCCTGGGCTTTTACAGCTTTATTGCAGCTCCACTAAAAATTTATTCAATACTTGTTTATATTATTTCATGATTAAATTCCTAAACATTTATCAGCTGGAGATAGACAGGTACCAGGACTATGCAAAGGCCATGGGTGCTCTGGGTGAGTCCTGCAAGTTGCTGATGAGGGAGTTGAAGACGAAAGGCGACGATGAAAACCTGCAGACGAGATTGGACAGACTGAAGGACAGAATGACGGTTATCCATAGGTTCTTAGAGGCCAAGAAGTAAATAACGTTTATGAGATTTTTTTTCAATTCTAAAAATGTTTACATTATTTCTTATTATTTACGTGAAATTATTTTCTATTTGTTTTTATGTTTATCTGATATTTCGAGTGCCTCGTTCAGGTCAGAAATTATTCTTGATTAATGTTCGTTCCATGAATTCGTTCGTTATAAAATTAATTCTTTAATTTATTCATTACCACTTTTTATAATCATTCTCTATTTTGTTTCGACAGTCTCAACAACACGGAGTCAATAAAGATCTGCCAGAGTTTGTTGGCAGAACCAGACTGCGACGATGCCGTGAGGATCGGAGACATTTTCGGTTTTATGACCGGGTTTTTTGCACAGACTGGAAAGTGGAAAATGGTAAGTTACCGTAGAACTGTGGAATGAATTAATGATAGTAATAATAATAATAATAATAATAATAATAATAATGATAATGATAATGATAATGATGACGATAATAATGATAATAATAATTTACCACAAACATTTATTTTTTCTTATTAATCCACATTTGCCCACATTTGTTCACATCCAGGCTTACGGATGCATCGAGGAGCTGCAGAAGAGGATGTCAGAAGTCGATGTCGTCCGGTACATCGGGAGGGACACTCTCGAGTCCGTGCACTCGGCCCTCAACCTGGAGTTCGTGGACCCTCGTCAGAGTCACTCTGGCAACAACTCCAATGGCAACGATGAGGAGGAGGTTCTCGACGAAGACATTCCCGTTGAAGACTGATCGTGTTTCCTCTTCATCGATCGTGTTTCCTCTTCATCGATCGGGATGCCGCTTCATCGGCTGATTGTGATTTTTTATTTTGAAGATGAATTTTCTGGGTTTCAGTTGTTCGTTCGATGGTTGGTTTGTGACACTAAGCAGTTTAGTTTTCAGTTTTTTTTTGTGAATTCTAATACGTTTTATGAATAAAAATTTTTAATTAAATATTTATTTTTATTTATGACTTAAAATACCATCGAACCGTTGCTTATTGGTCAGTAATTGCTATTTGGTCAATTGCAACACTGGTATCTATTTTAGACAAGATCCCTCTTAGAGTGAATATTTTAAATATTTTCTAACATTTTATATCAAAAGCGATTAACATATCTTCTATCTTATCAAGCTTTAAGTGCTTCTGAGTTCTTCATTTGTACTCCTTATCTTCTGACAAACTCAGTTAAATTTGGACCAGCAAAAAAAAAAAAAAGCTAATCCTAACTAAACGCTACCATGGAGGATGTGAATAATTTCCACTGGGTGGATTACCTCGTCTTCGCCTCGTTCCTTGTCCTCTCTGCCCTCATCGGGGTCTTCATCGGTATCAGGGATCGACACAAAATGACCTCTAAAAACTTCCTGACTGGCGGAGGAAACAACCACTGGATTCTGGTTGCCCTTTCGATGCAGGCGTCGTTTCTTTCCGCCATCTTCATCCTCTCCATTCCAGTCGAGATATACGTTGGAGGGACTATGTATTATTATTTGGCTGCTGCTTACATAGTGTCCATTCCGTTCTCAGGGTATTTCTATATGCCCATATTTTACAAGATGAACATCTTAACGGCTTACGAGGTAATTACTCGGTTGCTTGGAAACGGATGCGTTCTTAAGATTCGTTTTTGTTCAAATAAATGTTTTTTTTTAATTCACATTTAAATGGATTTTATGTGACACATTCACTGACCTATTAACACTGACCTATTAACCTAATTATTGTTCAAGTACCTCGAGATTCGTTTCAGCAAAGTCGTCCGAACCTTCTGCGCTGTCACCTTCTGCGTCCAAATTGTGGGTTTTTGAGCGGATGATTTTTTTTTCAAATTGTTTCAGTTTCTGCTATATTAAATGCATTTTAAATGATGAAATGATGAATCTTTTGATGTAAAAACCATGGTAAATGCTTTTCTGATCAACATTTGTTCATGTGAACTGTTGGCACGGGTAAACCTGATTGCATTTTAATAGCTGACAATATTTTTCAAAGCTTCTCTATTTGTCCGTCGTCCTGTATACACCTGCATTGGCATTATCACAAGGTGAGAACATCATTGGAAACGTATTAGAATAGAGCATCTTATTTTGAAACTTATGAAGACATTAATGTCAATGTTAAGTGACTGACCTTTCAATTCCCGTGTCAATTGCACTCTGCGGTTTGGTCTGCACTTTCTACACATTCCTGGTTGGTTTTAGAATATTTTTTTTTATTTTGAAACAAATTCTTAAATTCATAATCAATACTTTAATAATAAATGCATAAATACATGTACAACAACCTTAGACCAAAATGATCGTAAGCTCAAATTGTCAAGCAACAACCAATTTCAAACTTCAACCCTAACAAAACCAATCAACGAACTCATTTCATTAAATTAAGGGCGGCATGAAAGCCACAATCTGGAATGACTTCTTCCAAATGCTCGTCATCGCCTCCACGTTGATCTGCGTCATCGTCTTTGGATCTCTCAACGTTGGAGGTTTGTCCAGAGTGTGGCAGATCAGCGTCGAAGGAGGAAGGATTGACTTTACTGAGTTGGTGACAAACGCCATTGAGATGAAAATTCAAGAACTTTTTATTTAAATTTTATTCATTCGAATTTTATTTAAACCTTTTTTTAATATAAAGTTTCCGTGCAAATCCGTCCTTAAAAACCACATTTTGGACTCAAATGATCGGAGGTAGTGTCATCACGATGACGATGTACGCGTCAAATCAAACGACCATCCAAAAGTTTAACAGCGTCAGTACTCTGAGGGACGCTAAGAGGTAAGTCACCAAAATGTTTTAGTGTGTGGTAACATGATAACATGATAACTCATATTACATGTTACAAGTTACACGTTAGATCAATAAATATGTTTCGCTTCAGTAAGTAACAATTACAATGCGAGGTAATAACACAATATTACCTGTATGAATTGGATAAATTTGTGATGCTACATAACTGAACATTCACGTAAAATTTCTTTTAGTAAATTTTTTGTTGCTAAAAGCGTCAGCAATGTGGACAATCTGGCGACGTAAAATATTACTTTCAGATCGATTTGGGTAGCAACGTTTTCATCGATCATTTTCCTAACCATGGTCTGTCTGGCGGGTTTAGTTGCTTATGCAAACTACTGGAACTGCGATCCTCTGGAAAGTGGAAAGATTTTGAAATATGATCAAGTCAGTTAACAAATTTTCTTCCCCGAGTTTCAATCAATTTTTATGTTTGACAATAATCAATCAGAGGTTGAATGGTTGACAATCAATCAGAAATTGACGACCTTCAAATGTTGCAATGGCAGGATTTCTATTCTTAGCCACAGATAATATTTATTAGCCTTCGTCGATAACACTTTTTAAAGTTCAAGTACTTGAATATACTTGTTGTTATGAATTTGTTTATTATTACATGAAACTATAAAAATATACCAGTTGAATAATGGTTTTAAAATGTATTTATTATTATTTTTACTATTTGTAAATTAAAACAGTTGGTGCCACACCTTGTAATGGACGTCATGGGACATCTCCATGGCTTACCTGGGCTCTTCATAGCCGCTACCTTCAGTGCTGCTTTGAGGTTGTTACAATAACTATAATATTAATAATTATTATTAATTTGTATTATTAATACAGTATTATATGATACAATAAAGATGAATAATAAATTGTTATTGTTATTATTATTATTATTAGAAATTATTTTTCCATCTCAAACATATTCAAATTTACTATTACAATATATATAAACATATATATATATACTATTAATACATTCATACGATATGCAAATTAGGTATTATCATAAATTATATAACTTATTTATGTTTCTCCATCATTCCAGCTCCCTTTCTGGAAGCCTGACAGCTCTTTCGGCCGTCATCCTCAGTGATTTCATTGGGCCGCTAAGTTTGAAGATGAAAGGAAGACATTTGGAGGAATCAACCAAGTCACTAGTGTCAAAAACTCTCAGTAGGTTGTCATCTATATGAATGAATTCCTGGCGCTTCAATGAATTGATGAATTCAAATACTGGCACTTCATTAACCGCACACAATTACCACAAACAGCTCTCTCACTCGGCCTTTTGATAACTGGCCTTGGTTTTGCCGCCCAGTACTTCGGAGATGTGGTGATCCAAGTCAGCTTCAGCATCTTTGGATTCGTCGGTGGTCCATTGCTGGGGGTCTTGACCTTGGGAATATTCGTGCCCTTCATCAACGTCACTGTGGGTTTCTATTCTTGTTTCTGTTGAGGTGGAATTTCCTTATTGGAACTTCACAAATGCTTCCACAGGGGGTGGTGGCCGGCCTGCTGTCGAGCCTTGTGATAACCTCATGGATAGCCATCGGGTCGATTGTGGCAGACCTGCCCCCGATAACTCTGCCAACAAGCATTGCTGGTTGTCATAGCAATTCGACCACAGTCTTTCCAAAGACGACGACGATGTTATACGATTGGGAAACCAGTTATCCGTGAGTCTGACTTTTCGGTGATTAGTTCGGTTATTTTTGTGTTTGAGAAAAACAAAGACTTCTTAATCCACTTAAATCGTTTTTGTCAATCCTGTCAACGTCATCTTAGTTCAATCGGTTACCTTTACGTCATCACACTTTACGTCATCGTTACGCTGTCATGATCGTCACTGCTTGCACTTGTTTGGAATGAAAAGTCACGCTTTTTGAGAGTTAATGTTTCTTCTTATTTTTTAAAAATAAATAAAAAGAAATCCCCAAGAATCTCAAGTCCTGAGCATCTACAAAGTCTCCTACATGTACTACGGAGTGATCGCTCTTATTATATCGACCCTTGTGGCTGTTCCAGTGTCTCTCCTGACTGGTGAAGTTATTTATGATATAATTAATAATTATAACTTTTATATTTACGTTTATAATAACAATAATGACATTAATAATAATTAGTAATAATAGTAATAATAACAATAATAATAATCTCAAGGTCGAACGAGAAAGGTCAATTCTAGGCTTGTGGTTGATTACCGAAACACGTGCTACTGTTGTCCTCCCTTGAAATTCCAGAAAACGCATTTCATCTGTGGAACCCAATTGGAAGAAGAGGTGAGTTGACGCCGTTGCATGGAAAAACTCAGAAGAACAAAAGGTCAAACTGGGATTTGAACTCGATAAGTTCGGGCCTGATTAAAATTGTTCGATGCCGAAGTTGTTGCAGCAAATAACTGAGTGGCACACAAATTCAGAAATGAATTAATTTTTTTCTTTTTGTTAAATTGATTCTTTGAAACAATTTCCAACTTTTTAAACTTGAATCTAGGAGCTGTCTACTCCAGTTGACTCGGGAAAACGTGCCAACAACAGTTACGCGAACGAAACATTCGATGAGAGAAACGAAATCACTGTGAAGGTGACCATTCCAGAATATGAACGGGCACCTTATGAACAAGGTAGACGAGGAAGCCAACCATGTCCAAAGCACAACCACTTGCAGCCACCTACAATCACCGAAGCAATAGTACTGGAAGAAAACAAAAGTTCAGCTATTCAGTTCAATGACAGATTTTAATCTTAAAACTTGAATTTAAATTGAATAACCTTTAAGTGTTGTTTTAGAATGTTAAGAAGAGGCTCTACTTCTAAGAATATTTTCAATTGGATTGTTGTGACCCTAATTTCATTGTCTGTTGTTATGATAGTGTTTAATAATAACTAATAATTATTCCTCACTTTTATTATATTTTTTTATATTTTTTTGGCCAATATTCATCCGAACAAATGGTATTTTGTGACAAGCACAAAAAAGACGGCACCCCGTCATAACAGCCCGGCGGCAAAACAGCCCCGTCAGAATAGCCCAGCGACAAAATAGCCCCGACAAAACAGCCCCGTCAAAGTAGCGGTAAAATTGGTTCATTGTGGATTTGTTACATGTTCACATGACGTGATGATAAGGTGATTCACTTTGTGTGGCTCGAATATGTTGTACGTCAATCGATAACATAGATTAAATTCCAATTCAAACCCTTAATTGTACTTATTGCAACTCGGGGAAGGATCAAAAGAAATTAAACGATCAAAGGAACCTTCGTGACTTAATGAGTGTCTGGTAAATTCTCTTTGTGCAGATGGCATATGCTACTTGTCAATCGATAATTTATATTAAATACCAACTTGAAATGTTCATGTAAACTAAGGAAGTAGCCGGAATCTTAATAATATTTTAGACGATAAATCCTCCACTTAATGAAATTCCGTGATACCAATTAAACTCATAACGGTCGTAAAAGCATTCAAACCACGAACTTCGAACTAAATTTGGAATCAGTTATCAGTTAATGTATTCAACTCCTAAAAATTTTTTGTAATTTATTGACGGGGCTATTTTGACGGGGCTGTTTTGTCCTGGGCTATTTTGTCGCCGGGCTGTTGTGATGGGTCACCAAAAAAGACAAGACAAAGTTGTAATAAGGTTAAAGCTACCTTAATCCAAAACCGCCAATGTTTCAATTGGATGATTTAAGTGAACGATTTAAATATAAAATTAAGTAAGATCTCGCTTCTACTAACTATAATCCAATGATATTATTAGCATTAATTATTTTCATTAACATCACGAAAACATCGCAGAATGCGCACACGACAACAAAATTTGGGTTTGCCTTCAAAGGGCTGTGAAATCAAGTGGCTCTTGATAAATGTTATTCGCAGTACTCGATGTAAAATTATTTCAGGCTTTTTACAATTTCTGTTTTATTTTTATTTGTTATGGCAGCTGCATGAGAGGTCAAAATAAACTCGTCGTACATAGCTGAAGCTAAGTTAAGTAGACTTGATCTGAACTGCTGTTTCGTGTCCATATAATAGCATCGCCGGATTTGAGCTCAAATTTCAAATGCCGTTTTGTTTCAAAAGTTCATAAGAATAATTAAGTAAAGTCGAGAAAAATATTCTCTTTGTTTTTTTGTTACCATTTTACGTGAAAGCTGTCTTCTTTGTAAGATGGCAGTAACTGGTGTAATTCGATTCCACTGGGCAGACTACCTCGTCCTTGGAGTGTTCATGGTCATGTCAGCCTTCATAGGAGTTTTCATTGGCTTTAAGGATCGCAAGAAAATGACTTCAAAGAATTTCTTCACAGGAGGCGGAGACATGCATTGGGGCCTGGTGGCCTTTTCCATGCAGGCGTCCTTCCTGTCTTCCATCTTTTTGCTTTCCATGCCCGTGGAGATCTACGCTTGGGGTACTATGTATTACTATCTTATATTCTCCTATCTGATAGGGATCCCCTTCTCAGGTTGCTTCGTCATGCCAATTTTCTACGATCTTCAACTCATCAGCGCTTACGAGGTATTGTCGTATTTCAGCTTCAAAGTTCAATGCTTGTGTCTGATTTTTCAATTTAGTAAATTACAAACGCAAAAATATTTTCAAAATCTAACTTAAATTTTCAAGTATTTAGAAATCCGCTTCAACAAATACGTTAGAACGGCCTGCTCTCTGTGCTTCTTTCTGCAAACAGTAAGTTGAATTGAATGTGAGTTGCAAAAAACATTTTAGAAACAAATGATGATGTATTATTATTTTTTGTATTTTTCAGTTCCTCTACATGTCCGTGGTTTTGTACGCCCCTGCTTTGGCTTTGGCTCAAGGTAATAAGTTGACCTACTGGGTTTAAATGATTCCCGGTTCATGTTTATTAGTTTTCGCTTTCATTGCTAAATTCACATTTCAGTTTATTTATTTAAAGTTTATAATGCAAAAGCAATTTCGAAAAAGATCCAATATTCTTGTTATGTCTGCGAGTTTTTATCAAAATGGAAGCCCGCTCTCATTTGTGATTGGCCCATTTGAATTTTCCTAGAACTCTATAATATACATGTTTTTATAGGCTCTTAAAATTTGATTTTGTGATCATTAATATATTCACATAATAATATAATTACAATGATAATTAATATGAATATAATTAATAATTTCAGTTAGCGGTCTGTCGGTATCCCTGTCAATAGTAGTGTGCGGACTCGTGTGCACCTTCTACACCGTAATAGTTAGTACAAATCATTCCACTTTTACTTTCATAAATATCTAACGAAAAAATTATTTTTAAACTTAATAAATTAAATTGTTTTAAACTGAATTAAGTTAACTGACAAGAGAACTTTATCGATCAGGGCGGCCTGAAAGCCACAATCTGGAATGATTTCATCCAAATCATCATCATCGCCGTTGCCTTGGTGATCCTGTTGGTACTTTCACTTTTGAAGATCGGAGGATTTAACAAGATGTGGCAGATCAACGTCAGCGGAGGGAGAATTGATTTTGACGAGTAATTAATTGTATTCCTCTGCTTTAAAGACATTAATTGGGTTGTAATTTTAATGAAATAAAATTAAAATAATTAACGAATCACTAACAACTTTATGCTGAAACCAGTAATTTCATTTGCGGATAAACTAATTTATTAACTGAATCAGTAACTAATTAACAATAGATTCGGCGAATTGCGAAAAGAATTTGTTTAACCGGACTCTAAGCTAACAAATGATTGATTCTCAAATGATTTTATAGTTTCCATATTTATATATATTTATTTATTTGATTATAGTCCGTTGCATAACTGAGATGATTTGGACATTACAGCTTCCGAGTCGACCCCAGAATAAGGACCACCTTCTGGACTCAAGTGGTCGGTGGCTTCTTTGCAAACCTCTCCATGTTCGCCTCAAATCAAACTTCCATCCAGAAATTCTCAGGAGTCGGGACTTTGAAAGGAGCTAAGAAGTAGGAAACTAGAAAACTTTACTTATTTGTAAACGACTGTTAAAATCATTTTTTTTTAATTTTTTCCCGCGCAAGAGCTGTCATCTTGTGTGGAATTTCCATTGCATTGTTGTTTACGATGGTCTGCATCACCGGACTGGCGAGTTACGCACTTTATTCTGACTGTGACCCACTCGTTGAGGGAAGGATAAGGAAATATGACCAGGTGTGTGATGCCTTATTAATAGTTATTTTTACTATTTTTATTATTGTTATTGTTATTACTTAATAACTTGTTAATAAAATATATTTTTATGCAATAATTTATTATTTATACAATAAATTATTATTATTGTTAACAATATTATTAACTGAACTTTACCTATCATTATACTTGATTGTTCCAGATCATTCCACTGTTTGTTATGGACGTGATGGGACATTTACCTGGATTACCCGGTCTATTTATAGCTGCCGTCCTGAGCGCTGGATTAAGGTTATTTTTAGGTTATATAAGGTCATTAACTATTATTAATTATTATTTATTAAATGCTAATAATTATATTATTTGTTAATTATTAATATTATAATTACAATTTATTGCGAACAAGTGTCTCAATTGTGTAGTTCACTATCTGGAAACCTGAACGCCTTAACAGCTGTTACCCTGACCGATTTTATAAACCCTTTGTATGAAAAGTTCAAGGGTCATCACTTGGATGAAAGAATTAGAGCTCTGCTTTCCAGGGGACTGAGTTGGTTTTATTATTATTATTAGAGAATATTTTTAATAATTATCAAATTATAATTTATGTTTTATTATTGGTTTTATTATTAGAGAATATTTTTAATAATTATCAAATTATAATTTATATTGACGTTTTCAATAATCATAAAATTATACCATTATAATTACCAGGTCGGATGGCATTACGACTTAATGCTTATTATTATTAAAAAAAATTAGTTTTTAATAATTAAATTATACTCAGCCCTGGCATTTGGATTCCTGATTGTTGGTATGGGATTTGCCGCCCAATATTTCGGCGAGGTGGTCGTGCAGATGGTCTTCAGTATATTTGGCTTCGTGGGTGGTCCGTTGACGTGCACCATCATTTGCGGCATGTCTCTCCCGTTCCTCAACAGCAGTGTGAGTGGATGAATTATTGGAAGATGTTGAAAAATAATTAAACTCTTTCCTTTTGAATTTGAGTTATTGCTTTGCATTCATTACATTTTAAAATAAATCGTAAAAATAAATGCAAGGATAAAGCTGCATTAATTATTAAGCATCGATTAGATAATTTATTTATTTGTTTATTTATTTATTCACTTACTTGTTAAGGGAGCCTTGACCGGTCTAATTACGAGTCTGCTCGTATCATCGTGGATAGCGGTTGGCGCCCTTTTGAACAAGGTACCCAGAACTATGCTGCCTGTTGGTGAAAACTGCAGCCTCACAAACATCACCATGGCAACAGTTGTGCCCAGTACCGGAGAGTTGGTGATGTTGGATGATGAATATTCAGTGGTTTTAAATGATTAATTTTTTTAAATTAATTTTATTATTAAGCATTAAAAATTTATTAAAAATTAATTTAAACTTTAAAATGATTTTCTGTATATATAACGGCTTGTTTATTTGTTTGATTCAATTAAAAAAAAAACTACAGGTGAAGGGTTAGGCTAGGATACTGTTAGGTTTGGGTTAAGGCTAATAATATTATAATGTATAATTATTAATAATATTATAATGTATAATTATTAATATTATTATAATGTATAATTATTAATATTATTACATTTGCCTATAAATAACTCTGGATTTATTAGACATTTATATTTGTTATTTAATGCGATCGTAATTTCCACATAAGAAACTTATTTATTGATATTAGACAATCTAAAACCTGATTTATAATATTATTAAATGAATTTAAAAAATGTATACATTAAATAAATTTTAAAAATATACATATTAAATAAATTTAAAAAATATATACATTAAATAAATTTTAAAAATATATATATTAAATAAATTTTAAAAATATATATTAAATAAATTTAAAAATATATATTAAAGATTGAAGACGGAATCGTTTGTGATGAATCTCTATAAGATCTCACACATGCATTATGGGTTGGTTGCTCTCATCATATTTCTGGTTGTTGCAATCCCCGTGTCTCTCATTACAGGTTGAAGCCAAAAAATGAATAAATAATTTATTTTAAATATTATTTTATATTTATTATAAATTTTTTACTTAATTAAAAGTGTTAATATAATTTTCTGTTTTTAAAATAACCTAAGTTATCAATTTTAAAGATAGCAAAATTTCAAAAAATTTATATTTCTTAATACTTAATTATATCTTAATTTTGTAATAATAGTAAAATAGATTAATTTTGAATCGTTAGAAAATAATGATATTAATTATTAGAAAATAATAATATTAATTATACAATTCTACCCCTAAAAATCATATTTTTTCATAGGGGGACCATTACAAAATTAATAATAATAATATCAATTATTATTTTCATTAAT
Source organism: Whitmania pigra (assembly GCA_021613335.1). NCBI lineage: Eukaryota > Metazoa > Annelida > Clitellata > Hirudinida > Haemopidae > Whitmania > Whitmania pigra. Next base: position 389,534 of record JAJTWR010000450.1, on the reverse strand, counting down.
TCCTTTAATTCGTTTGTTAATAATTTTCAGGGCGCACAAAAACTGTGGAATCAAAACTGATCATAGATTGGTTCGACCATTGCTGTTGCTGTCTGCCATCAACTTTTAAACGCTTTTTCAAATGTGGTGCAGAACTCATTGAGAAGGTTGAATATAACGTTTAATTTATTAATGTAATAGTTATTATTTATTAATTAATTTATTATTATTAGCTAATTATTTCTTATTCAACCATCGGCGGAGTAATTCCTATGTATTATTGTCAGTATGCGACAATTATTGAGTTATTGAGTATATTGTCATCTGTTATCGCATTTCATAAAATTTCTTTTGCAACAAACAAAATGATTTTAATAAACATCTATATGCCTATGTATTACTTATAAAACATCGTAATTGATTATTAACTACAACCGAATAAATACATTATTTAATGAAATATTATTTTATATTATTTAATTATCAAATAATTATTATTGTTTAAAGGAATTTATAATAATACTAGTAATATTAATAATGACTATTTATATTCACATTTAAAATGAGTACCCATGCACAGGATGAAGATGTTAAGCCGGAAATTGTGTCGCAATCAGTGAATTCATTCATCAACGAATTCTTCGAGGGTCACGAGATGTCATTGAGAGTCGTGTATCCCAGCAGCCAGGATCTTTCCACGTACGACTTGCCCCCTTACAAAGCACCTTCAAGCGTCCAGAACGGCATGGAAGGTGATGATACTGATCGCGGAGAGAATATTAAGATTCCTGATAAACAGATGGTGTCAGAGGATGATCCAATATTCCATAGAACCAGTGTTTCACAGTCTCACGTCAAAAGAGTCGATGACGTCACTGGATTTTGAGTTGAATTTAATTTAAAATGATTTGCTTTTATTAAATTATTACTTTTTCTAATTCACTTTTCGGCCACTTACAGTTTTTTTTAATTTGTTTTATTAAAAATTTTATAATCTAAATTTTGACAGTTAATTGTATTACATTCGTATTTAAAATTCTTAATAAAAAAAAATTATTTTAAGAATTTAATATTATAAAACAATTGCTTATTAGTTGGAAGGGAAATCTTGAATCAAAATTTTTAATTTTAAATTTAAAAAAATGCGTTTTACTTGATTAAAAATTTATTTACGGATTCTATTTATTCAAACTAATATTTAAATCATTGGATCTGACAAGCGAATATTAGAATATTTGTGCTTTGCAAAAACGAAAGATAATCTGTTGCTAAAAGCTAATTAAAATTAAAATTAATTTTTTGCTAAAAGCTAATTAAAATTAAAATTAATTTTTTGCTAAAAGCTAATTAAAATTAAAATTAATCTGTTGCTAAAAGCTAATTAAAATGTAAATTAATCTGTTGCTAAAAGTTAATTAAAATTGAAATTAATTTATTATTTCAATGGAAAATAACAAAATTAATCTTGCCTCACTGAGCGAGAAAACATTGTCGATGTTGTTGAACATTGTCACTGATTGTTGACTCTGAATTGATGCTTCATTCGAAAAATTTTTTGTCCATTTTTAAGGACATGCTTAATTAATAAGGTTGTCCTTTCGCATAGGTTATCGTTTTCATATTTTCAATTGCCACGCTTTTGGTGTTTTTTTGATTTTGAAAATAATAATAATAATAATAATAATAGTTATAATAAAATTGTGTGACAATTTTTATTTGGTTGGAACAAATCGAAAGCAATTGCTTCTGTTACGCCAATTTGTAAATCATGTTAATAAATAATAATAAAATATTAATAATAAAATATTATTTATTTCGTATTATTAGTAATTATAATAAATTATTATTCATTATTAATACTAAATTAATTTAATAACCAAGCCAAAAAAGTTAATTAGAATGAGATACGTTTTCTCAAAATGAAAAGTTAAGTTAATTGAATTATTTCGGTTTGTTTGACATCGATCCCAATAAATCAAATTAGGAATACTTAATGGCCGGCACAAATAAGATCTATTACAATCTAATCTAAAGCCATAAAGCCAAAAAAACAATACCAACAATTCACAATTCACAATTCACAATTCTGACCAATCACAACAAAAACATCGCCGTCTGACGCATAAAACTATGAAATTAGGGCCATTAATGCTGAGCGAAATTCGATACAATGAGCTGATGAAATAAGCAAGTTCAACGTTCCAACACATTCCCTTTAAAAGGATTGCCCATTTGCTGATCAATCCTTTTCATGTCGTCGATAAATGGTTCTTCAACTCCTTCACAGGTAACAGAAAAGTCTTTCTGAATTGCACAGCAAAGCCATGAAGGAGTATCTTTATTTCCACTGGGCTGATTACACAATCTTCGGCGCCTTCCTTCTTCTCTTCACGCTCATCGGGGTAGTGGTCAGTTGGTTGGATAGAAAGAAGACGTCTGCCAAAGATTTTTTAATAGGTGGAGGTCAATCGCACTGGGTCATGGTTGCCCTTTCGATGCAAGCGTCCTTCCTTTCAGCCATCTTCATCCTGTCTGGTCCAGGGGAGATTTACAGCTACGGAACTTCATATTCCTACGTCTGCATCGCCCATTTTCTGGCCATGCCTTGTGCCGTACGATTCTACTTGCCGATATTTTACAGACTCAACCTTATCAGTGCTTATGAGGTTTTTCCTTGTTTTTTTTTCTTTTTTGAGACAATTAGAGATAATAAAAAAGTTTTATTAAGTAATTTTTGGAATTATAAAAAGATTACAGATTAAAATAAAATATTATGATCTGAAACTTGTTAATAACGTTCTGTTTTTAAATGAATGACATTCTAATTATCAAATATTTAATAATCAATTGAGAGAAATTGTTGATTCTGAAGTATTTGGAGAAAAGGTTCAACAAGCTAATCAAGCTTTTGGCATCGTCTTTATTTTGCATTCAAATTGTGAGTTTAGAATTCTTTTTAATAAAAACCAAAACAACTATGAAATATTCCTTGATTTTAATTAATAATTAGTAATTAATTATTTAAATGTGTCTGTCATTTTAATTTATCTTATTTCAAAATTATCAAACTATTTTATTTTATTTTATCTTATTTCATTTAATTTTTGTATTAATCAGGTCCTTTACTTGTCCATTGTCCTCTACGCCCCTGCTTTGGCCTTGTCTCAAGGTCATTTTTTTAAGACAAACTATTTATTACCAATAAATAAATAAATAAATAATTTATTAACAGAATTAATATTTTATTTTATTAGAGATTTAATAACTTAATGCTTTAAATTCCATTTCAAGCAACCGGCTCCTCCATATTGTGGTCGATATTGTTCTGTGGAGGAGTTTGCACCATGTACACGTGTTTGGTAAGTTATTTACAAAATATTATCACGCCAATCAATTTCAATGTTAACTGTGCATAATTATTTACGCGCATATCACATTCATATAATTATTATTACATTAAACATTATTACGTTGTTACATTATCATAAAATATGATGAAAATTATTAGCTTGTGTTTCGCAACATGAATATTTATTAGCTCCGTTTAATCGTAAAAACCTAATCAGCCAACATTCCCAGGGCGGTATGAGGGCCACAATATGGAACGACACGATACAGATGTGCGTCATTTACATTGGACTGATCGTCATCATCGTCAGGGGGGTCATCCACATGGGCGGGATTGCCGAGGTGTTCAGGCTCAACATGGAGGGTGGAAGGATCATTTTAAATCAGTTATAAATGCGAATTAAATATTAATTTTATTATTAATAAATTTATAACATTATGACCTTGATTTAATTTAAAATAAATTTTTATTTTTTAACTTTCAAATAAATAACAATTTCATAATTTCAAAAAATAAAAAAATCTTGAAAATGATTTTAAAATCCTAAAATCCAAAGGTTCACTTTTGACCTTACCACAAGAAACACCTTTTGGAGTCAAATTATCGGGGGATTTATGCTATGCCTGGCTCCATACTCCACCAATCAAGCCATTATTCAGAAAGTCATTGGCATGAGATCCATGAAACTGGCTGCAAAGTAATTTGGAATCTGGAAAATAACTTTTAACCTATAATTTGGACAATTATTAATATAAAATATGCATTGCTTAGCTTAATTATGTTGTTTTTTAAATTTCACTTTTCATCATCGATAAGTATTAAAAGAGTGTTTATATAATAATGAAATTTTAATAAAAGTGAGTAATTACTTTCAGATCACTGTACTTCTCGATGATGTCCTCAGTGATGATTTGTCTCATCATCACAGCGTTCGGCATGGTCATCTACGCTTTTTATCACGACTGCGATCCTCTCAGCGAAGGAAGAATCAATAAAATCGATCAAGTAGGTGAAAATTACTCTATTCAAGTTTAATGAAACATACGATTCTATTTATTAATAAATATTTAATTAATATAATATTGATACATATAAATAAATTGATAAATATTATATTCATAAATTATTGTTATATTGATAAATATTATGTTTGGATAATAATAATAATAATAATAATAATAAAACGCCTAGAACCTAACTAAACCAATTACTCCGACCGGAGTAATCTATAACTTTACAAAATTTATTCTGAAAGTCAAGGAAAAAAAATAAAGACATTAAAATATTATATATTATTACATCATATCATATTATATTAATATTATTATTCTATCAATTTATTCAGTTTATTTTAATTATTTTTTAATTATTTTTATTTAGATCGTTCCAATGCTCGTCATCGAAGTAATGAGGGGTCGACCTGGTCTTCCTGGACTTTTTATGGCCACCACGTTCAGTGCTGCACTGAGGTCATATTGTAGATATAAACAAAATTATATACACAATTATTATTATTATTATTAATATTATTATTATTATCATCATCATTATTTTATTATTATTACAAATATAAACAAAATAGGTGTAACTGTAAAATGCGTAATAAATGAATTATGTTTAGCACGAATTAGTTATTAATTATATTAACTTGTTAACTAGTTTTTGACAAATGTCATAACCATGTAACAATTAACTTTATTTTTATTTGCCATATAAATAACAGAAAGATTTAATTATCATTGACAGTTCAATGTCTGGTTGTTTGAACTCCCTCTCGGCAGTGATTCTGACAGACTTTGTCCTTCCTGTCTACAACATCAAGTCCAGGGTAATGAATGAAAGAGTTAGAGTCCATCTGTCGAGACTATTCGGTATTATTTGTAAATTTATATTTTTATTTTATGCTTTTATTTATAATTTATAATTAAGTTTATTTCAATTGAATAATAAATAAGAATGTCAATACTTTCTAATGGAGAGTTAATATAATTTTACTTAATAAGTTAAGATATATTAATACTTATTTTATTCGACAGAAATATACAAATAAATAAATAAATAAATGAATGAAGAGATAATAAATAAATGCATTACCTAAAATAAATAAAAAAATAAATGCAACAAAACAATTGATTCAAAACAGTTCTTCTGTTTGGACTGCTGGCAACCTTTCTGAGCTATCAGGCCCATTTCTTGGGGGAATCGGTAATGCAGCTGAGTATGACGGTCATGACTTGCACCGGTGGACCGATGCTGGGTTTGGTCACCTTGGGCATCTTTTTCTCATTCGTCAACGACAAGGTCATAATATTTTCAATAGTAATATTTTTAATATGTCAGATAATGAGTCAACGACAATATGATAATATTTTCAATAGTAATATTTTTAATATGTCAGATAATGAGTCAACGACAAGATGATAATATTTTCAATAGTAATATTTTTAATATGTCAGATAATGAGTCAACGACAAGATGATAATATTTTCAATAGTAATATTTTTAATATGTCAGATAATGAGTCAACGACAAGGTCATAATATTTTCAATAATAACATCTCAGATAATGAGTCAAGATGATAATATTTTTATTAATAAGATGTCGGATAATGAGTAATGCATCTGAAAGAATTTCTGGTATTCATGCCGCATTATTATTGGTCATTTACATTCGACACGAAAACTGATATTATTAGAGAAATATTTTTTAACTAAAATCCAAATATAATTGTGTCAACAACTGCATGTATCTGGTTACATTCGTAGATTTTATATGGTAATAATTTCGTTGAACGTTGGCATAAGTCCAAAAATCTTGTACCATTTTTTGCAAAAATAAATACATAATCGATAACAATTTCTGCCAAATTTTCTGAAAAAGGGAGCGGCAATTGGATTTATAACTGGGTTCTTGTTTTCAATTTGGATTGCTTTTGGAGCCATTTACAACGAAGTGAAGAATCCTGTTCTGCCAATGAGGGTGGACGGCTGTCCCTCGAATGCTACCCTAGTATACGAAACTCCCTACCCATACTCCTACGAAACAACTACCAATGAATTAACAAAGTATTTCGAATATTTACAATTTATTTCCATTTCTTGAAATTAAATTAGTCAAGCTTAAATATGTCTTAAATTATTAATGGGTTGCTATGACATTTTCAGAAACGATCCGATGTATTTGTACAAAATAGTGTTTTTCTATTATGGACCAATTGGCTTTTCAGTCACAGCCTCCGTTGGTTTACTTGTGTCTTTATTGACAGGTTTCTGATTGTTTCTCATTCAAATAAATTTTAATTAAATAAAATTTAATTAAATTTTTTCTTTTCTATTGTCTCTAATGCGTTTTTTAAATAAATATCTATTTTATTGACAAAAAATGCTTAAATAAGTATCTTTATTGACCTAAATACGTTTAATTAAATATAATTTCTAGTGACCCAAATATATTTTATTAAATACATTTTCTGTCGAACCAAGATATTTAATATTTATTTATAATTCAGTTACATTTACTAATTTAATTTAATGCATTTAATTAAATATAAAATTTAAAACTTAAATTTAAAAGGAAGGGCGAAAAACGTTGATCCCAATTTGTTATACTCACGATCACCTAAGAAAATCAAGAAAATTCCCGACACAGTAATTAAATTTTATTTATGAGTTATTGAATTCAAATTATTTTATTAAGATTTAATTTAATTAAAATTAAATGAAATTCAGCGATTTGTAATTTTATTAATGAAATTTCAATTCAGTCAATTGATGACATGGAAGAGGAGGAAAAAATAATTCTCGAAAAGTCCTTGGAATTGAAAATCGATAAAGACACGATTGTCGATGAAGAATTTGAGGAATCAACCAATTTCAAATCAAATTCAATCGATTTCAACCTCAACTTGTCTAAGAAACTAGAATTGGATATGAACGGAAACATGTGAACCTCATGTTGAAAAATGAATCAAAATTCGGAAAGTGTGGGCATTTTGTATAAAGTATAATTTATAATTCAATTGATTTAAGAGATTTCTTTTGATTAATATTAAATGCCAGATGTTGACATATATTAGTAATAAAATAATATTTTCTTGATCATTGCAAACTTTGTAATGCGAAAAAGTATAACATTTTATTTGAAAATCTCGTTCTTTGGTCTCATAAAATAAAGAAATAATGAAAATGCGGATTATAAAAATGGTTGGTAATAATTTATGAAATATAAAATTATCGTTAGAAATTATTAAAAATATTATAATTGCCCTGCAAATGCATTGATACTAAATGCAATAATATTAATTTTATGCAAACAACGATCAGACTCTCAAATATGCAAACAGTTCAACCAATGACGGCTGAATATTTTCCAAAAGATTTCAAGTAATTAAATATAAATTACTCGAAGTAATTAAGTATAAATTACTCGAAGTAATTAAGTATAAATTACTCGAAGTAATTAAATATAAAATACTTGAAGTAATTAACTATAAAATAAATTGATTTTTAAATAAGCATTTTCGGTTAGTGGCGCTACATAAATGAATGTTTGAGCGATCAAAAAGTGCACGTCTTATTAACATAAATTATTCAAAAGATCGGCTAGATACAATACAATACAATACAAATCGATAGTACAGCTGCAGAGACGATTTGATAAATCCATTTAAAAGCAGATGTTTTTCAGTTTTGTTCAGGACATATGTTACTTTAATCGTCATATTAAATATGCATACATTAACACAATTTGATGATATTATAATGCCTATAATAATAACTTAATTTAATTATATTACAATGCATATAATAATAACTTAATTTAATTATATTACAATGCATATATTAATACAATTTTCCTGATATTTTAATCAATACTACAATTATAATATATCGCTACAGTCAACTCGGGCATGTTTAAATTCGTTCAGGTCCACTGAAGAATAAATATAAAAAAAAAACTTTACTTATTATTTGTAAGACACAACATTTTAATAATTACTGTCTGGAACGGACTTCTTCCCTTCGTAAGAACCCAACCATCCAGTGGAGTAGCTGGGGGTAAAAGCGGTGTATTTTTGTCTCCGGGCGGGCGAAAGGTACAGGGTCGCCAAAGGTACAGGGTTACAACGTCACGTTATAATAATTGAACCACGATAATAAATCGGTCACAATGTATCTGCGGCGTTTATCATCTGATACGTCTGCCCTCCACAGCGATGATGCCGCCTGCTTATTTACCGGGGCTGTTAATTTATGTGATTAAATAAATTTCATCGACGTAAATGTCATCAGTATGCGACGCGCATAGCCACACAGGCTGTAACACTAAGTGCTTATTGTTAATTCTCCCATTGTCTCGCATTTGTTGCATAATTGAACATCAGAAGTTTATATTCAATGGAAATAAATCCTATCAAATGGGTTTGTAATATAAAGTCCATTTCATTTATTTATTATTGCAATATATAATCATTGCATAAACTACAAAATTTAAATGTTTAATAATTTGCAATTATTATATTTCAATTACCAGCGGATAATGTATTATATATAGATTTTCCATAAGCGGCTATAAATATGGATAATGCAAAGACAAATTAAAATTAAATAACATAGGGTCTTCACAATAAGTATCCCCTACAGAACAAAGATTTGTGCCAAAAATTGGTTAGAGCTAACCCTCGCGAAAACGTTTTTCCAACAAAATATTTGTATTTGTCGTCCACATTTTAGAGGCAGTGATTTTGTGAGTGGCTCAATTGATACAAATTCGAGTCTGAAACATAGATTTAACATTGTACGTATGTATGACATAAAAATTCCTTTCAATGATCATCCGCTCGAACATGCAAACATTTCGACCAATGACGATTGAGTTACTACAAAAGATTTCAAGTAATTAAATATAAATTACTTGAACCTCTTTGCTGAATTCTCCATAAAAAGTCGTGTTATTCTCTTAAAAATTCATCTAGCAATTAATTTATTAAGAATAAAAAAGAAATTCCAGTAATTTTTGTTGTTTGGCATTTCAAAATACTAAATTCAACATTCCTAATAGGTTTTATACTTTGAAAAGTATTTTAAAAAATGACAAAAGTCATTTTATTCCATTGGGCCGATTATCTTGTGTTTGCAATATTCCTGGTTGCATCCTCCTCCATCGGGTTCTATGCTGCCTGGAAGGACAGGAGGAGTGAATCCAACAAGGATTACCTCATCGCCGGAAGAAAGATGCACTGGATTCCCACCTCGCTTTCCATGCAGGTGAGTAAATATGCTATGATCAATTATTAACTTTTATTAAATAATTTATTAATTAATCAATAAATTTTAAAAATATCTTCAAGATGTTAAGAGTCTCGCAGTAAAAGCTAGCTAGTTTGTCATTTTATAATAATAATAATAATAATAATAATAATAATAATAATTCCGGTTTAAAAATAAATTAGTAAAAGTACTAACTAAACCACAATTATTTCAGGCTGCCTTCCTATCAGCAGTCTCAGTCCTGTCAACTCCAGTGGAAATTTATTACTTCGGCACGATGTTCTCCTACATGGTAGTAGGTTGCGCCATCGCTTTTCCAGTTGCTTCTCACGTCTTCCTGGCCTTCTTCTACAAGTTGAATCTCATCAGCGCCTACGAGGTTTGGAATATTTTCCATCACTTCTGTTGTAATGTTGGCTCCAGTGAGTTCTGTGTTAATTTTATTTATTTGTAATAAATTCCCTGTTGAAACGATGAGGTTATTTGGTTAGAAAATAATACCTGGCGACTAGAGAAATGAATTTTCCTACAAAGGAAAGTGTAAATTACTGATAGAATGCTTCATTATATATAATGTGTAAATAAGTTATCATTATTATCAAATAATTTATTAACATTTCAATGTTATTGTCGTGGACAATTTTTAAAAGTTAAAATCAATTCTCGCAGTATCTGGAGATGAGGTTCAGTAAAAGTGTCAGAATTGTTGGAGCCTTGACATTCTTTCTCATGGTGGTGAGTCATTAAACTCTATTAAAAAATTATAATTTGTCATTTGATAAAAAACCCTTATGGTCTTTATAACTTTAACATGGTCTTTTAATTGATAAAAAAAAACAAATTTAATAAATAAAATATTACAACAAATAGACGACCAAATTTAAATCCAGATTCTTTACAACTCAATACTCCTCTACACGCCAGCAATAGCTTTGGCACAAGGTCTGTTGCACTTTGTAGTTAAATATAAAATTATTTTATAATTACTATAATTTATTAAGTAACAATTTATTTTTTCAAAAGTTACTGGTCTTTCCATCGACATATCGATCCTGCTGTGTGGCACCATCTGTACCATCTATACCTTCTCGGTTAATGGCTTCGTGGATGCATTTCATCCCAAATTAATCTATTTAAAAAAAAACTGCAATCATTTCCATAAGTTAAAAGAATAACATCTACTCTTTATTTATTATTTTTGTTTTTAAATCAAAAGATTAGCAAAACAAAACATTGAGGCACTTTTAATCAATGATTACTTTATATTTACACATTATTATATATTTCCAGTATTTCTAATATTCATCTGAATTCAAGAAATATGACATTTAATATGTAATTTCAGTACATTTTGTAAAAAAAAATGACCTAAGCAAATTATTTACATAAGAAAACGTCAAAAAATCTTGGCCAAAGTTATAGAACGCACTGTTAACTACTGCAAACACTCGGCGGTTATTTGGGCAGATGCTTGTCATCGATTAGGTCGTCATTTGTGAATCATTGAAGTGGAGATGATAATAATTCTCATTTAGAGATTAACAAATTAGAAAATTAAACATTTTAATTTAAGAAATTGAAAATAAAAAAAAAAAACTTTAAAACTCAACTTAATGAAGATCATCACTGAATATGCAAAATGGATAAAAGCCATTTTGTGCAGTATTTATTAATTATTATTCACGATGAACGTTGACATTTTAATTCATTCTCTCCATCACCATTCAGGGAGGAATGAAGGGAACCATCTGGATTGATTCCATGCAGGTGTTGATAATCTTCGTGGGGTTTTTCTTCTTAATCATCTTTGGCTGTTTGAAGGTGGGTGGGCTGACCAAGATGTGGGAGGTCAGCAGGAATGGTGGGAGGATTGTATTCGATGAGTAAATAAATTTGATTTGAAAACGTAATGAGTTAGTTAAATTTAATAATAATAATATAATAATAATAATAATAATAATAATAATAATAATAATAATAATAATAATAATAATAATAATAATAATAATAACAATAACAATAATAATAATAACAACAATAATAATAATAACGTAAAACAATTTCATATTAATAATACTAATATAGTTTCAGAGTAGATCCAACATTAAGAACAACATTCTGGACACAGACTGTGGGAACAATTTTTTCAAGTATTTGTCTTTGGGCGTCCAGTCAGACAATGATTCAGAAGTTTCTCAGTGTCAGCTCGCTTCGAGATGCTTGCAAGTGGGCAGCTGACTGAAGGCTTTAATTGATGTTGTTAATAATACAATAAATACATCACTATAATAACAATATAATATAATAATTTACTAATATCATATTATTATTATTATGACGATGATGATGATTATTATTATTATTATTATTATTATTATTATTATTTATTATTATTATTATTATTATTATATTATTATTATTATTATTATTATTATTATTATTATTATTATTATTATTATTATTATTATTATTAACGAGTTATATAAAAGTAATTTTTTAATCAGGACGGGTTATTTTAATTCTCTCTCAAATGCCATTTTCATTGTAATGGCCTCTCTAGTCGGCCTCATATCGTACGCCATTTACGAGGGCTGCGATCCTCTCATGTCAGGAAAGGTCAACAAGTTCGATCAGGTTTGTTGTTATTGTTCTTGCTGTAAGTAATTTTCAACCTTAGTATTTTACTGCTAGCTGTGAAGTTGAATTAAATTGTAAGGTAATGTATTTTGAAAAATTGATCTCGAGATTTTGTTTATAATTAGCTGTTTTTTTTTGTTTTTTTGAGTGCCTTATTTATCTGGATAGACATTCTAATGTGAAGGTACATTTTAATGGATCCACCATTTATTGTGGCTGTGGCAAACACGACTCATAATGATTGCTATTAATACCGCCTCATGCAGGAACATTTGGCTAACCCGCACGAATTATTATTTAATATTTGTATTAACTAATAGCAAATTATCTAAAAATAAAACGTAATTTATATATATATAAATATAAAATTATTTAGTTTTAATTCGAATCAATTCGATCGCAGATTGTTCCTCTGCTCGTCATGGAAGTGACTGGCCATTTGCATGGACTTCCAGGATTATTTATTGCCACCATTTTCAGCGCCTCACTAAGGTATTCTGATATTAATTATTAATTAAAATTACTTAATTAAAGGCAGACATCTTTATTTATTTATTTATTTATTTTACATGACCAACAGTAATAATTACTTATCCATAGTCAAACACTGACGTATTAAAAGAAAATTCTAGCAAATGGAATGTTAAATAAAATGACTTTTTATAATTTGTTATAATTTTATAATTTTTAATAATTTACAGCTCGCTCTCTGGAGCACTAACGGCCATGTCAGCCGTGACAATGTACGACTTCCTCTTGCCCTTATACGCCCGTGTCACGTGTCTACAGATGAATGACAGGCCAAAAGCCATCATCACAAAAGCACTGGGTATATGTTTTTTGGTTATTAAATAGGAGAAATAAAAAGAAATATATTATAAATAAATTTAGAATTTGGTTTAAAAAAATTTAATTCGACTCTCAATTTATCTTAATAATTGATAAAATATTAACTTAAACATATTTAAAATGTGAATTGTGACAAAATAATTGTTAGAAATAAATTTATTTTTGTTTAATCTCAATTTACTTTTAAATAGTTTTATTCTATGGAGTCATAGCTATCGGTAGTGGCTACCTTGCACAATACATGGGTGATTCCATCCTCCAAATCACCGTCAGCATCTTCGGCTTCGTGGGTGGTCCTCTGACGTCACTCGTCGTAATGGGCGTCTGCTTCCCGTTCATAAATTCTTGGGTGAGTAATTTTTTATCATAATTGCTTACTATTATTTTAGTTGTGATTTAAATTAAAATAATAAATTTTCTAATTAAAAATCTAATTAATTATTCTTATTATTATTATTATTATCATTATTATTATCATTATTAATTATTATCACTTGAGGGAGCTCTATCCGGTCTGGTGGTCAGTTTGTTGCTGACATCTTGGATGGCGATTGGATCCGTGGTGGTGAAATCCCCCTTGCCAATTCTTAACCTGACAGCGGACAGATGCCCTTTTCAAGAGGCAAACTTTACCCCGCGTTACCTCACAACAACGCAGACGTAAGTGACTCTTCGATACTCGAACGTTACTACCCTGAGGGTCCGAGTTCAAAACTCGATCTGAATAAACGGATTGTTTGTATTTTGGTGTTCAGGAATACAACCACTGTGGCACCCTGGTTGTATCGAATTTCTCATTGGCATTATGCCATGACTGCACTCGTAGTTGCCATCGTTGTTGCTGTTCCTGTGTCCTTAGTAACTGGTTGGTTATAAAATTTTAATTATTTAATCAATTAACTGTTAGTTTCTTGATCAAATTTTGTGCGCATATAAAATTGTAATATTATATTATTGTCATAATATTGGCCATTTATGTTATCCATCATGCAGATGTCATTTAAATTAAAATAAAAAATAATTAAGAAATAAGAAATTCAAATTTCGAATTCCATGTCAAGGTCGTTCAAAAGACATTGACCCCAAATTGACCTTGAACTATTTGAACTGTTGCAAGCATCAGGTTGATGATGAAAACAAGAACTTCACTGAAGCAGTTGAGTTCATGGGCTTTTTTAAATTTATTTTTGAAGTGGAAAATGTATTAATTTTTAATTAATTAAATGTTTATTTTTATTTTAAAGTATTTGTTTAATTATTCATTTAATCGATCGAATAGTTGCTAAAAAATATTTTTTTATGTCAGAAAATGGAACAACTGATCTTGAAAGACGAAAGATGAACTCATTTATTTTAAATAATTTCAAGTAATCAATCTAAATTCTAAATGCAACTTGGACAATACTTTTTTGATAACAAATGTTGATAAAGGATTGAATTTAAGAAAAAC
>JAJTWR010000450.1:245000-372500 GCA_021613335.1 Whitmania pigra | reverse complement strand
TTTATTTATCTTGTTTTTTGTGGATTTTTTAACAAAACTCCCGCTTGCACTCCAAAATCACTTTTCGATAAAAAAAATATGATAATAAATGAAAACATTAATTAAAATTTATTTTCAACTTAAAATTTCAATTTTGTTGAAAACTTCAGGGTGGTATGAAGGGAACAATTTGAATCTTCTTGCAATTGGCTTCTTTGATGGGGCTGATAGCTTATGCGCATTTTGAGCGGTGTGATCTTCTGCTTTCGGGAAAGATCGAAAAATACGACCAAGTAAATACTGCGTGGACACATCTGTAGTTTACAAGGATTTTAATCAAAATGACTTTCACTAAAAATGTATGTTATCAAAAATCTGGATAATTTAGATAATACCAATACTCATGGAAATATCAGAAACTCTTTACGGTCTTCCAGGCATTTTTATGGCAGCCATTTTTAGTGCTGCTTTGAGGTAATATTTGAAGTAAAACTGGAATGGTTTTAAATAAATTAAGCAAATCGAGTATTATTCACCAATCATTGTTTCTGCTTCTTTAGAAATCTTTCTTTCTTTCTTCATCCATTTCATTAGCAGGTGGATTGACAGCGCTTTCGGTTGTAATTATGATCGACTTCATTTTACCAATTTACCACCATTTTAAGGAAAACCCAATGGCTGAGCCATCGAGAACCATTCTGACAAGAGCACTAGGTTGGAATTAATTAAATTACAAGTCAATGTAATTTACATTTTATTTACGGGACGATAGCAATGTAATTAAATTACAAGTGAAATTACAAGTCAATGTAATTTAATTACTTAGCTATTCGCTAATCTATTTTACTTTTGAAAATATTTTAATTCCGAAAATAAATTATCATCAAATTTTAGTGATATTGTACGGGACGATAGCAATAGGCACAGGTTATCTTCGGCTTCGTCGGTGGTCCGCTGACGTCATTAGTTCTTAGAGTGTTATTCCAACTTGTCAACTCATGGGTTGACCGTCGCAATGTATTTCATTACAGGTGAGACTAAAGTAATTACCCATCGGTGGTTTCTCAGATAATTAATTACATGAATACTACAATTGTGCTAACCGAAATTTTCAATGTTCAAATCAATCACTGCTGATTGACAAACCAGTGCTTATTAAATTATTTAATTCGTTTAATTCAAAACTTCAAGATGTAAAGTCATTTAAGCAGTATTTTTTTAATTGAATAAACATAGAAACGAGGTTGCAAAAGAATTCGTCAAATATAAAATTTATTATCAAATTAAATATATAATATATATATTATTAAAACGATTTAATTTATTACTTCCATAATTTCAGGACGGAATAAATGAAGACAAATTGGAAGATTGCCGCGTCAATCGTGTGTTTGAAAATGATAATTTTGATTCATCACTACTCCACATTTGAATGTTCAGTTTTAAATGATTTAATAAACTGATTATTGTTAATTAAACTTAAATTAATTGAAACTAAACGAAATCCACCCATCTTCACGTTGCTAAGGATTACTAATGGTTACTAAGAAGAATCATTTGAAATTAGTGGCTGCTAAGTGTTTATTGTTTCGGACGATGTTAAAGGATTAAGATTCTTTGTAAGAGTCGTTTAAAAAATTATTTTTTCTAAAAGGAATGACATGATCTTACGAGTTATAATCTACAATTTTTACTTTTATTAAAAGGTAATTTTTAAAATTTAACACGATACCTTACCCAGATGCTTTCTTATTATCCATAACCAACAGCATAATCAGTCTTCGTATTTTTCGCAATATTTTAAATTTTTTATGAACGATTAAAATTATTCGAATAGAATTCAAAAATTATGAATGCTTGTAGATGCTGTAAGGTGTAAACGCGAGAAATGCATCGATATAAATTGCTCGTTAGCAAAATATTACAAAAGTTGTTTAAATAGTGAAATTATTTAAAGTTTACTGAGCATTAAAGTGCTTTGATTTACAAAAATTTCTCTTCGATAAAGTCCTGAAACAAACTCTTCAAACTCAATTGAGATAAAATGTTAGGCTGTTAAAGAAGTTTTATTTCATGTTTTTATGCAATCAAGTTGAGATAAAGTGTCAATTGAAAGAGACGAGCTATAAAATTTATTATTTTGTTTTAAATTCATTTGTTTACTTAATTTATTAATTTGGTTTAAATTCATTGACCTACTTAAAGATGTCAAATTACTCCAACAAAAGACAGTGCTATATTATACAAATTAACAGCAAAGTTAATTAACAAATTCCTAATGAATATCCTATAACTTCATAGCATTGCATCAAATCATTTTTTAAAATACAATAGAATTTCTAATTTTTAAAACATCATATTCCTCGTTATGTCATAAAGAAAAGACCATATAAATAAACCCCATAAAAACCAAATCGTTTTGAAATATAGTCGAGGATATAAAAAGATTTTCAACTCGATTGTCCTTCAATCAAATTCCAGAACATCTCAAAGCTCAACCACTCAACTACACATACCGAGGCCTCATTTCGTACGCAAACGCCTCATTATGTACATATAAGCATGGAATTATTAAACCTTCCGATTTTTACTCGTCACACGTCTAGACTACGATTTTCAGGGTTAAAACAAAATTTAACCAAATTCGTTAGGGATGGGCTGTTTAGTTTATCTACCTTTGATAAGTCGACACTTTCTTAAGCTGGTTACATTTTTAAAATCTACTTTTTGAACAGCAAGCGAGATTAGTTTTGGTAATTTTTAACAAGTTAAAAAAATATTTCAAAGGTTCATTTTTAAACTGACTCAATATGGTCGAGGTTAAGCGTTTCCACTGGGCCGATTATTTGGTCTTTGGAATTTTTCTAACGGTGTCGGCTGGAATAGGATTCTTTTTTGGATGGAGAGACAGGAAGAAAACCTCGGTGAAAGAGTTTTTGACGGGAGGGAAAAAAATGCACTGGATTCCTGTTGCTCTGTCGATGCAGGTTGACCTTAGTTCTCGTATAACTTGATTTTTGACATCTGATGCTGCTTAACAAATGCAAATTGATCTACAAAAAATTATCACATGACGAATGTTTTTGTGTGTGTGTGTGATTTAAATTGCTGCATCATTTTTGCTTTAGCAGAGGAAAATTCTGAAATAATATTATAATTATTATGTTTGTTTATTTTTTAATTTTATAAAATAAAAATAATTTAAATGAATTTATTTCAGGCCTCGTTTCTTTCGGCTATTTTCATTCTATCTACACCTGTGGAGTTCTACTATTTTGGCACAACGTATTACTACCTGTTCCTGACCTACATCGTCGCTTTACCAATATCAGCGCACATGTTTTTATCAGTCTTTTACAAAATGAATCTACTCAGTGCCTATGAGGTAATTATTTTCCAGTCACCAATTATTTGTTACACCTTGATTAACTAGAACAATTATTTATTTTCCAGTCACCAATTACTTGTTACACCTTGATTAACAAGAACAATTATTTATTTTCCAGTATTTGGAGGTGAGATTCAACAAACCAGTGAGAATCGCTGGTGCATCGACATTTTGCCTCATGATGGTCAGACAAATTGCTTATTTATTTATTTATGTTTCAATGATTTTACTCGAGTCTATTTACCTTTGAAAATTGCAGAAATATAATTATAAATTGCATAAAATATAAATTGATGAAATATAATTTTAAATTGTATAAATTATACATTGATGAAATATAATTAAAAATAGCATAAATTACAAATTGATGAAATATAATTATAAATTGCATAAATTATAAATTGATGAAATATAATTATAAATTGCATAAATTATAAATTGATGAAATATAATTATAAATTACAGATTCTCTACATGCCTGTCGTACTCTATACTCCCGCCATTGCGCTAGCCCAGGGTGAATTAAAATTCTTAAGTCTTAAGTAATTGTAATCTTCTAATTACGTTTATCTACTTTGGGCCCCCACAGAAATTTATGGCTCCTAATTTATGTCAATTTATTATTAACGGAAGAGAAAAAACTATGTCATATTTGTATTATTTTAATACCCGGGCGGGCCCAAAAAAATTGTCGGGCACTTGCCTTTCCCCTATGTGACGCTCAACAGTCTTTACAAGACAAGTGTCCCATTGCAACCAATTAAAGTCAACATTTATTAATTAAGTGTAGAATTTATTTTAACGACGGCTAGCCGTAGATGATAATTTAAAAATGAAGTTCTGTTTACAACAATCCGTCAAAGACATCACTGCTTAAATAGTTTCACCGTCATAAAATGTTTGAACTGAATTCGTGAAGGAGCATGGAATGGCACAGGTATTTATGTTTTAATGGTCTTCACAGACCAACTT
Source organism: Whitmania pigra (assembly GCA_021613335.1). Lineage (NCBI taxonomy): Eukaryota > Metazoa > Annelida > Clitellata > Hirudinida > Haemopidae > Whitmania > Whitmania pigra. Next base: position 368,161 of record JAJTWR010000450.1, on the reverse strand, counting down.
TTCAAATCAAATCGAGCGTAAAAGATGACGACGACGACGATGATGTGGCATCATCGGTTACAAATACATTCTTGTGAAAGTGTCGCGCCAGTGAAAATTCACTCGAAATTCGCTAACACGTGTGAGAACATATAAATCTATATTTAGCAAGCAACTACATTCGATTGGGTAACATACGGCTGGCGATCATTAACAATACCAATTAGTAACTTTTAGCGTCACTAGAATATTTGTTACAAATTAATTAATTAATTCCTAGAAGAGGCGTCTTAGCTTTCATCGTGATGGTTCAGTTTTGCAGCACATTTGCAGTAAGTTTGCTAAATGCCCGTCATGAAATTCTCCCACATTATGGCCGAATGGGTTACTTGCCTGCATACGGCGGTAATGGCAACAGTCGTAATGTGTCGTGTTCGAAACCCAGCCTCCTTGGTTGGGGTAGGACCCTGTGCTGTGTAAATGGGCCGTTTAGACCATTCCTAGTGGTATTACCAAGCAATAAATTGCAAGTGTTCGTTTCAAACCTGAATTTGTATTTAAATGAGTTTAACTCAATTTTCCAGTAACTGGTCTCCAAATCAACATCTCCATCTTGTTGTGCGGTTCCATCTGCACTTTGTACACATTCCTGGTGAGACGATAAATTTTATATCCAAGTGACGATGAATTACAATTTACAATTTTACAATTTATTTATCTTATTTTTTGAGTGAAGAAAAAAACAATAACAACCAACCAATTGATTGATTGATTGATTGATTGAATTGTAAGGGTGGAATGAAGGCAACGGTTTGGAACGACTTTCTCCAGATGGTTGTCATCATAGCAGGATTGTTTTGCATCGTAATCATCGGTACTCTGAAACTGGGTGGAATAGAAAGAGTTTGGGAGATAAACGAAGAAGGCGGAAGAATAATTCTCGATGAGTAATTTGCCCTTACTGAATCTTAACAAATAACTACGCATGAATGTACTTACACCGACAAACCATTCAATTCATGAAATATTTCATTAAAGTTTCAGAATTGACCCAACCATAAGGACGACTTTTTGGACTCAATTTGTAGGAGGTTCTTATGTCAGCTTTTCACTCTACACGTCCAGTCAGACCATCATCCAGAAGTTCCTCAGCGTCAGGAGCCTCAAAGATGCCTACAAGTTAATTTATTTCATGCTTTACTTTACTTCCAGCGGTATTTTGCTATGGAAAAATTTTAGCCAAAAATTTTACAGATCATTTTTGCTAAAGGTTAAACGTTCAAAGAAGTCAAATAACATAAAAAAAAACTTACTTAAACTTAGTGAAAACTTAAATTATCATGTAAAATATTAAAATTTTGTCTTCAATGTAAACAGATCAATTTATCTGGATGTATTCACAAGCTTTCTCTTCATTACTTTGGTGGCTTTGGTCGGCATTCTCTGCTATGCTTTCTATGCCACCTGTGATCCACTCTCGGCCAATAGAATCACAAAGAGTGATCAAGTACAAAATATCAATTATGATTTAATAAATACTAATTAATTAATTAATTAATTAATAATTGAAGCATTTCAAGCGTTTTATTTTTTCTCTTTTTTCTTACAGTTGGTTCCACTCCTAGTAATGGAGGTTCTGTCAGCGTATCCAGGTCTGCCAGGGTTGTTCATTGCAACCACCTTCAGTGCTGCTCTGAGGTTTTGCCGATTTCCTTGCTCATTGATTTCATCTAATGTTTCAAATCCAATAACAATTTGTGAAATAATTTGTTTTGTGTTTTTTTTTTTTGTTTCTGACGCAAATTGAATTTTTTCAATGATTGCAAATAGTTCTCTGTCTGGAGGATTGAATGCCTTGTCTGCTGTGGTCATGACTGACTTCATCTGCCCTTTGTACGACTGGAGGAAAGGGGAGCAAATGAAGGAAAGATCCAAAACCATTCTTTCCAAAGCTTTGGGTGGGTTTAAGCGCAAATGTGAATGTGAATGTGAATGTGAATGTTGGAGACATTTTACATTTTGAAAACATTTTTATGAAAAGATAACGTAAACGTCTCTAACCAAGAGGTTTAATGCACTAATGGTTTCACTAAAAGCTCTGGTTGAACACGATCAATCGGAAATTAAAGATTTTTAAACCATTACCATCATCATCATCATCATCACCTTCCTACAGTCTTTAGCTTTGGCGTGTTCTCCGTTGGATCTGGATATTTGGCGCAGTTCGCAGGAGACTCCATCCTCCAAATTTCCATCAGCATCTTTGGTTTCGTCGGAGGACCTCTGACAGCTCTTCTTGTGCTGGGAGTTTGCTTTCCATTTGTCAACTGCTGGGTTGAGTACCAAATGCTTTTTTAATTTTTTTTTTGTTTGAAATGTTACTTTTAGTCTTACTATCTTTCTTGATGTCTATTTATTTATTGTCGTTTATTTATTTAATTTATTTTTGACAAAGGTTTGATTAGTTTATGTTTAATTTTTATTTTCTTTGAATTTAAAACGTTTTCACAATTTTTTTAGGGCGCCTTTTCTGGGCTTGTCATGAGTTTAGCGATTTCTTCATGGATGGCTATTGGGTCGATTTTGTCAAAAATTCCTCTTCCGAAATTGGAGGTGTCCACAGATGGATGCATTTCGGATAATTTCACAAGTTTTCCCTTCTCCAACGGGTTATTTGAAGTATTTTTCAAAATATTCCAGCATTGGCAATTTAACCTAGCTTGTTATACACGGCTCCAAGTAGATAATATACAGTTTGACTGTTTTTTCAGTCAATTTACTTTTTAAATTTTTTAAAATAAAATTTAAATAAAAATATTTTCTAAATATTGACAGAAATTTTTCGATACCACCACCCCAGACCGAAGTACCGTGGTTTTATCGTATTTCACACTTTTATTACGCTCCGATATCACTCTTAATTGCAGTCGTTATAGCCATCCCGATATCTTTAATAACTGGTGAGTTATTTTTTAGAAATTAGTAAATTAATAAATAAAAATGCCATTTAATGATTAACTAACAAAATGTCAAGGTCCCGCTAAAAACACAGATCCCGAATTGATTGTCGATTGGGGTAAACTATGTTTCCGAAAATGTCAGAAATTAACTGTCACAGAATTCAAAATTCCGGTTATTTTAAAATTCAAAATTTATTACGATAAATTTTAAGTTGCATTATTATTATTATGATTATTATTATTATTATTATTATTATTATTATTATTATTATTATTATTATTATTATCATTACTATTATTTTTATTATTATTATTATTATTATTGTTATTAAATTATAAATTATAATTAACAGTCGTTCGGTCAAGTGATGTCGGAAGATTCAAAATCGGATTTTCAAAATTCAGCATGTTACGGTGACAATGAACTCACAGAAGAAAATTATTTGAAGAATCGAAAATTAATTTACTCAACAAAATTTTAGTTTGTTACTAAACTTTATTTCATTTGGATTAATTTAGTTATTTAAAAAAATAATTCATTTAACCCAAAAACAATTTATCGATTAATGACCCATTCAAACCATTCAGTCGTCACAATGTGGACTTCATTCTTGTTGAAAAATGTCAAATTTGAATAGTCCATTTAAGCTCGTCTAAAAATCTGCATATGATTTTAATAAGAGCTAATAAATTGATAACGAGAAGCTGCTAATCTGAGGACAACAACGAAGATGGCGAACACTGGCTGAGATAATTTTATTTGAAAGTTTCGCACAATTTCAAGCATGACGCCTGCTAAACGGAACAACAGCAAACGACAATTTTGAATCATAAATTATTACATCACTTACAATAGTGTATGAATCGTAAGGTATAATATTATTTACAATTTACTTCATCACCGACTGATCAACAACTGTTATTACAACTAGTGAAATGAAATACATTACTACGATATAAAACTACAACAAAATAAATGCAGTTTTAAGTTTCATGAGTTCGAATCTCGATGAGTCTTCAGAATGTGGTCATCTTTCTTTTCTTCTCTGCCTGAGTTTCAAATTTTTACTGATTAATAGTCATAAAACACATTAGTTAAATAAATTTAATAACCAGTGCATTAATAAATGAATAATTGTAATAAAAATAATAATTATTATCAGTTAACTCACAGGGTACACAAAAACTTCGGCACCATCCTTGCCATACTTGTTGGTGGCAACACACTGATAATTCCCTCTGTCTCGCTCCCAACTCAACTTCCTTATGAACAAGTCCCCGTTTGGGAAGATCTAAACATTATTTAAATAAAGTTATTAAAATTAACATTGATAATTATAATCATAAGAAATTATTAACCAATAGTTTAATTATTTTTAGTATTTTGTTTATCTAATTAACCTATTAAATATAATTTCATGAGAGTTAGGATTTATAAAAACACCTGGTAACCCTTCTGATTGAACTTGACCCTATGACCTCTGGGGTTAAACCACTCAATGTGGGGCATGGGATTTCCATGGGCCCTGCATTGGAGGATGGCACCATCACCCTCGTGGTCGATGATGCTCAGTGTGTGCATGTGGATGGCAGCTGTTTGTATGTGTCGTTATTTGGTTGTTATTATTATTATTATTATTTTATTATTATTATTATTATTTATATTATTATTATTATTATTATTTATTTTATTATTATTATTATTATTATTATTATTTATTTTATTATTATTATTATTTTATTATTATTATTATTATTATTATTATTTATTTTAATATTATTATTATCATCATCATTATTATTATTATCGGCAGAAATGCTAAAATGTGAATTTTAACTTTGTATCATGTAATCAATTTACATTTAATAGATTTCAAGTTATGATATTTTATTATGATAGTTTATAGAATATTTCAAAATTTAAATATTAAAATCTTAATATTTATAAACTTTCAAATTATGACAATTGCTCACGTTTTGAATTGACGAGAACATCGTTGTCGCACAATCTTTTCGTAGACAGGTCATACTTGACTTTGTGTTCTCAGAATTGCATAAATTAAATATATTTGTAATATCAATTATATGTATTTATGATATAATAAGTGCATAAATGAAATATATACGTAATATCAGTTAGATGTATTTATAATATAAATTAATGCACTTATAATACAAATTAAAGATGTTCATAACATAAATTTGAATGTATTAATAATATTAGTTAGCATTAATTAGTAACGTAATATATTTAAATATTAACAAATCGACTTTAATTTCAATAGTATACGACGTATATATATTCTGATTAAAAATTAATATTCACTTCAATCCTCGACACCTTACAAACTTATCTAGCGCCAACTTAACATTCAAAAAAGCAAACAACAGCATCTAACCAACCTGTACTCAAGTTATACGTCATGAGGAGTTCATCAAGGTCGCGGGGAGATTTCTGGGAACAGCTGATCAGCCCCTCATATGACCTGGTCATGCAGGGTATGGTGAGGATGTGGTCAGTCCTTCTGAACTTTAAATGACCTTCGTTCAAACCGTCGAAGAACTTGAGGTCAGTTTCGTGGTCAGGATCGTATGCTTTGAGTTTCTGCTTTTTGGGTGGGTAGGATGGGTAGGATGGATGAGTGGGTGGTTTGTTTATGTTTGTGAGTAAATTGATGGGCCAGTGGGTGGCTTGATTGTGATGCTAAATAAATTATTATGTTGTAAAAGTGTTACGATGTAATGAATATTAGTAATTTAATAATATTTAGTATTTCTAATTAAATAAACTGTTAATGTTCATAATGTAAAAGTATTGTACAATTTAATTAAAATGGTTAATAAATAAATAAATTTATCGAATAATTATAAATAAATTAAATTATAAAAACTACGTTAAGTAAAACTTACACAATAGACATAAAATCCCTTAAATAAAATTATTTATTATAAAAAACAATAATACAAATATTAATGATAACATTGATCGACATACCCTTATTTTTGCCTTCGTCTTAAACAACCAGAAGATCTGATTGGCTGGAATGCCGTAGTGAGTGCAATGGAGTTTGACCTCAGTTCCTTCCTGGATTTGAACCTGCTCAAGCATGACAGCTTCGCACCTAGAAACCACTGCAGAAAGTACGACCATCGTCATCAGTAATGTCTTTATTATCGCCATCTTTAAAATATAAATTATAAATTATTATTTAAATTGTAATGTTCTTATTATTATTGATGTTGTTGTAATTAATACTATTATTAACTATTATTATTGTTATTACTAAATTTATTATTATTACGAGTAATTTATTATTAAAAACTATTATGACGATTTTCTGCCTCTGCCAACGGTCACGGTTTTATAATGGAGGTGGTGGATTTCTGAGGTGCAGAAACCACTCGAAGGTGATGGAAGAACTTCAACATGGAGACATATTTCCTGTCCACATTTCCTTAATTTTTCATCAACCTAAAACGCTCATCCATCCGTCCGCCCATCCATCCATCTTTTCGTCCGTGTATTTACCCTGCAATTCACTAATCTTGTTTACTTGTTTATTTGTAAATATGTGTTAACTCGTTTATTTATTCTTCCATCCATTCACCTTCTACCAATCCGTCCATTCATCCTTCCATCCATCCTTCCATCCATCCATCCATCCATCCATCCATCCATCCATCCATCCATCCATCCATCCATCCATCCATCCATCCTCTTACCCACCAATCCAATAATATCATGAATGTTATTTATATTTTATTATTTTTATTTGATTAAATAATTATTTATTTATTTATTTATTGGTTGGTTGTGAACAGAGAGTGTTTTTAATTTCCGTATCCTTTCCATTTGAAGAGCCTCTTAAGTCATGATGATCATCATCACCATCACCATCTCATGATGAGACAAGAATTTATTTATCATTTTATTAATGCAATCCAATCAGATGATGCGCCATCCGCTTAATGTCATATTTTTAATCGCTGCTATTTGGAGACACATTTAAACGCCGTTGATTGTTTTTAAGATTATTCATTTATAATTCATGAAATAAGTTCTTAAATAATCGTTTAAATTTATTTATTTATTTATTTAATTCTAAAAAAAAATGATTTATCAAAATTCTAAAAAAAATATTAGATACGTTACCTGACGTCACCAAAAAAGCTTTTAAAATCAGTTTTTAATGCAACTGACGAAGATGACGACAACGATGAGGATGAATATAATTGGCTTCCTCTGCAACGCCAAGCAACAGACAAACAAACAGCCAAACATAGACACAAACAGAATGATACAAAATGAAACAGCAAACATCAAAAGATCTCTAATCATCAAGTGTAGGCCTAATGAACGTTTAACAGAAGCATAGAATGAGAAGAGTCGATATGAGAATCTTCTTTCTTATTCTGAACACAAAAAAATATGCAAAAAAGAGCAATAATAAGTATGAAGACTCCATTTTCCAAGCTTTTCCATGCAGTTCTTCCAGCCGAGAGTTCATTTCGCTTGTGTTTTCCATTGGTCTATGCTGGTTTTTATCGTCTGCTTCGCTTGGGAATCTTCCGCTGTTCAAAAAGGTGTTTCTGAGAATCGTGAATTTCCCACATTTGTTTTCTTTTTTGATTTGTTTTCATTCAACAACTGACGATTTTTTGACTGAAGAGATCTTTGAGTGATTTTTCTGATCGGTTGATTGGCCTTACAAAACTGAGTCTTAAAATCAGGTGAGTTGTCAGGTGTTTTGAAGTTGTCTGGTGCTACTTTTAAAATCAATCGTCTTTTTGTTTCAGAGGATTTTGTGAAATTATTCGTTTTTTCTGATATTCACGAGTGATAAATTACAGCTAGATGTAATTAAATTCAAGCCAAGAATAATAAAAAATAAGCTACAATCAGAGGAAAACGCGTTCAGTAACACAAACTCAGCACCAGTTGAGATGTCGTCAAAAGTGCCACCTGGAAACCAAAAGAAAAAGATATGCGACCGCTTTGAACCCCAGGCGTGGAGGAAAGTTTTGTGCAAAAACTGTTTCAAAACCCGAGAAGAGCACAGTTCATCCACAGGGCCCCCATGGGACAAAACCACCGATTCTACGGATCCAAACCAAGACCCCAATCAAAGGGACATTATCAGGAAATGTTTGGCAGCCTCTGCAAACCCGAAACTCCGCCACAGCATGAGCCTGGAAAACGTCAGTTACAACGGAAAAGATGATCACTCGTTTGGGGGTTACTCCAGGCGGTCTGTGTCGCCAGGTCTAGGGGATAAGGCCTTCCCGGGAAATCGTGATGGTTGCACCATGAGACCAGCCACACCATTTGTTGGAAACAGAAGCGTGGAAATGAAAGAGGAGGAGGAGGTAAACAAAGGAGTTTGCAAAGCAGAGAATCTCGATGAACAGGCCGAGTTGGCACCTCTTCACAAAAAAGATGAAATCTCGGACGAAGTTTTAGCGACGAAACAGCAGGATTCGAAGCCAGCACCTACGGACCTAGCAAAAGAACCATCGACCAATCTCAAAGGTGACTATAAAACTGGCGACGGGGAAGTTGGACATAAAAGCGAAGGCATTGGAAAGAAGAAAAACGATGATGTCTTCTTCGAGGGTGGCCTGGAAAAAGCGAAGCAGACGTTTTCCCAGCAGCCGACTGCACTCCACAATCTGCAATCCACTACGCCTACATCGAACAGTGAGCATGAAGCTACAAGATTCAGCGAACACGTTGAGATGCGCTGTTGTGCAGAACTAGATGATGCGATAGGCTCGCGGGCAAAGTTTCTAGGAGCTGGTTCTCAAATAAACAACTCTCTTCCAAATCGTACCTTAAATTCTCTCGACTCCGTTAATCAAGATGTTAATAGAAATAATAACAACAAAATCAATAATAATAATAATAAAAACGATGATAACAATAATAAGAAAATCGATGAGGAAAAGTTTTCTTTGACGCAAAAAACTAACAGCCTAACACCTGAAAATTCTAATGACCTGCCGGTAAAGTGCGATAATCGAGCGTCGTTCGAGCCTGGAAAAGATCGTCCGTCTCCGGTGGAGTTTTACTACGATGGATCGAGAATCGAGCACCGCGAATCAGACGACAACTTTCAGAACCGCGAATCGACACTAATCTCAGTGAACACCGACAACCACACGAACCACCACACTCCCGCGTTTAGTTCCACGCTGAAGGTTTCTGTCGCCAACAAGACCATACAACTCGATCCGCAAGTAATCGCCGACGTAACTGACGATAACCTTATCGAGGACAGGAGGTACATTTCTTATCTTGCAAACGATCCGATCGGAAACAAAGAGTCTAATTTTTCGACTCTGAGAAATTCTCAGCGAACCCTGCGCAAATACTGCGACGACACCGACATGTCCTACGACTTCTTGAGATCAGAGGCCATGATGGAAGGCCAGAAACTGCTCATGGAGAGTCTCAGGGAAAGAAATTCATCACTGGAGGAGCAGTTTCAGAAGATGGAGAGAGAAAAAACAGCCATCATAGACCTGTTGACGAACAAGAAGAATGATTACGAACGAATGAAGGAACACTACAACGCCACCATTTTCGACCTCGATTCCCAAGTTCAAAGACTCACATCTGAGAAGAACAGACTTCTCGAGAGACTTCAACTGCCGGAAAGCGAACGTTCCTCTCTGGCAGCGGAAGAAAAAGAAATCTACGAATTGAGGCGAAAACTCGACGACTACGAAAATCGTTTAATCGACCTCGTCGGAGAGAATGAAGAACTGAGGCAGGAGGTGAAGGACGCTTACCTCGAGAAGGCAGAACTCCACGATCAGTTCAGAGATGAGGAGACCCTAGAGTTCAGAGAACTTCAGAAGGAACTCGAAGCGGCAGCCAAGAATTACCGAATACTTCAGTTCAAACTCAGAAAAGCGGAAAGGCACAACGAACAGTTGGAAAACGATCGAATCGTCTACGAAGAAAAGTTGCGACACTTCGAGAGTTGCATTCAAAGTTCAGACGATAAGAGGAGATTGAGGAAGCTGGAAGAAGAACTGAGATCCGCGAAGGAAGCCCACCAGAGAATCCAAGATGAACTGGGGAAAACAGAAGAGAAGAGACGAAGAGCCTTCGAGGATTTGGACAGGACGAAGAATTCTCTGAACGAGGCTGACAGTAAACGACTGTGTCTTCAAAATGAGGTTGACAACATGAGACACGAGGTTAGTGAAATGATTAGTTTAGTCATTATTATCGTTAATTTTTATTTATTTATTTATTTATTTGTCAAAACAACTTTCACTCATTGAGCTCAGTAATCACTTCCTAATTAAGTGATCAATTAACATCACTAACATTTAGCCACTGTTTTCGCCAACACACGCGGCCATTGCAGAGATTTGCGTAAGAGGTCATAGATGACCCTGGGGAAACTGTTTAATAAAAAAAAATTATTATCATCATCATTATTATTATTATCATTACCGACTTTAAAAATCATTATTGTCATCATTATTATTATTATTTTTATCATTACTGACTTTACATTTCATTGAATAAGATTTTTTAAAACCGATAATCCAACTGAAAGGATGACCAACATAGTTTTAAAATCTCTTTTGATAATTAATAGCGTTTATTCACAAACTAATAAATATTTGTGTTCTATTAATAATTAATGACATTCATTTACAAACTAATAAATATTCATTCTATTAATAATTAATGACATTCATTTACAAACTAATAAATATTCATTCTCTGGCGCAGATAAGCAAACTTCGAGAGCAGCTGAAATACGAAAACCGGGAACTGATTCCAGCATCCAAAGTGAATCATATTTTATCCTTTTTGGTGTATTATATATTATTATTATTATTATTATTATTATTATTATTATTATTATTATTATTATTATTATATATTATTATTATTATTATTATTATATATAACATATTATGTATTATATGCAATTATATACTTCCACAAACATCTTCACACTTCTCACATCTTCCAGCCATCCAGTCGCAGCAGCATCTCCGCCGACAATCCGATAATCAACCAGCTTACCAGGGACCTGAAGGACAGCCTCGAGAGAGAAAACGACCTCAAAGAGCAGCTGAGGTTTGCCGAGAAGGAATGTTCCACCATGCGCAAGAAGCTGACCGACATGGAAGGAGATTGCGAAGGACTGAACCTCCAGCTACGGAAACTCAGCACCGCCAGGACTTCCAGGTTTTCCAGGACTGATCCGAGACTGTCGAACAACGTCGAGGACGGAGAAATCGGAGACAAAGAAAGCGAACTTTCCGGTCAGCTGGAGTTTGCCGAACAGGAAATAAAGGAATTAAAAAAGCAACTGGACAACGTTCAGAAGGAGAACGATAGCCTACTGGTTGCCATCAAGTACCTGAGGGGCAAACTGGAGCAAAGAGACGGACTGAGGTGTTCAACACCCATCGGAGAACCGAGATCAGCCCGAGAATTTCTTTCGAGGTTCCCCGACATTCCCGACACTTCTGACAAAGAGCAGGAGCTTCGAACTCAACTGGAGACGACCAAAAAGGAATTCTCACAACTCCAGGAAAAATTCAACCACTTGCTGGCGGACGCAGCTTCAAAGCCGACAACGTCAGGTAATGTGATTGGTTATCATCGATAATGAGGTCAGATGGATTGAAATAATAGTAATAATTATAATAATGAGGTCACATGGATTGAAATAATAATAATAATATTTATAATAATGAGGTCACATGGATTGAAATAATAATAATAATAATATTTATAATAATGAGGTCCTGAAATGTTATTGGTTTTCATCGAACAGTTTCAGTTGTAAATGTTCGAATGTTTCTTAATTGTTCACAGATGTCTCTGTTCTCGTGACTTTAGACGAAGAAGATAAAAATAAGGTGAAAATCAACTTTTTCAGAGTTTCATAGTAGAAAATGTATTTTTAAGCTAAACGTAATAATAATCAAAAATGCAGTCTTAACCAAAATGTATTTAATGTATGTAATTAATCAAATTTATCATGAATCAAAATGTTTTAATAACCAACATTTTTTCTTAATCGAGTAAAATTTGTTATATTTTTATTTTTTTTTAGGAAACTGAGATTAAAACAAAATTAGAAACAGATTTGATTGAATGCAAAGCGAAAGTGGAAGAATTACTGAAGGAGCAAGATCAATCAAATCAAGAGGTGTATATATTATGGTATTAATAATAAGATCGAAATAATAAATATATTTAAATAAAATAAAAATAAACTTGCAAATTACATTACTTATTACTTTTCATTAATTAGTATATTATAATCGTATTAAATAAGTTATATTAATCGGTAATAATATTAATACAAGTATTATTTATTATTCCTGCTCAGTTGTCAACAAAGATAAAAATTATTGAGGAGAACCAAAAACTCATAAAAACCCTTGAAGCATCAACTCAAGTGAATAAGTTTTTCAAAGTTTAATTATAATAATTATATTTAATATTTACATTTTAGTGTTTTTTTACATTTGTTTATCGACATTAATTTACCTCAATATTTATTTCCGTCAATAATATTTACATTTCAAAGTTTATTTTAATTTTTATTAGTAATATTATATGCCAATGTTTATTTTCAACAACAACAACAACAATAATAATAATATTACATCTCAATATTTATTTAAATTTTGATTTATATTTTTGTTCGGAAACAAGGAATTGGATTCATTGAGAGAATCAAAGAAATTACTCGAGGAAAAGTTGAAAGAATTATCGGAACAAGTTCACAAAACAGACAAACAAGTCGAAACGAACAGAATTACACCGAAGGTTTTATTTTTATTATTTAAAATTAAAATATTATTTATATTAAAAAATACATTTTTAGGTCACAAATTCACTTTTAAAAAATTCAATTTAAAAATTTAGATATTTTTTTATTTAGCAATTGGTTTATTAAATAAATTTAATTTTGAAAAGTCTATTAAAAACTTGAATTTATATTTATATTTTGATATATAATCAAAAGTTAAATATGATAAAAAATTGAATTTATTTTGCGAAGGACGTCACAACAAACACGGAGACGGTAGTAGATTCAGATTCAGATTCAGATTCGCGAAAAAAAATCGAAGAAGTAATTTTTAAAGGAAATAATATTTTTATCATCAATTACCATCAACTTCTTAATCTAAAACTCCCAGCTGAATAAATATGAATTAATTAAATTCAAATATTTCGAATAAATTCAAATCAATTAAAGTTAAATGTTTTGAATGAATGTGAATTAAATTTACAATTAAATATTCTAAATTATTAATTTCAGCTCGAGGGTAAATTAAGGCAGAAAGAGGCAGAATGGGCAGAAGAGAAAGGCAACATAGAACAAGAGGCCAACATGGGCTGCGACATTGCCACCAAAATCAACAGGGAGATGTCGGCTCTCAACGAATCATTGATGGATGAAAAGCTGAAACTTTTAAAAGAGAAAGAGAAACTGATCAAAGATCAAGAGGTCATCGCAAACGAACGAGACGAACTTTCACTAGAGGTCAACAAGTTGTTCAAAGAAAAATCACAGCTGGAAAAATCCGTCAGTCAAGCGAAACCGGAAAATGACTTCAAGTCAAAGGAAGAAGCCCTCCACAAGCAGTTTCAGGCGGAAAGGGAAAAATTGGAAGCTCAGATAGCTGACTCTGACAATAAGATCAAGGACCTGGAGAAGAAAATTGAATCCCTCGACAGGAAGTACAGGAAGGCAGTTGCCAAGAGAGACAAGGACGAGGCCGAGAAGAACGAAGCAAAAGAAGAAGCACAAAGCTGGAAGGAGAAATATGAAAAGAAACTTTACAAGGAAACTGAGAAGAGAAGACGTTCTGAGGTTTTCATGGACGAAAATAAAGGTTCGCCATTAAAAATGCTGTCTAAAAAAATATAACAAATGAATCGGATTCAAATTTTCATTAATTTTTAATATGTTTTAATTATTAATTTTTAATTAATGCATTTATACATCTTTAATTTATAATTTAATATATACTTTCAACATAAAATTAGCTTGTAATTAAATATTCAAAATGGCGCCCTCTCCAGGCAACGAGTTGGAATTGTTGATAAAACTTCGCAAGGAACTCGACGACAAAGAAAAAGCGAACGAAAAGTTGAACAAAAAACTCAAAAAATCCGAAGAGACACAAGCGAAACTCGAAAGTGAACTGAGGGAATTCAAGGTGAGGTTTTCGATTTCCTTTTCATCTTTATTGTACTAAATGTGACTACTATTATTATTATTGCTTTATTATTAATCGATTTTCCTAATGCGCATATTCGGTATAATTAAAAGATAAATATTCTTAATTAATTTAAATAGCTATACAAATATGTTAATAATCTCCCATCATTTAATAACAACGAATTTTTAATTTTAAAAAATGTTTTAAACGAACACTGAGAATATCCTGCATCCTGGTTCAATTAATCTTATTGCATAAATGAGATGAAATTTCACTTCGAATAACATTTGTGACTTTTCTTTAGCTCCAAACTTTGAAAGGCACCTTGAGAAAACATTGACTTAAAATCAGACAACATGGATGGATAAGCACTAACCTATCCATGACCTTTCTCTTCATAACGTAGGCACAAAAAAATCTCTAGCTAATACGTAAAAGTACTTCAAATGACTCACCACAAAGGACACGCCGCTAGACCTCATTTAGTATACTTAGTACATTTAAGAAACACTTACTAAATTTAGTACATTTAATACATTTATTTAGTACCTTTAGTATTTAGTATTTAGATAATTTTCTTTTCCAGAAGACCAACTCAAAATCCAGTCCAAACCAGCGCTCGCCAGGCGATGGGGAGGACCACGCGATAGATGAGAATGGAAACAATTTGAAGAGGAAATCTCAAACTGGAGACGCCGATATGCTTTGGTATCAGGAACAAATTAAGAGTCTACAACGGGAAAACGAAAAACTGATCGATGACTCGCAGAAAACGATCTCGGAGATTAAAAAATTGTTCGATGAAGAACAAAAGTCTCACGGAAAGGATCGAGAAGAGATTTCCAAATTAAAGAAAACGGTTTGTTGTGGAAATATTAGTTGTTGTCGTTGTCGTCGTCGTCGTTGTTGTTGTTGTTGTTGTTGTTGTTGTTGTTGTTGTTGTTGTTGTTGTTTACAACAATTTATAACTCAATTGTTCATAAGTTTGATAAAGCGTTAAAATACGTTGAAATACCAATTAACCAATTATTGTATGTTTAACAAAATAATTGCATCAAAGTGGGCATCGACAAAGATTCTCCTTTGGCATTTAAATCATCGCATTAAATCGACATTCATTTTTTCTTCGTAATTTCATATCACGAACTAAAAACAAGACAAATGATAGATCGAGGACAAGCAGAAAGAAATCGTGAAATGCAACAAAGACCTTGAGGATCTCAAGGACAAACTGAGGAAGGAAACCACTGCCAAAGTGAAACTGGAAAATAAATTGAAAGCTACGGAGTCGTCTGCCTCCACGGATAATGTTTCGGAAAAAAGGGTTAGCTGTTTTACCAGGATTATTATTAGTAGTGGTGATGATTAGCAAGCAGTAATTAATTAATAATCTTGCATAATATTGCCTAAGTTCTTAAGGAATGCAAATATCTGAACCAAAGCCCACTAGCTACAGCAACTAGGTCAATTATCGTGCAACCGCGGAATCATTGAATTCATTTTCGCTCATTAAAACTGTTTTGAAAATATATTTTAATCATTATTAGCAAATAAATTTTAGTCATTATTAGCACAATATTACACGATGTACAAAACCGCCATATTTTGTCCACGTTTTCCAGCCTTCCACGCTCGGCACAGATGAAAAGAAGGCGTCGGATTTTCGAAGCAAATTCGAGAAATTCGGAGGAGCTGCACGCATTCCTAGGAAGCTTTCCATTCCGTCGACCTTCGAGGCTTCGTCCACAACAAATTCCACAACAACATCATCATCAGCAACAACATCTTCTCCTTCATCCTCCTCTGAATTTCTCAAGGACGTGGAGAAACAGCTTTCAGATTTGGAAGCAGTACGATCAGCAGACAGGGAGGAATTGTTGAAGAAAATTGAGACTCAGAGGTTGGCATTTGAGAAGGAGACTGCGACGCTGGAGGAAAAGAACAAAGAGGTTTAACAAATTATTATATTATTTGTTTATTAATTATCAATAATAATTATTATTACTAAATAATTTATATATATAATAATAAATAATTATTACTAATAATTAATTTCCTAATTAATTACTAAATAATTAATTAAAATTAAATAAATAATTATTACTAATAATATATATAATAAAATATTTTATTATAAATATTATAATTCGATATGCAAATAACAGCATTAATTGTTGATATTAATGCAAGGCTTTTTTCAGTTAAAAATCTTAAATTCCATTTAACCCGGATTATAATCGCTAAAGTATTCCAAATAACACCTAATATTTATTTTTATACATTATATAAATATTTGTTATTTAACAAGTTTTAAAATAAAGAATAAAAAATTGCACTAAATATAATTAAATATTTGTATACATTATATAAATATTTGTTATTTAACAAGTTTTAAAATAAAGAATAAAAAATTGCACTAAATATAATTTCAGCTGGAAGATCGTCTCAAGGAATGGACGAAATGCCAGCAGAAGATTTTGGAAGCACAACTGGAATTTGAAAAGGAACGAAATCACTGGAGCGAGGAACGTTCCAAGCTTCAGACACGCCTTGACCTTGCCATCTCGTCTGTGAGAGACATTCCATTGTTTTGTTGTTGGATAATTTATTTGTAATTTTTTTTACAATTTATAGTTTATAATTTTTTTAAATTTATTATTTATATTTGTTAATACCTCCTTATAAATTATTGATTAAAGTTTATTTATTAGAGTTTTGTTTTGACGTATCCTTCTTGAATAATTATGATATTTAACTGAATTATTTCTGAATTACTTACGATATTTACAAATAATATGCTTTAATTAATTATGATATTTATTAATAATAGGTTTTAATTAATTCTAACAGAGCACATCAACGAAAGAATCACATAAGCTTAGCATTCCCAAGTCCAACATTGAAGACAAAAAGTCTTCAGACGTTAAAAAGGTTCTACAATCTTAACATAGATTTAAATAAGATAGTTAGGCAATCTTAACATAGATTTAAATAAAATAGTTAGACGATCTTAACATAGATTTAAATAAAATAGATAAACAATCTTAAAATAGATTTAACTAAAACAAATAAAAACATTACTTATTATTGGTTATCATTGAATCGAAATAGCTTAACCCGCATAAATTATATTTCAATTCATCAAATATAATTTTCAGCCTTCTAACGTCGATTCCGGAAGTTCCAAAAGTTCGAGTGGTAAATATGAATAATTTAATAAATATTTCTAATGAGTTATTATTTTTTGTTTAAGATTGATTTGATTTAATAATTGGAATAAATTTTTGTAATTAGTTATTAACATTTATTTTTGTTTAATTGTAGAAACAAAATCGTCGGCAACTTCTAGATTTTCTCGGTCCTTTCTACCTAGGCCTTAATGTGAGGTCTTGTTCATATAAGATTGACTAATTTAATTCTGATGATTCTTTCATTTATTTTTGATATTAAAATATTTACAAATAATCGATTTTATTTTGAAAATGAAAACTGAATCGCCAAATAGCTAATAATGTTTATATATGAAATGGAATAATGTATTAATTAATTTGTAATGTAATTAATTGTAATGTAATATATTTACCCAACAGGTAAACTACAGAGACTGTGATGCTTGTAAGATCTAGTAGTCTAACTGACCTTATGCGAATTTTAATTTTAAAGTAACAAAATCTAGTTGTAAATTCAAAACTGCCATGTCATTTTTACGATTTGTCAACTATAAATAATGTTTTGTTTGGGTTAATACTTTTTTTTTAATTGAGGTTCGAAATTTCTAAATTCAAAACTGCAGATAAATTCACCATGATTACATCGTGATTTTTGGATCGATTGCAATTTTCTTACTTATTATTATTATTTTTTTAATTGTAAATTTTGTGATTAAGCCTTGCTTCAAGAAAATATTGTCATTGTTAGCGTTAATTAAGAAATTATTAGAATTTATTACTTGTGCGAAGGCAAAATAAGAAATACGAATTCGGCCCGGGTTTAAGGACCAAACATACTTGTGTGAATCTCATGAAGCGTGTATTTTTCGTGTGTTAAAGAAGATGAGTTCGATTTGAAAAGGTTTCAATTATTGGATATAAATAAACTATTGTAAACAAATTGTTATAAATAAATTATTATAAACAAAATTGTTATAAATAAATTGTTATAAACAAATTGTTATATATAAATTATTATAAACAAATTGTTATAAATTAATTATTATAAACAAATTGTTGCAAATAAATTTCTAGGTGAAACAAGGTCTTTGTCTGTGATACTTCAAAACGGCTATCAGCCTCGTGGGATTGAAAGTTACATCGACAAAGTGGCTTTGTTTATACCCCCAAGGCTTTATAGTCACTTTTTGACTTTCATATTTTTTGTTTGATCAGCGTAATTAAGAATTCACAATTAATCCCATCCGCAACAGGATTACCTTTAATGAATATTTATA
Organism: Whitmania pigra; assembly: GCA_021613335.1. NCBI lineage: Eukaryota > Metazoa > Annelida > Clitellata > Hirudinida > Haemopidae > Whitmania > Whitmania pigra. The sequence continues at coordinate 349,555 of JAJTWR010000450.1, read as the reverse complement.
TTTATCAAAATCGTAAGCGACTAAAGATTTAAAAAAAATGCTAATTGAATATTCAAATGAAATGATTGCTCAACGTTCGTTCATCGAACAACTGTTGAGTGCGCGGTGGTTACGCTTCCATTGACAGACAACTTGATATCGCCTTAGGGAATTTTATGGACGTAATTATTTTTATTATGGCTCTCATTATTGCTCAATTATCAATTTATACCTTAGCAATTTCTCGAAGCTTTGGCACAGTCCTATTTTAAAAGACAGAATAAAACCGAATAGCCATGTTAATCTGCTGACCATTTTAGAATGAATCATCTTCTTGAAAAAATTTAAGATTCCTTCCCAGAGCAAGCTTGCCAGGAGGATAGCAGCCGCGCCTCTGGGGAATTGCGGCAGTGGTGATTAAAAATAAATTAATTTTCGCAAGTCCCTGAACCATGGCCTCCCAAGCAACATCTGTAAAAACACGTTCAGTCGGGTCTACAGAGTATTACAAACTACCTATACAACAAGGTTGTTACAAAAAGTAGTGGCTCGAATATTGAAGTTGTTTGAAGGACGAGAATAAAGACATTTTATAGAATTCATAGAATTCACTGAATCCTTTCTGATTATGTTTACCTTCTTCTACTTCTGGAGCCTGTGTAATCGAGTCGGCCCTTTTGATGTGGGCTTTTGAAAGTCATGTGCGATGAAGATGTAAAACATATCCGCCTTCTTTCTATCAATGACAGCTGCCCGTTTCAGCAGCCTGTACTCTGGTTCTCGTCGTGGTTAATTAATTAGTTTAATTAATAAATAAGCGAACAAAGTAAATTGATTAAACACAGTCAAATAATTAGTTATAAGCTAATCCAAAAGTACTCGAGAACCTTTATGAAGATTTCTCTCTTAAGCCCCTAACGACTACTTCCTAATAACTTTGTACAAGTTGAAAACGCTGTTTCGATGTTCTCTTGTTCAATATGAATTCCATTTCAATGAATCCAAACAAAGGCTTCTGAATAATCAGGCGAAAAAAAAGAATAATAATAATAATAATAATAATAATAATAATAATAATAATAATAATAATAATAATAATAATAAATAATAATAATAATAATAATAATAATAATAATAATAATAATAATAATAATAATAATAATAATAATAATAATAATATAATAATAATAATAATAACAATAATAACAATAATAATAACTGGTTAGCAGTAATTTGTCGAGGCGCGAATTGTCCAAACGTTAAAAGAAGCAACTCAACTGAAACCCTTCTCACGCAACAACAGCAACAAAACAGAATTAAGCAGCTCAGCAACAGTGTAACAGGTCAAAAGGGCAAAAGAGTTAAAGGTCAACTGGACAGCTCCATCAGTAGAAAAAAATTATAATTGTAATAATAATAATAAGAAGGAATAAATGCTTTAAGACATTTCGAAGAGATCATCACTATTATCGTACTCACGGCACAGAAATCTGTATATATATATATATATTATATTATATGTTATATACATATACATATATACATAAATATAATAATGAAAATATAATATAAAATGTATAATAAAAATAAAACGATCTTCAAAAAGATATTTATGGCATTGGCGGTGTAGACTAGATGTTTCAAATATGCTTCCATTTGCCAGTGAGACTAGCGCTGGTCATGTTGACGGAATTATTATTATTATAAATATAATTCTTAATATGGTTATTATTTTTATTGTTATTATTATCATTATCATTGTTGTTGTTATTATTATTCTTATTATGGTTGGCTAGCAAATACAGTAGCATGATATTTCACTGGCATAAGAATAATGGAAATATGGCCTTCTATTAAAAAGACTGCTATTCGAACTGCTATTCGTTGGTCATCAGCAAATAAACATTAATAATAATAATAATAATAATAATAATAATAATAATAATAATAATAATAATAATAATAATAATAATAATAATAATAATAATAATAATAATAATAATACAGCAGCAATAATTGTTTGTCAATTCCCAGACAAAAGTCATCGTAATGCTTCAAGTAGTGAGGTAATGGCGAACATAAATGCCTTGAAAACTAATAAAGCTTGTGACTCTTCATAAAAAAAAAGAATTTATGAAAACGCAAACAATAAAAAACTACTTCAATCAAAAGTTCAGCAACAATTCGACGACAATAATTGTTTACTAACAATTGTTTACTCTTAACTGTTAATAATAATTGTTTACTAACAATTGTTTACTCATAACTTTTAATAATAATTGTTTACTAATAATTGTTTATTAATAATGAGTATCAAATGAGAAACAAAAACCTGATTATACACACAAACGATCGCCATTGTTTTTGATTTGTATACAATGAGTGATGCAATTAAATCCTTATTATTATTATTAATAATATTATTATGTATTATACAAATATTTAAAGCAACAACAACAACAGCTATTATTATTATTATTATTATTATTATTATTATTATTATTATATTATTATTATTATTATTATTATTATTATTATTATTATTATTATTATCATCATCATCATCAACAACAACAACAACGTTATTACAAAGGAGAAAGGTCAACTGAAATGATTGGCATTAATCAATTTGTGCTCGAATTCGCTCAAGTGGAGGAAGAACTCTCTGCCGTTGTGGAAGGATCTCTGGCAGTCCGAGCAGTGGTAAGGATCGCCGGGACTGTGAAGCTGCACGTGGGACGCGAACATCCTCTTGTCCTTGAAAACCACTTGGCAATAGTGGCACGGAAATCCCTTGGCTTGGCCGTCGACGAATAGAGACAGAGGAGAATCGTGGCTAGCTATCGGCTCGAGATCTGGAAGGCTAGAGCAGGTCGCTGGTGAAGTTTTTAGTCGCTTTTCAGTCGCCTTGTAGGGTGCTTGAGCGGTGTTTTTATCACACGAGGACAACGCGAATGGATCTGGAATGTTGTGATGATCGCAGTTCTCGTCGACTGCTTCCATTTCCACGTCGTTTTTAAGAGACGTCAGGTCCAGCTTGTGGGCGATGCCTTTCCTGCGAGATTTACGGTTCGTTGGATCCTTCCTTTCTGCTGCCTGATGGTCGACGACCCTCTTCTCCTGAAAAGGTTTCATGGAAAGATCGAGTGGTTGACAGTCGCTCGAGTCGTCTACGTTCTCTGACTTCACTTTGTCGTTGAGTTGGTGGCTGTTGTTGTTGTTGGGGCGGCTGGTGTCGTTGATGTTGTTGCCGTTGGATGGAATGGGTTGGCTTGGAGCAGTTGATGGCGTCGATTGACTTGATGTTGTTGTTGATGATGATGATGATAACGATGATGACAACATTTGCTCGATGAGGTTCTGTTTGTTGAAAAAACCGTCAGGTGGAGGGTAGGGACTGCCACTCTGACCAGTACTCCAAGGGAAGGGCAGGCCGAAGTTGAAACCGTGCGGCATGAGACTGTTCATGTAGCGAAAGTTTTGCATGTACATCTGCGCCATTTGGAATCGATGGGGCGAAAATACTGGATGGGGAAGAGGAAGATGAGGATGAGGATGAGGAGGAGGAGGAGGAGGCGGCGGAGGAAAGAGATTGACTGGAGCTGGAATGAGAGAATTGAGCGGAGAGGACTCCATTGGCTGACTGAAAGAGGGTGGTTCTACTTTCGGCTGTGAATACGCTTGAGCCAAGATGTCCTTCTCTTCGGCAGTTAGCATGCTACTGGCTGGTAGCAGCTCCGAAGCCGACGACGCCGATGACTTCAGCGGCTTCTTTCTCACGTGATTCTCGAACTTGCTGCTCGCTTCGTCGACAGGAATGCTTCCATCTGGGCTCAAAACCGGCCCGGCTACGTGGCCAGTCCTTTTCAAGTGACTGTTAAGGGCGTTGGCGTGCTTGGCGGCAAAGCTACAGGTAGCGCACCTGTACCTGCACACGGTGTCGTGGCATTTCATGTGACTCTTCAGCATAGAAGTGGTGGCACACCTGAAATGAGCAAAATGAGTTTTTACAAAAATGAATCCAACGATTGTTAGGAAATGAGCTAATTTTGAAATGTCGTTGTATTATAGAACGAAATTGGGGACACACATACACACACACACACACACACACACAGACACACACACACGTAGAGAGCACTTGAATCTGAATCTGCCGGATGACTAACTTGTAATTGCACTCTGAACATTCGAATGACTTGTCACCGTTGTGCATGCCCCTGTGGTAGCGCATGTGGTGGGGCAGGTGGGTCACGAACTTGCAATGGCGGACGTCACACCTGATGAGAATCGGGTAATGTTCGTTCATGTGGTCGAAGTAATCGTTCTGTAAATAATAAATAAATAAATAAATGAATGAATGATTAACTAAACAACTATTTATGTAATTCATTACATTGAAAAAAAATCATTAGCCGCATCATCATCATCATCATCATAGTCAGGAATAGCTTCTTTATGAATGTTTACTTTTGTGTGGAATACATTTTTGCAGATTTTGCATTTCTTCGGTTTCTTCAGGGTCTTGGAGCCCAGGAGTACCACGTGATCGACGCTGCCTTCAGAAGAGTTCGGGGACGCCTCTCCGTTTTGCTCCCTGGCCGAGTTCTCTTTGGGACCGTGGGCGTATTCGACGTGCCGCGTCATCCTACCCTGGCTGGTGGAGATGTAGTTACAGTAGGGACAAGACACCTTGTAATGTTCTTCTTTCAAATGGCCGTCCAGTTCCTTCTTGCTGTTGGCTTAATGGAAATCAATCGTACAAATATTTGAACTACGGTCACAATGAAGCCAAACATTCCATACCTTTGAATGTGCACTTTTTACAAGGGTACTCCCTAGTCTGTTGAGTCGTGTTCGGCTTCGGAGAATCTGTCGATGACGAGCTTTGAGGTGTCAGACCGACCGAGAAATAGGGGTACGAGTAAGGACTCAGGTTCCTGTCCATCCAGGGGAGGTTCTGGTGTCTATCTGGCGAACTAAAAGGGTCGAGAACTGGGGGACGATTTTGAAAATCTTGATTGGGTTTCATCTCGAATCGCTGCATCATCCTCTGAAGAGTGTCGAGAGACGAGAGAGCGGGCGCCTGCTCGCCTGGCAAGCTACCGCTACTCCTCGGTAAAAACCAGTCGGAATGAGCGCCGTTCTTCTGAAAGTAGCCGCTGCCCGAAGGCGAGTTGAAGTCTTCTCGAACCTCTTCCTTGATCTGAACTTTGGAATGATTCCGCTGAGGTTCCAGCTCGGCTCTAGGACTGGAATAATCTGCAATTTCTCGTTTGATTGGAGCACCGTTCGATAGAGAGTCGAGTGAGCGTCTATTATCCATTTCAGATGGAAGCCAGTCCATCGTAGCATCTTCGTTGTTCTCGAGAGCGTTGTTTACTTTATCGGTGGCATGTTCGTCCATCATCTTTTTCTGATTGATCTCGATTTTCTAGCGCTGCAATTGAATGTGCAATTGAGCGTGTTTACGAACGTCCTTGAAATGTTTCTTAGTTGCGTAAGTTGTAATATGAAAAATTCATTTTAGCGGGTAACAAGCTAATGAAGTCGATGGAGTTGCGTTAACAAGATGCCGTTCATAATCCTTCCTAACTCATTCATTCATTCACTCATTCATTCATTCATTCATTCATTCATAACTTATGTTAATGATGGATATTGATTAGTGACAAACCGAAAGTAACTCGAGATGAAACATTTAGAAATATTAGAGAGAACAATGCCGTCGCGGCAGACGACAGATATTCAACAACAGCTACAAAAAGAATGTGCGCGTCCTCATGCCAGAGATGCACACTTTCGGCTGGTAACTTCCAGTTACAACTACTCACGTCTATGAGGCCTGGTGGCCAGCCATTTGAGACCTATCGATGTGTATTTGTACAGATCAATTGATGCTACTTCGATGCTTATAAATAAACAATTACAAGCCTTCACCAAGGTTTGGTGTGTTCGTCCGTTGTGCATTTCTCGGTGTTCGACTTTTTGAAATGCTTGCATTCAGTTTCGTAAAGTTAACAACAAAATAATAACAACATATTATTAATAATTAATAATAATAATAATAATAATAGTTCTAATCATTTCTAGTTAGAAGCACATTCGGCACGCAGAGCAGTAAAAGTAGGCAATATTTCTTGATATTGTTTGCACTTAAACTCTGATTACCTGGGTCAGAGAAACACGGGGAGTCGAATATCCAGTTCAGTGGAACGGCAAAAAAGCAAACACTGCTGCTCATCAACGGACAGCGGGTCAGTGGATCAGTTGTGCCGAAAGATGGAGAGGAAAACGAAGCCAATGGAACGAAACTAGAATCAGGAAATTGTACCAAAGTCCAGAGAGCACTTGTGGCTATCGATAAATTACCGGTTGCCAGGTTTTTATGCATGCCAGTGTTCGTAACACGTTGCTCGATGTATTTACATTAGCCTTTGTCTTCCTTCCGAGTTACGGCTAGCTGGGGATGTTAGACTAATAAAACGAATTAATAAAATGGCTTCATCAGTGCTAATCAATTCCTTTGAGCGATGATGCTGTCATGGAAGTACGCGCCTCATTCAACGAAGATTCGGCTAAATTTCGAGAATAGAATAAATAATTAATGGGGATTATTTTGTCACTCATTTGCACAACACAAGGCCCGATTAAATAATTTAAAAAACTTTTGACGATGAAAAATCAATCAAGCGCATCAGAAGCCTAACTCTTTGATATTATGATTAGATAGGGATGCTTGGAGTGCGAAAAGTGAAATGCCTGTAATTTAATTAATTATCCGAGATGAGATTGCATTCTTGTGGTGTCTCGAACCATTTTTTAATACGTTCAGCATTATCAGTGAGAGTTCTTATCGGCACGAGATAATACTCGGACGGCGGCTGATACTAAGTAGAAGGAAGTAGAAAGTAGCCGTCGAAAGTAACGTATCGATCGAAATTTTAACTAAAGTAATACTAACCAAATAATAACTAACTAATAAAAAAAAATCATAACCAAACTACCTTCTTCCACAGTTAACCAAAATAAAGTGACATTAAACTACGTCATAAATAAAACTTAATCGACACCCATTGCGTCACAAGACACCGAGGAGCCTATTCAAACAGGTTTCAATCAGAAAGGCAATGAGTGAAATATCGGAATATCGAATAAAAGTAAGAAAATCACACAAAAAAAAACCGCCCTAATTGAAACTATTTATTTAAATCGTCATATAACGCCATAAATTTGCAATGAGATAGGGCCGAGTTTTTATCGTTTAAAGTTTTAATACGTGGGAATTGGAACGACAATGGCATTCATATTGTAAATGGTAAAATGAACGAACGGCTGAAACGCATGCTGAACACGGTAGTCGGGTTTAATGTGACGTCCTTGACATTAATAACATGCCATTTGAAAGAGTTCTGGTCTGTTGCTCTCGAAGTCATTAAACCCCATCCCAAATTAACAGATCCTGCCAAATGAGAAAACAGGACAAATGATCCAAATTTTGGACCAAAACTAACGCTACAAAGTTTCGACTAAGCTGGGATAATTTTGTTCTATCGTTCCCTGAATGTTTTCAAAGACAAGTGCGCAGTAGAAACTGACTCGAAGTTAATTGTTACGAAATGTTTCAAAAAAACGAAAAAAAATTAAAAAATTGGAAAAAAATCGAATAATTTTTGTAAAAATAACAAATTGCAAAAACACAAAAAACGTACGCTCGTCTTTAGGATGGAACTTCTGAACTTCTCAACAAACTCAACTCCATGCAACCAGCAAACAAAAAATAATAAATTAAGTTACGAAAGTATCGAGGTGCGTGCAAAAAAAAATTCGGCCCTTTTTTATCAGGCTTTTATAGGCGCAAGAAGTAGTCCCGACGTTCGACTGACCAATCAGATAAGTAGCCTGAGATAGCCAAACACTTCTAGCATTGGGCTGCATTTTTGTATGCTAATAGATTTCGGCGACCATCGCGTGGATGCATGCTTGCTTATGTAACTTCTTCTAGAATGGCGGAACATTTGCTTTTATTTCGTTTTAATTTTTAATCGTTTTAAAAGCATGAAAGCAGGGGAAAAAAAGGGGGATGGAAGTTTAGAATTTTGAATAAATATTCATTTACAGTGAGCTTGCACAACATGCTTGTTGGCCGTAGGCTCGCATGTCTATTCTAGACGTTTGAGACATTGTTACTTGTCGTCGTTGTTTCATAAACTGGACACTCGATTGCGTAATTATTCAATTTCAGATGTTCTGTGAAATTCAAGTCATGACGCGATAAAAAGCAAGAGAATAATAACCAATTGCGTCACAATTGCTGGACATCCGTAGTCACGGTACAGGTTGAAAAAAAAAAAGAATTGGACAAAAGAATTTCAACTTAGCGCCCAAGCGATAACCCGCATCTTAATCCTGAGATTAAATAGAAAACAAACATAATACTTACAACACAATACAATACTTAATACTACTACTATTACTACTACTAATAATAATAATAATAATAATCGGATCTGCTAATCGAAAGTTCTAGAAAGTGATCGAACATCTTAGAGGGATGACCACATCAGATGGTCAGTTCCACCAAGTCCATCATTAATCATCCTTTAACTCCTTACAGTTCGTGTGCCTTTTTCGTTGCCAGAGCAACCAGGACTGTAGCAGATGGAAAAGTTAAATTAGCAACTCCATTGTTCCACGGACGGATGAATAGATGGAATGGATGATAGATATTTGGAGATTGATTAGGAGATTTCTTGGTTTTCAATTTTGGTTTTCGTTATTCAATCTAACAACCTGGTTGAATTTGCAACTGGTTGCGTATCTTCGACAAAGTGTTTTTTATTTTTAACCATTTGACATTCAAATCGATAGAATCCAGATTGCGTAACGGTTACGCATTAGCGCTTAAGGATGTAAATGAAATGTTGCCGGACGACGGAATCAATCCATTGGTGCTAGAAGGCTTATAAATACTGGACTGAAGTTGATGAAATAGCATTGAGAGCAGGTGGAAAGAGGAGACAAATATGGACGAGAAGTTGACGTGGACGTGCGAGAAGAGATGCACGTGTGAATGCAACGAAGCGTGAAACATGACTAATGATCAACAGTTGACCATTCATCTGTCCAGTCAACCGAGGGGTGAGCGGGTCGCTTTCATGAGATCTTGCCTCGAATGGAACAACAATCAGTTATTATCAATCAATCAATAAATCAATCAATCGCATAAAAACTCAACCTATCGTCACATCCCAATCGGATTTCTCATCGGTCATGCACAAAACAAAGAAAACAAACAAAATAAGCAGAAAAATATTTTCATCAAGTGCCGTGGAAAACTTCAACTCACATCCTCTGCAAGTTCCAGCGCGAACGAGATAAACAATAAATAAAATATCAAATCGCCGATGTCAAACAGCCGAACAACGCCCAGTATCGAGAATGAGAATTACAAACAACAACAACAAACAATGGCCGTCGATGATTGATGGAATAGCATGGAAAAGGTCAACAGCGGAGTGACCAGCATCTCCTAGGCAACGCAGGACAAACTGGCCACTGAGGATGAGTTTTATTGTCCTATTGTTCTACCACGCTCGGTCGGCAATTCGTCCTGTTTTTCAAATTCCTGGTTTGTGTTTGCTTCGCGATTTGTCGGCGATTTGTACAAGTCCGGACGAGTACGGAGATGCAAAGATTTCAATAAAATAAGGAGGTGTCTGCAATGTGTCGAGCCTACGTGTCAAAATAAGCAATCCGTTCGCTTGTGTGACATTTTGAAGAGTTGTTTGACTAAGATTCAATCAATTCAATTCAATCGATCAATCAATCAATCAAACTTTTGATTTCATATCTTAGTAATATGCACATCCGTAGCTTAGCGATGCAACGTCGTCGTTCGTTACCGAAGTAAATAATTCCTTTAACAGATTATTTAAAATTTTGTCCTCGTAATTCCTATTCCTATTTTTATTTTTATTTATTTTATTTATTTTTTTTTTTTTTGACAGTAAAAAAATATCGACAAACAACACTCGCGAGTTCCATTAAACACTCCACGGCAGGAGTTTGTAGTGGCAATCGGAGTTGCGTAACATCTCTCCATTGATATTTATCCGCACGCTGCGAGAGGTAAAATTTAGATTAGCGACTCAAAATGGTCGAGACGGTTTTGGTCCTTTTTCGATGTTCTTATTTTTTCCAACGAGCAGATGAAAGTTTACTGCCCGCGTTGGAAACCCCGGGTGAATTTGAGTGCTTTCGGCTATTTCTGCCTTATCAGCGTCCAATTTCGACCGGCCGTCATATTCTTCACTCGATGACACCGCTAGTTTGCTACCATTAAATGTGATTAACAAAACTTTCGTAATTGTCGAGCGTATTATGAGGAAATATTTTTACCACCCACATCCTGTGTTTGATTTCCGAATTACGAATTTAAGTTCGTACGGTAATTGTGTATGGATGTATAATATCATATTATTGATAAAATATTATTGATAAATGTCGTATTATTGTACAATATAATGTCATATTGAGGTATAATGTAACTTTGTATTGATGTATAATACAACTTTGTATTGATGTATAATACAGGCTGTTACCTCGTTTTAATGTAATTTTGCAATTAGTTTGTAAGATAAAAGCTTTCAATGAATTCTCAAAAAATATCCGAAGAAGACTCTGGAAAAATAAAAATGTTAATTTTAGCAGCGGGTTTGAAGCGAACAATGACGTCACGAAAGATGACCCCAGCCGTGACTAAACGACTTGACACGATTTCCATTGAACTGACCGTATTCAAATAATTCATTTGCCATTCAAGCCATGAAATGCTCAAAATAAGACCTGTTGTTTACAAACAAGCGAGAGTCGGCTGGTGGTAAGTTAATGCGATACGAGATGAATTGGAATAATTATCATTAAAATAATTTTAATCATTTCCCTAGCCACGGCTCTAGACCGACTAGGCCCGCGGCTAATGCGCACGGACATTAGAAGCTCATTATTTGATTCCGTACTTCCATATTGACCTGTTTAATTATATGCCTTGTTAAATCTGAAGATTTAAAATTCAAATCCTCGAAAAATCAGTCAAAGGCTTTCGAGATGAGCATAACTTATTTAGATATTTGGCTGAACTTAATTTCTTTATTGGATCGAATTTGCATCTTTGAATTCGTCATAGGAAGTTGAGCAAAAATTTAACAATAACAATTACTAGTATTAATAATAATACTACTATCAAAAAATATTATTATTAATAACATAACATTATGATTACTAATGTTATTATTAATAATAATACTAATAATAATAACAATAACAATGATCAAAGATAAGTTGCTAAGATAATGAAAAACCAATAAATTAATCGCTCTCACAGTAGGACATGAAAAACTAACTATCACGTGTACCATCCAAAATGTTGACTAATAAAATCTACTTTCTTAATAGGAGACGCCAGCCCACATCGATTTCACGCTCAAATTCGTTTGAGAAGTTAACTATTAAAATATCAACTAAACCAGGATAAAAGCGAAAATGTAATAAAATTAATTAAATTGGTTTTCGTTTTTTTAAATTATAATAACAAGAATAATAATAATAATAATAATCGTCAAAGTTGGCCATGTTGTCGTTATAAGCAAAACCTGTGCCTGGTGCAGATTTCATGCATCCTCCTGGATTGGACAAAAGCGGAAGCGGAAGACGGGACGGAAATAAAAAGAAATTAAAAGGAATAAAAGTCAAAAATGCCTGGAAGAGAATGTTCTCCTCGGCCCAGGGTGCTGGAAAGCCGGGCGAGCCATCATGGTCCCGTAATAGGGTGGTCTTATGCGGGCAGCAGATGTCTTTATGTAATCAAATGCTTTATGCCAGTCACATGTAAGACAACAAGGTCTTATGACAACTGGTTCAACTTGTCAGATTTCAAGTGTTTTAAAGTGGTCAACACAATTTCATAATTTTCATGCGTCCCTCTGAGTTAAGATGAATCAAATAATCATATTTAAATGCTTCTTCAAATACCGCCATGTTTTTGTGAATGACTTGAGTAATGTACGCTTTCCGTTTAACAAGAAAACGTCTCATTATAATATGGGTGGTCAAACATTTTTTTTTTGTAAATTTAAAATTAATTAAATCTAGACAACATTAATTTCACATTAATGCCAATCCTTCATTATTATCGCCTGGCATTCTTTGATCTTGGTTTGTTTAATTTACGATCAATCTCTCATCGGCCTAGAAATATTTCTTCCATCTCAACAACCATCCACCTGCTTATCCATCAACTTTTCAAATCTCCGCCTCTCCTCTTTTGAGTTCGAAACCTGCCTTGAACTCTCTCAAATGTCCAAATAACATCCGACGAATACAATAATCCGATACGCACACACAATCTTCTTCTGGAATTCAATTTAGATTTCAGTCCGCTACAGAAAAGTCCAGAGCCTCTGGCTTCAAATCCTGCGCCAGGTCTTAATGGACTCGATCCAAAGTCCGGTAAAGTTACAATCTATTGCCGAATAGGCACTTTGGTTTGGTTATTTTTTAATGGCCACTGAAAGACCCAGAGAGGCGCGGGTAATGCCGGCGAGGAGACATCAAAAAGGCATTGCAGTTGCAAGGACGGTGCACATTTTATGCCCCCGGTTGATATAAACACTCTCGGGTTTAGAGGGCCCACGCGGACAGTTAAAAAACTAAATGCATGCGGCTAAATGAATGTGGCCATCGCATAATCTAGTGCTCGACGATAAGCTGATTTAGAGAGAATCAGTTCGACCGAAACCCAATAGCGAGCGGCGGTATTAAAATTAACCAGATCTTAAACGTCTGCAAAGGCTGCAGATGCTGACTTAGAGCCTACTTTAATTACTTTTCCAGGTTATCCATCTCGGCCTGCTGCTCTTAAATTGCTGCTGCAAAATTATCGAATTTCTATTTGTAAGAAAGAATACATCCAAATGGATGGTCTGTTAAGGAGAAAGGGGCATAAATTTCGGACCAAGATGCATAATGTAGGTGTGCGCTCGGAACGTTTTTTATTGGCCTTCGCTCCATCAAGCCCGACGAAAATATTTCCCCTCAAATTGGATTTTTGCCAATTTATTTTCAGTGGAAATAAAAATAAATTGAAAAATTTATTTGTGAAATTCACTCTATTAAATCTGCGCTCCGAGCGTGCTTTATAGGAATTTTATTTCAATCCTCAAAGTTCCCTCCATTGGTAGGACGCTATTTTTCTCAGGACATTTAGGTCTGGCCGTAAATGTTGACCAAACGCCCCAATAACTTGCAACCTTTCACTCTTAATACTGGATCTCTGGATCACCTACTGGATGGTTTAGTGAAGCTTAATGAGTAAACTATTCGATAAATTTATTTATTTGATTATAGTCCTTTGCATAACTGAGATGATTTGGACTACTATTCGATAAAAAGCCTTAACTCGATGGTTTCATAAGGAGGTGAAATATCAGTCGAGGTAGATCTTAAAACGCTACCAAACCGTAGATATTTTAATGTTAAGCGGAGTGAGACTTCGATGTCAAAAGCAGGTCATCTTTACAGGTTGTCGGTTCAACTCCTTGCAAGTGCTCGACAACTTTGAAGTTGAACAAACAAACTCCATTCATTGGTCAATTCACTCGTCCTGCTTGGCTCACAGTGACACTCTTTTATGGAGAATGTTGAAAGAATTCCAACCGCCTTTGAAACTTTGCAAAGCAATCTTTTTTTATTATTTGTTCAAACCATAGTCGACGCTGTTGGCACGATTTTTTCACTTATTTGCCAGGATTTTACGTTGTCATTGTTAGTAGGACAACTTTCGTGGGTAATACACGTGTCTCTCGACAAATTCCAAGTAACCGTAGGTGTAAAAATCGAACAGCTAACGACAACAACAACCACAGCAACAACAACAACAACAACAACAACAACAACAACAACAGCAAGTATAACGACAGTACCGACAACAGGAACAAGAATTTAAACAATGAAAACTCTCATTCTCAACAACCAGACGATACCAGATACGCTACATCGCGTGTACAGATTTTACGCTTCCTCAATGGCTCTATACGCTTTCACATTCCAGTCAACCACGGATCGAGGAATAAAAGGTAAAAATTGTAAATAAGTGCCCCATAAAAGGTGCACCAAACCTGCTCGGGGTTCTGAGGGTGTAACTCGCCTAAGCCTCTCTACAGACCCGGTTGATGTTAAAAGAAGCAGAAGCGATGGATAGAATACGAATAAGGATAAGTTGGACTATAATGCCGTAATTATATGATTAGCGTTTTCATGTCGATATTTGTCAGTAATTGCATTTGTAAATGAATTTTTTCTCGTATTATAACGATTTATTTCTTAATTTAGATAAAGTTTTTGGTTTATTTTGAGAGAAAATGTAATTGATATTGTTGGCAATATTAATAAAATACATCATTGTTATCTGACGCTTCTATAAATCACATAATCAATCAACCACAGCGTATAAATTACCCATTGCTTAGCTTCGAAGGAAGCACTCACAAAAGCCAAACAAACAGTTTTACTGATTATAATAACAACATATAATATTTATTTTTATCAAATCTTTTTTATTGACAATCTTACTTCGATAAATATTAAACTTAAATGATAATTACTTAACTACTTAATAAACAATCAAGTATTTGTTAGTTTGTGATACATAGTCGTTCGATAGATGGTCCTTTTGTTAGGCTTTGCTATTATGGCATTGACGAACAATATCACCTATGTATTTCCTGTCTGTTTAATTTGCAATTATTACACATAGTATTACACGTAATACTCTAGGAATAAACATATTTCAATAAAGTGCAGATCATCATTCCGAAGCTATAATGATAGGAAATTATGCGACGGTGAAATATTGCAAAGTATTAAGTTATGTATTGCTGCTATTATAATATATTACGATAATTATTTTAGGATGATAATTATTGAAGAGATGAGACAGCCATTAGCTTAATTTATACATTATAATTATGTTCATCATTTCTCAAATTGATTTTTAATAACACCACTTATACTTACATTGTTGTCCAACATTTAGATGGTTATTTAAAAAAATTTATTACAATCGCTGTCATTGTCAAAGATATTTTGTTGTGCAAAAATTAGGTCCATTTATTACATTATTGTTGTTATTATTATTATTATATATAATTATAATTATTATTAATAATTAATTAATATTAGAATCCAGAGATGATGACATTACTCTGAATGAGATTCATTCTTTCAACCCGTCTTTCGACTTGCGGATGTCATGTTACTCATCATCCGTGATCGTCTCAGTCACTCTGACCTGCCGTCGTCAAGGTCATCAAGGATAGCAGGTTCGGGCACCTGCGATGCTTAGCACATTTCCTCTGACATTCGATACCCTGATATGTCGATGCTTATTTAATTTAATACGTTTTGATACTCGCGTACTCTTGTGAGTGTGTATCGGTATCATTATCAGTAGTGCATCCGTTCATCTCATACAAGATGTCATCAGCTGTAACAGCGATGATGACTACCGATGATGACGATGATTGTTATTATTATTATTATGATTATTATTATTATTATGATTATTATTATTATTATGATTATTATTATTATTATGATTATTATTATTATTATTAGATTATTATTATTATTATTATTATGATTATTATTATTATTAGTATTATTATTATTATGATTATTATTATTATGATTATTATTATTATGATTATTATTATTATTATTATTATTATTATATTATTATTATATTATTATTTATTATTATTATTATTATTATTATTATTATTATATTATTATTATTATTATTATATTATTATTATTATTATTATTATTATTATTATTATTATTTATTATTATTATTATTTATTATTATTATTATTATTATTATTGTTATTATTATTATTATTATTATTGTTGTTGTTGTTCTTCATCAGATTCATTGTTTTTCAGTCTATCCTGACACCTCTTACGTTTAATTAATCACCTGTTGATTGATTCGGAGATGTTTTCAACCACTGTACTC
Source organism: Whitmania pigra (assembly GCA_021613335.1). Taxonomy (NCBI): domain Eukaryota; kingdom Metazoa; phylum Annelida; class Clitellata; order Hirudinida; family Haemopidae; genus Whitmania; species Whitmania pigra. The sequence continues at coordinate 333,498 of JAJTWR010000450.1, read as the reverse complement.
TGTTTTGACCGGCTTCAGTAGAAGTAAAACATTTTATTCATCCGGTGGTCTGTAAACTACCAAACCGATCCTAACCGGTCATGCTCCACTGATTTCTTACTTAAAAAATCCCCACATCTTGACATCTAAAAATCCTTTATTCGATTATAGTCCTTTGCATAACTGAGATGATTTGGAATCTAAAAATCTAAAAATCCCCCATTCATTCTATTAATAATTAATTAATATTAGAATCCAGAGATGATGACATTACTCTGAATGAGATTCATTCTTTCAACCCGTCTTTCGACTTGCGGATGTCATGTTACTCATCATCCGTGATCGTCTCAGTCACTCTGACCTGCCGTCGTCAAGGTCATCAAGGATAGCAGGTTCGGGCACCTGCGATGCTTAGCACATTTCCTCTGACATTCGATACCCTGATATGTCGATGCTTATTTAATTTAATACGTTTTGATACTCGCGTACTCTTGTGAGTGTGTATCGGTATCATTATCAGTAGTGCATCCGTTCATCTCATACAAGATGTCATCAGCTGTAACAGCGATGATGACTACCGATGATGACGATGATTGTTATTATTATTATTATTATTATATATAATTATAATTATTATTAATAATTAATATATAATATATAATAATTATTAGTTATTATTATTATCATTATCATCATCATCATTAACCAAGCCAACAACAATATCGGATATAAAAAATACAACAATAATAACGGCAATAAAATAACAATTTCAATGAAGCAACACGTGCATAGGCCGTCGATGCATGCGCGCACACGGCGCCAAACAGCGATCACCGACAGGTTGTCGTTGTCAATCACCGTACCAGTGGTCAGGTAGTGTCAGAGAGTAAAAAGTAAGATTCAGATTAAGAGGTGGACGATAATAAATCAATTGTAGTACATTTACGCCTAGATAAATGCCGCTTGTCTGTGTACCTCGCTGTATAATCAACTTCGATTTATTACAGATCGCCATTAAAATTAATTAGCAGCAGCAGAAGCAACAGAAGAAGAAGCATCATCGATGGCAATAGCAACAACGACAATAATAATAATAATAATATAATAATAATAATAATAATAATAATAATAATAATAATAATAATAATAATAATAATAATAATAATAATAATATAATAATAATATAATAATAATATAATAATAATAATAATAATAATAATAATAATAATAATAATAATAATAATAATAATAATAATAATAATAATAATACTAATAATAATAATAATAATAATAATAATAATAATAATAATATAATAATAATAATATTAATAATAATAACAATAATAATAATAAACTAATTCTGATGGCGCTTGACATCACCACGTCCTAAATGGTACTGAGGTACTTGTTGCTATTGCTATTGTTATTATTAATATTATCATTATTATTATTATTATTATTATTATATTATTATTATTGTTGTTGTTGTTGTTGTTGTCATTGTAATTATTGTTTGATAAAAAAAATATTTCTTCTAATCAGTGATCACTTGTTTTCCGATATAACGACATTTGAATCGACGCAGAACATTGAAGCAGGTGAAGCATTTGATGAATAATTCGTCTCTTAATAATTTAAGTGTTAAATATGATGATGATGATTATGAGGATGATGATGATTATGAGGAGGAGGAGGAGGAGGAGGAGGAGGAGGAGGAGGAAGAGATAGTAACAAAAGGAGAGCGTATGCATTAGCTGGACATAAAAGATGAAATCAACTCTAGTTCCGCGGACGAATACGACTGCAGACACATGGAAGGATGGATGGATGGATGGATGAATGGATGACGAGAGAATAAGTGGATGGCTGTATATACGAGTGGACAGACGGATAGATGGATGGATGGGCGGATGAATGAACAGACGGATGGATGTAAATAGAGTTGATGTTTTATGGACTCCGGGGTTGATATTAAACACGCCAGCTGACCGCAAACCCTTCCCTCCGACGCCGATACTGACCTTAATTATGTTCCCTATTCTTCCACGCTGTTCCCTTAGATTTTAACAATTTTTAACATGGATACGATTAATGTGATGATAATGATAATAATAATAATAATAATATTAACATTAATTATGTGATGATGATAATAATAATAATATTAACATTCATTATAATACTTATCAATGCATTATTTTAATTATTGTTCACTTATTTAGAATATTTAAAAAATATATATATATATATTTAAGTCTGTAAAATATGTAATTGCCTCTGTTTATAGTTGCTGATAACAATCGCTATTACCAATTTCTAACTTATGAACATTTTCAAAAGCCATACAGTTATTGATGTAATTAAATATTATAAATTTAAAAAATAATAATACATTCAATATGTAATAATAAGATATATATTTTAATATATATATGTAATAATAATTCAGCGCATCTGCAATAAAATTTAAAAAACAATTCACCAAGCACAGAACGAATCACTGACCATCACCATCATCACCATCATCATCGTCATCATCATCACCGTCATCACCATCATCATCATCGTCGTCGTCATCACCATCACATATTAAATTAAACATATTCCACATTGTCCCAAACAAGTTTCACAACCAACAAAGAGAAGGATAGATCGATTGTTATATTAAAGACAATTAAATGATCCTTTGAGAAAGCATCCCTCGCCACATCAAAGAAGAAACTGACGGAGCAGATACCCAACGAAAATCAACAATGGCCGAGCACAAGAAGGCGTGCAGGGAAAAAGGGAAAAAGAGATAAATCGAGACCACGAAGTCGTCCATCGGTTACTGTAAACACTCGCCATGGCAGGACGCCACGCTATCGGTAGCTTAAAAAGTTTGCGCTACAGCAATTCGATTGCGTAAAATTACGAACGTGCAAAATGTAATCTTAGTTACCTTCTTGAAAGTAAAGTCAACTACATCGGCTAGGTGTTTTATCTCTTTTTGGAAGAAAAAATGTAGCTTCGCATACATTATTATATATGTTACATTCAAACATTACAAGCGTCCTACTGATCTAATATTTGTCAAAAATGCTAGACAAGGGCTTATAAAAGAAATAGGTTAACAAATTGCTATGCTCTAGGTTTTTGTTAGCTTTTATTTTGCTAGAAATTCATTGTGCTATCAGCCTTTAGCCATTAACTCGAGCTCATCGTCGTCGTCGTCGTTGTCGTTAACATTTTTTCTAACAATGCAGGTAATATCGGAACACTAGTGAAGAAGTTGTTACAACGTCAACTTACTACTTACTGCTTACCGCTGCACTTACTTTTGCAGACTTTTGCCGACAACCATCCAACCTAATGATATGGCATGGCTTTAGTACTGACGGGCAGTTTGTGATAAAGAACTCACGTCACTTATAAAGAAGTCGGAGGCTCTTAAAAATATTTACGTTATGAATTTTAATTTGAAAAAATAATTATTGGAATTAAAAAAAAAATGATGCCTAACTTTTTACATTGAATCACGCCCGTCGCATAGTCTCTGCTGATACCAACAACTTATTCGTGTTCTCAGCTAGGTAGTGACTTTATATTCTCGACATTATATCTCTGCTCAAAATTCTGTCGGCCGCATAACTAGTGTGACCTCGGTTCAAATATTTTTGACTAAAACGTGAATGATAACTGTGCGCCAAGCGCTGGTATTGCCTTTGATGCCTGTGCGTTATCTTAAGGATTTGTGGGATTTGAGGGTTAAGAAGTCGTTTCTGTCCTGCCTTGATTTTATTAATATGTCTGTAACAATGATTTATGCTTTGTAGGAGTCATCAGAACGATATTCGCGTCAATGAAATCGTGTCGACATGTTGAATTCATTCCACCACAAAACTATTTCGTGACTAATGATTATAAATTATGCATCATTCATAGTAATGCATTGAAATGGAATTATTGTAACGGGTTCCTCAAGAATTGAAATCGCTAACGTCGAACGGCATTTATGTCCATTTGAACAATGAAGCACAATTGATGTCTGAAAAAGTTCAATTTTTGGTCTCGTTCGAATAAAACTTGTTTACTCGGCTTACGAAAATCTTCGTCAACATTACTGTATTATTGAACTTCAAGTGTTTCTGTTGCGAAGAAGGTATTTGTAGACGGAATGGCAATCAACAGGGCTAATCAACTAATTATCGTTGTTAAACCAAGCGTCAATGATCACTGGCAAATATATTAATCTAATTTCTAATTATAAATTAACAAAAAACTCTATTAATTAACCTTCTTCAATACTCAGACTCCAAGAAAAGTGGATGATGTCAGACCACGATGAATGAAACTGACCAATGGCAAATTCTAAAATAATGAATCAACGCTAGATGTTTAAAGATAAACAATTTTTTTTGTATAAAACAATACCGTATCGCTTTTAACACATAACATTATTAGTTATATCGGCGCGTGTTTTATAAGTGCAAAACATGAAATTTTTATACTTGTAAGATCATAAGCGGTCGACTTGATAACGCTTTATCGTCTGCTAATCACTAGGTCAATCATGGGATTTTTTAGCTCTTATATTCGGCTAATCAAGTTGATGATGTAATCTTAAGTTGGAGTTAACAATACAAATATTGTTACGTAATTAATTATCAGATGACAAATAAGGCCATTTTCTGACGACTGCTACGCTACATTTGAATCTTTATTTACATCTGGCGATGAAAATAATAAGCCGCTACTTAAATACGCGGAAGTTTTCCTAGAAAGTGTTTATTTTGTGGTTTCCATGTCCCGCCGTTAAAACAGCTAACACGTTAGGATCTTATAATTCTGAGAAGCGGACTGCAAATAGCGAAGTGATTAATTAGAAGTTTGTGAGAAACATGTGCTCTCGTATTGGAATGCAATGGGAACCTGCCAGGAATTCATTTGCGTCAGCTTTTGCATTTTTGAACGGAGATCATTTCATGTTGAACAGTTTGATTTGAACGTTTAACAATTTAAGTCGCTTTTGAAATTTTCGTGAGTCATAAGAATTTGCAAATTCATTATCCAACGTTTCAATAAGCATTTTATTTATTTGTAAGGCCGTCTTTCAGTTACTTCAATCCATCAAGCAGTCAAAATTGCTGCAAGAAAAATATTCAGTCCCAAGGGAAACCTCTTGACAATGTTAGGCAACAACATCACTCCGTCTATGGAGAGTTTGATCGAAGAAGATGATTCCAGCTCGGAAAGCAACTCCAGCACGGATGGTCCGACATGGCTGCAGCACCTTTATTCCGGTTGGACCAGCAACCTTAACAGTGCAGAAGCCTTTAAAGAGGAGGGCAACAGAAACTATAAGGACGGCATGATCACCAATGCCATAAAAAAATATCACCAGGCCCTGTTCTACCTGAGGGCCATCAAGGACACTCTGACGATCCACGGAATGGACGACCCCTTGCTGACAGAAAATATCCAAGAAAAAGCTAAGACGCTCTACATCGATATTAACAACAACTTGGCAGGTTTGTACTATATGTTATATAAATAATATAAAATATAAATAAATAAAATGTTAGGCTAAATTTAGCATTTAGCATGAGCTTTATGACTTTTTGACATTCAAACTGATCAAAATGTAAACACACCTGGTGTTGTTGCTTTATAACTCCATAGTGAAGCATGTAAAAATCTGTTAAAAGCTATTAAAATTTCATAAATTTCTTTAAAATTTTTTTCAATTAAAACGTTGTCTGAAGTTCACAAAAGGAACGTTTACATTGTTCATCGACGAGGGCAATTGCTTTCTGTCACATTCTGTTTTTGAAGATGAAAGCAATACTACTACTACTACTACTACTAATAATAATAATAATAATAACAATAATAACAATAATAATAATAATAATACTGACAATGAACGTTGAATTATCAGCCTGTCTATTGACAAGAGATCCCCCCTCTTATTCGAGGGTACTCGAGAAGTGTGACAATGCCCTTGAGAGGCAGCCAGACAACATCAAGGCTCTCTACAGGAAGGGTGTCGCCCTCTACCACCTCGACAGGATCGAGCAGTCCGTGGAGGTCTTTGAGAAGATTGAGAAACTATCTCAGGACAATCTTGGTAGGTTTGTTACTGCTGATGGTCTGTTTGTTAGAATTGGTTTTAATCGTTTGATTTCGGAAGAGATGGACATAGAATAAACAGTGGCGTCTTTGGCTTATGGCGCCCTACAAATTCACTTGTTATTATTATAATTTTAAACTGGTTGATCATTTGAGTTTTATTATTATTTTAAACTGGTTGATAAATCACTTGATTAGCCCCCCGTTATCCTTAATTGTCAATCATAATCGATTAAACAGATCCCAACGTCAAGAGGTATCTCGACCTTTGCAGGAAGGGCGAGAAGACGAAAGATCAATTGATCCTCTGAAAAGTCGAGGTTTATGCAAAACTGAGTAACTAAGTTTTGAGCTGTCACGTTTAGAAGTTATTGTCGTGGAAATTTTCTACTCGAAATTCATATCATCTCGGAGATATTAGCTCGCATTAGCACGATTCGGACACTGCAGACGTTGCGATCGTTTTTTTTTCTTGACCGAGGGTACAAAATTAAAACCGGTCCGATTTTGATTAGAACCGACAGCTTCTACATGCTCGGTGTGTCTGTGATGGCGGTTTTTCCAAACGTTATTCCCTGCTGTTCGGTTTTTATGCAAATTTTTGTCGGGCATTGACACGGTTTCGATTCGTTGATTGGTCTTTTAGTTGAGGTTCGTATAGCCAACTATTTATTACTTTGAACTGGTTGATTTTCAGAATCTCTTTTACTGGTGACGTGAATCATATAAAATATCTCTCAAGCAGATGTCATTCTCGTGCAACAAATTAGAAATTGATACGGTTGAACAAAACAAGTCGATTAATAAATAAAATTTCAGTTAAAAATCAAACGACTGCCGCTGGTAGAACGGACACACTGGAAGGTTTTTCGAAGGAGTCCTCGGAGCTGTCGGCGGCTGGCAGGTCGTCCGACGGGGCCGAGATATCCCCCACGTTCGCATACTTTTGGACGTTCGACTCGGGAATGTTCTCTTTCAAAAGGTCAGCAGTTGGCGAGAGACTCCCCGTTTGTTGTCTTAGCGATTGCAAGAACTTTTGCATCGGTTCCTGTTGCTGAGTTGAATTGGATCTCTGGTAAGCTGGATGCTGGTTGTGGGGCGGCTTGCCTTCCTGGGTTTCCGTCGACAATCTCAGGATCGGACGGCTCGGTCGCGACTCGTTTTCCAGGAATTTGATGAACAATTCCGAGAAGGACTGAAAGATAAATGACTTTTTAAATGTCGGGTCTGAAAATTTTTAATTTACAAAGAGTGCGTTGTGTAATTATTTCTAATTTAATCCTGGCGTTACCTTGGCGTTAAATTGTGAGAATGTTAATCGAGGATTTAGAGAATAAAATCAGCACGATGAAAACCTGTGGCTGAGTTTGCTCAGAGGATGGATGGTCAATGGGTGAATATTGTTGCTTCATGTAGTTTGACCAACTTCCGGACATGTTTATCTGGAAAATGAAATACTTTGTTAAGCTTTTAAACAATCACAAATTATGCTTCACGAAAGATGCTGTACCACTCCACCAATTCATCCTTTCTACAAGGCATCCTAATCATCTCACAGAAGCTACTAGATAATCCTATTAAAAATGAGAATTAAATTGAAAATGCATAAAAATTGTAATTCCAATAAATACGTTGGAATTGAAAATATAATCGCTGCTCACGGACGCAAGCTCATCCTTCGAGAAGTCGAGAAACTTCCCAATGACTGAAAATGCTTCGATCTTCTTAGCGGAAGGGGCATGTAAGTAACCCATGAGCATGTTCTTCACGATGATCCTATTTTGAAGAGTCACTTTACACTATTAAAATTTATCATTTAATTGGAATTAAAATATTTAAAACGATCTAAGGAAAGAATGCATTTATCGATCGGTTAAAAACGTAAGTAATATAATGAAACTAAATTTGGAATTGGAATCAGGTATTTGAGTTTGAAATGAAGAACTGGAAATGCCTCACTTATCAACTTTAGCACTGTGATCCTCTCTCAACTTGTTCAACTCGTCTGCCAGTCTCTTTAGGCTTTCGTCTCGCTCAGAAACTGCATTAAAAAAATACAAACAGGTTATTACAAAACTGTAAACAAAAAACACTTATAGAACACAATGCAATGACGATTTTGAAAACACGTAAAACAGAGTACGTGCAAACATCGCAACCACCTAGATACTGCAAGTAGCCGATGTGGGTCGATGCCACCCTGACTTTGTCTTCGTTGTCTTTCAGTGCCTCCAACTGGCTCTTCAGTCTTGAGTTTTCTTTCTTTGTTGGAAAAATGATGTTACAAAATTAAAGAATTAATAATAATAATAATAACAGCAATAATAATACTATTAAGAAGAAGAATAAACATTATTAACCTGAACAATATCTAAGTAGAAATTAGATAGTATAAATTAATTAGTTTTTAATAGTTATTATAGTTATTATATATATTATATTAATAGTTTTAATTAGTTAACGAAAACTACCAAGATGCCTGGCGCACTGAAAGAATTAGCATTCGATACGTTGTGAAAATTTCAACAAAAGTAAATAGTCAACGAAAGTGTGAAAACCTCGACAGAGTCATTTTGTTGCACGAGTCGTGCGCACCTTGCCGATTCCAGTCTCAAATCCTTTCTGCACTTTTCCAGCTCTGCCAACTGCATCAGCTGTTGATCTGACGTTGCCAAATGATTTAAAACGGTTGTTGGATTTTAATTATAATTATTAAAAATTAATCGATAATTATGCAAGACTAGCTAGCTGATGACTGCAGAAGTAAAGTTATTAAATACAAACAGAATAGTGCAATAACTGTTAGAATAATAATAATTGGAATAATAATAATTAGAATAATAAGAATAATAATAAATAATAAAACCGATAATTGGAATCAATCGGAAATCATTTGAGATTAGAGTATTTAAACTTCTAGGCAAAAATGACAATAAAAAAACAATCTAGGCTGACTTTTTTCATACTGCTCCAAGACTGCATGAAGGTTCTCAATGGAGGAGGCATACCTGGAGACCAACTTCTCAGATTCTTCCAGACGCCTCTGAAGTTCCGCCTTCTCTGAATTGGATTCGTTCAACTGAGCCACAATGGCTTCCATCTGTTTGCTGGAATCTGATCTTGTTCGGAATTGTTTGAAATTTATTTTAATATTTGTTATCATTAATATTAACATTGATATATCATTAAAGCATATTCTGAAGAACTAAACCTTAAACAAATTTTGATGGATAAGATGAATAACAAATATCAAGTCCATCATAATGTAAACATTAACTTCATTTGCATTTTTCCTTCATTCCCAAAAGTATGGGTCAGCGTTACCTTAGAGCGAATAAATACACTCACTGCACGTTTTTAACCGACGTCAGCGACGTGGAAAGTTTTGACTGCAACTGCTGCACTTGTTTTTGGAGTTCCTTATTTTGCGCCTCAGACTCCAGCGCTTCCTGCGTGTACCTTTCCTCCATGGTCATCAGATGCTTTCGGAGTCTGTCGCATTCCCTCTCCAAGTGCTTCAAGTGGTTCTCGCTTTCCATCTTATCGATGAGCACAAAGTCACGTCAAACAATCAATTCCGATTTAGGGAATTTTTCATGAAAATGAAGACAAAAAAAAATGGTTCAAGTTTGACTTGAGAAGTCAAAATAATGTTGTTAAATAAAACAAAAAAGCATTGTTTTTAAATCTCACTTTTTAAACTGAACATTAACAAATTTAAAATCGAACAAGCATGCCTTGTGCGTGTCTTCTGCTGCAGAAGTTATTGCTCGGTTAGATTCAAAATTCTTGGATTTCATGCTCAGCATTTTGTTTTCCTCTTGCAAGACCTTCATAGATTCTTTCAACCTTGAAATCTCTTCTAGTGACTCATCCATGCTTTTCTGGCACGACAAGAGTTCATCGGTACGAGACACCAGGCTCGATGTTGCTTTGTCTCTTTCCAGACGCAGGCTGGAAAGGCTTGCCTCGATGTTCTGCTTTTCATTATCAAAGTTCGTCACGATGGAAGAAACTCGCTTTCTGTGATTTTCTTCGGAAGCTATTAATTCCGATCTCGCGCACGACAATTTCTGAAGGAGACCAAATGCATGAGATTTGCTCGACTCCAATTCGCTTCTGAGATCCTCCTGTTCTTTGCAAAGGACTTGAATTTGCTGTCTGAATCTTTGCCTTTCATTTTCTTGATCCAAATTTGAGAAGCCACTTTTCGAAGTCTTGTCATAAAATGCTTCCTTTAATCTATTAAATACTGAATCTAGTGTTGAATCAGATAATGAAGCAATTTTAATGTCTGCTTTGAATATATTTGGTTCCAATCTTTTTATATCATCCAGTAAGCTGTCCACCTTTGAGCTTAAATTTAAATAATTGCTCTGGAATAGATCTCTCTGGGCCTTTGTTTCAAACAAGGCAGCCTCATTTTGTTTATGTTCATCTTTTAGCCTTAACAGTTCAAACTCCAAGACTTTTTCTACATCAGTTCTTACAAAGGAGATGGCATCGTCGTTACTTTCTTTTGCATTAGTTCCCTCTGCCGCAGGAGAGTTAAGTTAAAAGCAGTAAGAGCAAAAGTATATATTACTAAAACATCGTATAGCTATTATTCAATAGATTCAAAATTATTCAAAAAAATAATTTAAACCTAATTACATAACGTTCTCAAAATAATATAGATGACTAGATAAAAAATAAGACTAACACCTTGGCCCCCGCCGGCATGCATGTCATCAAATCCTCCAATTCCTCGATCATCTGCCTCCCATAAGTTATAAAAGGTAAACACAACTAATATCTTAATTCAATCTGACCAATTTTAAAATTGTTATCAATTTTTCAAAATTATTTAAGTCTGTGATATAAATCTTAAACAATATTTTTGGTCCGCAAACAGCTTACTTTAAAGTCAATTTCTTATATTAGCAATTAGCAATACCGTGTAAATCCACAATTTAAAATTACAGGTAAATTTTGTTGAGGAAGTTTCTGGTGGTATAACTTCACCTGCCCTTAAGGACAGCCTGTGAAATTCGCCTCACACCTAGAAAGGGTAGAGTGATGTCACGAACTTTGTTAAGAGGGAATTAGAAAAAGAATGAGGTCTGTAAGTGAAGAACTTGTTAGATGCCCAAACGTTTAGCTGCTAAACATTCTTATTCGAACAAGTCAAAAAAGGTCAACAAATAAAATAATATCCTAGATTGCTGATTTATTTTGACTGTTTTTTTAATTAATATTTTGTTGTTATATTCTAAAAAATTTTTTATAATGAATCCATGTAGAATCGTTTAGTCTTACCGGTGGGTAGCACTCATGATCTGATAGCATTGTTTTTTTACGTTTTATTTACTCGTATGACATTCTCTTAAAAATGGCCGATGCGGAAAGAAAGGCGATTGATCTATTGTCACAAGCTGAAAAGAAACTTAAATCTGGAGGAGGAATTTTAAGCTCTTTTTTTGGGTATTAGTCCACATAAAATATAGACAACTTTCATTCCAAAACAAATTATGGAGATTGCTTAATTGATCGTTAAGTAAGGAGGTTTCGGGAAGCAAAATTTTGTTTTTAAGCGTTGCTGAGCTGTTTGAATTAATCGATCTGGTTATGGGATCAATGATAGCCATTACATTTTTATTGCTAAGCCTCTTGAAATCATATTTTAAAACTGATAGAAGATTTTTGGCATGCCATACATTAGATGATTTTTTTATAAGCTTATTAAAGAAAATTCATCACTTGATTGCACAATGAATTCTTGATTGGCTATATTGCTTTCCATATGGTGAAGTCAATTGTGATTATCAAGTTTTAATGTTCAGTAGGGACTTTTGTTGTAGTATTCTAATGAATGCAATGTTTAACAAATTACGATCACAGTGGAGTATGTTATGTAGTTAATGTTACACATTAGTCAAAGCTTACGAACGGATTTCAAAATGCGTTACATTTGAAGGGGGTCGTCGAGGAACGAGGAGGCTGCAGAGTTGTACGTCAAGGCCGGCAACAGTTTCAAGATTGCAAAAAAGTGGTCCGGTAATTTCGCTTGGCTTTGCAAATTGTCGCTAATGGAGTAATCAAATTCTTGCTTGTATCCATCTCATTGTATGAAGCTGACATGACAGCTCATTTTACTTGTTACACATGACATTCTAAAGCGATGGTAACATCTAGTTAATATTTCATCATACAATCGCGTCGCAATGTATTACATTGCGTATTAATGGTTGATCTACGACTTGTTAAACGGGTTTCTTATTATAGCTGCAGGTGATGCGTTCTCCAGAGCAGCAGTTCTGCAGCTGAAACTGGACAGCAAACACGAGGCCGCCTCGCACTACGTCGAAGCCGGCAACTGCTTCAGGAAAACCGATGCCGACGGTTCGTCTCCGGGTCTTTTTGCATAAAAAATGATGCAGCCACAACTTTGACGGCCAATAAGTTGCTTACTGTCGTTAGGTGATACTATGGTTATCTGTTGGCCAAAATTACAAAGCTTCTTGACTTCTTGATACGAGCTGTAGATCTGATCTCAGCATTTTTTTTGGTGATTCTTCATTGTGATTAATTCTGGAATTATTAATTATTAACTGTTACCAATAATCCTATGTTCATTACTCACGAACAGAAGCGGTAAACAGTTTGCTAAAGGCCATTGAGATATACACCGACATGGTTAGTCATAAAACTAGTTGATTGGTAATGCATAGTTCATTGAAATGCATGGTTAGATGAAAATTCTTTAAAATGTGATCAATGCACTTTATTCAGTGCTTTATAACAATGCTGTTATTCCGAGCAATGATTCAATTTCCTCCACAGGGACAGTTCAGCATCGCTGCCAAGCACCACATGACGGTCGGCGACATCTACGGAACGGACAGAATTGATCTCGAGAAGGTGGGCTCAAAACATTACAATTGTTCCCTGCGTTGAAGTCGCCATCCTTTGTCGAGTTTGGAGTTCAAGCACAACACTGCGTTTGCTGCCCACTTAAGGATATTAAGAGATTATATGTTAGATTATTTTTTCCATCGTTTCCAGGCAATCGTCCATTACGAGCAGGCTGCTGACTTTTACCGAGGTGAAGAGTCGAGCAGGTAACTTAGTGCTTACTTACTTACCTGGGTGTGATTGGTTGATGAGTTAAAAGGCTTGCATTGTGGATTGGTTTTAAGTGGCTATGGGACGTGGAATGTCTAAAGCACAAGCTTTACACGAATTCCGTCTTGAATTTTTAGTTCTGCAAACAAGAACCTACTGAAGGTGGCGCAATACTCAGCACAGCTTGAAAAATACGAGAAGGCTATTTCTATTTACGAACAAGTGAGGAATTTTGTTTAGTTGTAATTTCAGACGAATGACGTACTGTTGTTGCACTGGCTTGACATGAACTAGATATCCACAACTTTGAAACATTGTGATAGAGTACATTTTACATTTCGTGAGTACGTGGCACGTTTCTTGTGAGACCACATGCAATTTAAAACCAATTAGCTAGTAAATTAAGTGGGACATTACTTATTAATGAACACATCACTGAAATTTCATGACACCTCAGCCACAGGACTGCATATTTGTCGAGTTGGGAGTTCGAGCACAACATGCAGACTTTCTTTTTCTTTTCCAGGTGGGAATGTCTGCAATGGACAACCAACTCCTTCGATACAGTGCAAAGGACCACTTCTTTCGAGCTGTGATTTGCAGACTTTGCCACTACGACTTTGAGGATGCCAGGAATTCTCTGGCTAGGTATGTGGCGTCCTTCCCCAACCTGCAAGACTCGAGGGAATGCAAACTTCTGAAGGTAGTTTATTTTGCCGAGCAAGTGACATTTACATTCACATCCCCGAACATTAGCAACCAAGTTGTGTCACTGTCCCACGAATCATGATGATTACCCTCATTAATTACCCTTATTATTACATAAACTCAGAAAATATCTAAGCAACCCATCATGTTATTATCAGGCTTTAATAGCAGCAGTGGAAGAGCAGAATGCAGATTCCTTCACAGAGGCTGTCAAGGAATATGACAACATTTCAAGACTAGACCCGTGGTGCACCATGATCCTGTTGCGGATAAAGAAGAGCATCCCCTCTGCTGACAAGTCGGCCGAAGGAGATGGGGAACTGCTTTGAGAAGAATTTCATCTCCCTCCTAAGCATAAACAATTGCCTGCTCAACTTCTTCAGCTTCAACCTGTCTAACATTTGGAATACCTATTCTTGCCCAATTGGCATTGCCCATACCAACCAAAAATGATATGCTTGAATGTCTGTTATCATTCAAAGATTAAATTGCAGCAGTGCAGATTATTTAGAATAACAACTGTTGAGATTTGAGATTCTTTAAACACACGACTGAGATTATATAAACATCGACAAAAGAGGTAATATCTCGACGAAAATCACGTGAATAAGCCATTTGCTGGGGGCCGGTGAACTTTTATAGACGAGACAAGAGGGGGTATTGAGAAAGGTGCGCCGTAGAATTGCCTGGTCGGAAGGGATGAGACGGGAGATGAAGAAAGTGTATTGGCGATCGACTGAGGAATATTGGCAATTTATGAGTTGCAAAATGTATTGAATGAGGTGACGAGATTAGAGAGATATATTACCATTCTAATGGAATTAATAGGAAATAAAATTTTTAAAATAGTTCTAAAATAATTATTGTGTTTATTACCAAATTTTAAAATTATGCAAAAATGAATTTCTTTGGCATCGAGCTCTGATATTGTGACGCCAGTAATAACAATTGAACTTTCGCTTTCAATTTCATCTTCGTTTAACATCTAAATGTTTTCATTGAGCACATCATGAAAATCGTTAATGGAAATAATAAGCTCGGTAGGATTGCACTTTTAAATATCGAACAAATTATTTTATAAAACAATTAGACTACTGGATTTAAATTCCCTTAAATTTCTGTGCAACTGATTTCAGATCCAAAGGATGTCGTAGAGCATTTGAACAATTTCTACGAAAATTCCATGATAACTGGCGAGGTAAGAATCAACTGTTTCCATAATAAACTTAATGGATTAATAACTTAACAAATGCGCGTTTATCTCAGTTTAACAGTGGAGATCTCGTGAGCATAGCAAACAGGATGAGGTAATTTCATTTTAAATGCTCTTTAGTGGTGTTGAAGAAAATTATTTGGAATATTTTTTTTTATTCAACCTTTTGATTTAATTTTATCAATTTCAAAAAAGGAATTTTGTTAACAAATAGAAATTCATACATGTTGATAGCTAAGCATTTTTTAAGAAACAATATTTCTAAATGTTTCGGTTCATTAAGTTTATTCGTCATTAAGTGCTTATTAAGCCAATAATAAAGGTTTTTTTATTAATTAATAATAATTATAGCAATTGTAAAAAAATTGAGTAAACCAATTTTTAATCTTTCAGTGCGTTCATGCTTCCTGTACCTAATCTTTTTGAATTAAATTACGAAAGAATTGATAGCTCACGCTATTATCATCCCGGACAGTGTGAGTGTTAATTAATATAATTAAGCAGTTATTTTTTCGACGCTTAATCTACAAACAAACTACATACGAAATTCGTCCGTATTACCTCAATTAATTTATTTAATACTGAAATAACCCGGGGGTCCGCAAATAAGTAAGGTAACTAATAAGTTTATTAGAGCAGGTATTCAGTTAAGGAACTGAATAATAGAAGTTAAGCGTTTAAGGAATTGAGGTACTTAAGGATGCAAATGGTTATTTGGGCTTCTAAGTTGTCTTGATTCTCGTTGTTTGTCAGGTGATTATCGCAGAATGCTTTTCTGTAGCAAAAATAGATCTCACGTGCCCAGAAAAGATGCCAAATATAATTAAGTACAAATTTAATTATATTAGCAATATAAACTTAATTAATTTCCAAAAATCTAAGTTTACAACATTACACCCTCCTTAAATCTGTTCGTCCCGAACAGACTGCTGCTCCCCGTGGTACTTCGCCAGTTGGCGAATGTGTGCCACCTTCATTTTTACTCTCGGGACACAATCTCTAACATGGTGCCCATGCATCACCATTGTTTCAATGCGAGCCCTTCCTCTTCTCGTATCTCTACTAAAACGCTTGCTGAAAAAGATCAGCAAAACAACCAACAGCACTAAATGCTCGCCTCGTATCTCCGACGACTTCCGAAGGCCAGAAAGCCCGCCCTGGCTGAGAACTCCACAAATGAACTCCTCAGACATTGATCCAACCTTATCAACCACGTACTCACGACCGCCGAGTACCTCACCGCCAACATCTCCCCTCTCAGTTACAATGACATCCGCAGCTCCAACCTCCACGATATCCACAGCTGAATCGAATTCGGAAACTCCCAACCCCAGTTCCTCCACTGATTCCTCAACTCGAGGAGGCTCCACTCTGGTCTCTCCCAAAGTCCCCCCTTCAATTATTTCTTCGGTTCTCTCCACAACCGATACCAACGAGGCAATCGTGCACGGAATTGGCTCATCGGGCACTGGCGCGACTTCTCTGGAGTTTGCGAAACTTTCCCTCAGCTCACCTTTGTCCTCATTCTCAACATTTATTGGGAGCTCCACTATTGGACTGTCCCCGTCAACTACCAAACTGGCTTCACTCACCTCAGCAAAGGTCTCCTCAGCACCATTCTCCTCACCCAGCTCTTCCCTCAGCTCCATTCCCGATTCCTCACTCCATGGAAGAAACACTTCGCTTTCCAAAGTTCTTCCATCTACAATTTCCTCGGTCTCCTTCTCAACCGAAACCAGTGTGGCAATCGGGTACACTGCTGAGGCCTCAGCTGGCATGATGTTTATGGTGCTTGATGGAGTCTCCTCCGGTTGGTAGCTAGTAGAGGCCTTGTTGGAGAAAACCTCAGTTACTTTTTCCGTCTTTTCTTCAAAGCTTTGCATCATTTTATCCATATTTCCCATTATCCATTTCAGACCCGGATCAACAAATATATAAGCTTCTGGATCCTCACCCTGGTCTACTATCCACGACAGCAGGCGATCCTGCAATTCTTCCCTGGAGCCTTTCGAATCCATTTGCCTCAACTTAAGCTCACGTCTCATTCCAGCAAAAGTTAAATCTTCTAAGACCTTGCTCATGACTTACTTTTTGGGATCCCACTCCTGACACCAATGAAATAACCCGGGGGTCCGCAAATAAGTAAGTTAACTAATAAGTTTATTAGAGCAGGTATTCAGTTAAGGAACTGAATAATAGAAGTTAAGCGTTTAAGGAATTGAGGTACTTAAGGATGCAAATGGTTATTTGGGCTTCTAAGTTGTCTTGATTCTCGTTGTTTGTCAGGTGATTATCGAGAATGCTTTTCTGTAGCAAAAATAGATCTCACGTGCCCGGAAAAGATGCCAAATATAATTAAGTACAAATTTAATTATATTAGCAATATAAACTTAATTAATTTCCAAAAATCTAAGTTTACAACAATACATTGTACTAAAAATTGGGATTTTTAACTACTTCAGTATATCGTTCAAAGAAATCACAAAAATATCTTATTGAGAAGACCTTCAAGATTTATCAATTACTTTATTTTGACAAGGTAAGTATTTTAAAAGTTTTGACCAAACTAAAACTGCATTATTCTTGCAAATTTATAAATGATCGTTTGTGACTTAATTAGAGATTAGGACGAGAAGCTATTTTAAATAAGACATATCTCCAGTTAGTTCATAATTCAAGCGATAAGACATTCAGAATTTTCTGCGATACGCCTGAAAGAACATGGATAGAGTATGATTTGATTTAACTTAATATTTTAATATCTAATAATAATTCATCAACAATTTATTAGATTATTTACAGAGGATTATTACAATTATTCCAAATACTGCATGAATAAAAAAATTTGTAACAAAATTATACACACATATATATATATGTATATATATATATATACAAATCAAATATTACAAATATATATTTTATATATATATATACAAATCAAATATTACTTATTTATAATAATATTTATTAAAAAATAACTAAAAGATATTAATTTGGCAGAGCTTTAAATTCTGAAATTAGGAATATTTGCGATAGTAAGTCATTAGTACGTTTAATAAGAATATTGTCCGTGGCTGTACATTGCAAGAGAGATATACTAAAGGAAAAGATCTTTAAAGACATTTACCGTAATTATCATATTAAATCATTAACTTAGTTTTATAAAAAAAATTATTAAAATAATAAATAGGTAATATAATAAATTAATAAATAAGTATTACCATGAATTATATTATGTTGAAATAATATATAATAAATAAATATTGTAATAGTTATTTAATAAATGATATTTTAATTATTGTTTGTATTTAATATTATTTGTTCATATGAATTTGCAGTTGGCATGGAAATAATTTCGATACTATCAAATATAGCGGATATCGACATATCGGATTATTTTGAATCGCATGGAATTGCTGGGTGGATTTCAACACAAGGTGAGAACTTTTTCACACAAAGTAACTAAATACCAATTTCATATAAAAAAAGTTATAATGTCATTTTCTATATTTTAGTCAGGAATCTGCTTCTGAAAATAGATTTCGAGAAAATTCATTCAGCATACGTATATCCTGGTGTAAAGCGTTACATGGAAAATTATTACCCACTAAAAGAGGTTTGTCCAATATAAAGTAATGTGCAACATAGGAGCTTATAAGATTGTTTTTTGATATTGCGACAATATTTTTGATTAGCCCTTTTTGCACTGTTATTTCTTCCTAGGATTTTTGTTTTTAGCATTATTCCAATCATAATATATACGGAATTATGATGTTTCTTTTATTTTTAATTAAAAAATTTTATACTCCTTAACCTAAAATGATCTTTTGCAGTTCGAAAAATCTTTTTATGGTATCCAATTAATCTGAATGTATGAATAGAATAAAATTTTTTTAGGAACATTTCAATCCCGATTTGATATGCTGTCTCATAAAACACCGTACATCGCCTTTCTGCTTCGACAACTTATATAAGTTCTTCACGAGTGCAAAATCTGAAAAGGAGAAGTTTATCAGAATGAAAGATTTTGTTAAAGGAATGAACTTGGCCAGATCAAAGAACCAATCATTGAACGATCGCTTCATCCAGTTTTCACACAAACTTCATCTTAAAGCTTGTGAAAATTTTCTTCGCTTGAGATTGGTGAGATCATCCGCTATTTATTTTAAGTATTTTGGGTAAATTACTTTTAATAATTTTATTGTAATAATTTTTTATTTTAATTTAGCATGGCAGTGAATTTTTGAAAACTTGCTTAGAGATGTCAGAAAAAAATTACGATTTCACTCCGTACCTGTCAAAAGGCAACAAGTGCTCGTCTTATCTTAAATTTAAAGCCAAAACATCTGACTTGATGGATAAATATTTTGAGAGTTCGATTGACAAATCGAGTGACGATTTAAAATTATCATATATAAGTCAAGAGTTTTTTGCACAAATTGTTGATTTGAATATATTCATGAAAAGTCTCAAAGTTTTGGACATAATACACTCTGTCTGGTTAATGTATGATGATTTATTAGAGGTCGATATTAAATTATTATTTCGCAAATATTTGGATTATTTACGATTTTCCATATTTTATTTCAGCCTGAAGTTCTCGATCCTGCTTTAATCACAGATGCTTTAAGACCTTATAGATCTAGGTTAACAAAATACCTTACGGACTTTTTAAGAATTCCTTCATTAAGAGGTCGATCTCTATCGTGGTTCCAGTTTACACTGAAGAAATGGTCAGGCGAATGATAATTGTGTTGGAAACTAAATATTGAATGTTAAAATAAAATTTAAATTTTATAAATTTAAGATTTTATAATTTAAATTTAACGAATTTAAGATTTTATTTTATTTGCTGCAGCCCGTTCCTCTTCCTATCCTATCGTCATGAATCTCACTTGGAAGACGTTATAAAGATGTTGAAAGGTGTGAAGATTTCTAAGGTAAGTGCTTACCAAATTATCACATTGAATGATTGTATTGCAATTGTATTGATTGTATATATATATATATATATATACATACAAGGAAATATATATATATATATATTCATTGACTATTCTATTAATAACTATTATCTTTCACACACAGGCCGCAGAAGATTCATTATATTTCGTTATTAATAGCACAAGTTATGGTATTCGGCGTGACGTATTTCACCACCAGCTTAATGGGATTAATGCTGCCCTTGATTATTCTGCAGAGGCAGCTTTAAGAAACCCTGTTGCGCCAGATGTTGATGATGATAGTGATGATGATGATGATGACGATTAACTGACGAATGTTAATAGCAGTGTTAAAAATAACTCATTTCTAATGCTGCTGCTTTTTGTTCGTATTAATAAACAAATGTTTGCATAAATAAAACCCATTCATTGAGATATTCAAAAGTAAAATTTATTAAACATAGTATCTGGAGATTTAGAGGGTGTCTAATCGTGTACTTATATTACGATAATATTAGAGCAGGAATTTTATGGATTAAATGATCCAGATATTTTTAAGCATTGCTAATTCAGTAAGATATCAATCTATCTTAATCCACCTTATATCTGTCTTTAGTATTCGGTCACGTTTTCCTCAAAATCCTATTCAAATATTCAAATGTACAACTAAAATATGACTGTTTTGTTATGAATAATTCCATCTTAATCGGATGAATCCCTGGTGCTAGGTAACATTTATTCCCAAAATTTCAACCAAAATAAAAATTCACGAAATGTTTCAGAGCTCAATAATATTTAATCACGGTTTAAGTTCCAAAAGATGCATGAGAAAAAAAAACTATTAAATAATAAATAAGCCTAAAATGTATTATTGCAATCAACGATTATAATATAATTTGCAATTATTTGGCGTGCCAATCATGAGACAATCCATCATCGTATCTAAGCAACGCAAGATCGAGAGGTGCGGATTTATGATCCATTAATAAGTTATTATAATCAATTTAAATTTGTGAATGAATAATAGGGTGATAATTAGTAAATAAAGGAAATTCGATAAGATTGGTAATATTATTTCATGACATCATGCGACGTACAGTTGAAATGAGAAATTTCATAATCTGTAAAATGTGTTGTTTTTTTGTCTAAATTAACTAAAATCGCCGAATATTTTCGCAACGGAAATATTATTTTATTTATTTAGTAAGATAATTTTGAACTATTAGTATATAAATATTATTATTAGTCATTTACCTATCATATTTATTGTAACAAATAACTAATATTATTACAATAATAAAACATCAAATATAAACCTTATCCAAGCCAAATCACGAATATTCTCAGACCATTTAGCAACGAGCATCAATGTCAAAATGACGATGAGGCAATCTTGGCTGGAGAGTTGGTTCCTTCAGGTTTCCCTGCTTCTGAGGGGTTTGGTTCTGTAGATGGATGGAATTCTATTGTTGGGACCTCGGCCTGTTCCTTTTGACCAGCGGGGGCAGGAGGGGGATTGTCGGCAGCCTTCGTTTCTCTGACAGAACCAGAAGAGGACATCTCTGACATCCTGGTATTAGCTACCGAGACCTCTGACTTGGTTGGTTTGCTCAAACAGTAACGGAACGGCAACTTGCTCTTCCTCAGCGCTTCCCTGTACCTAGGATGGCTGAGGGCATAAATTATGGGGTTCCATGCC
The DNA here is from genome assembly GCA_021613335.1 of Whitmania pigra. Classification (NCBI taxonomy): domain Eukaryota; kingdom Metazoa; phylum Annelida; class Clitellata; order Hirudinida; family Haemopidae; genus Whitmania; species Whitmania pigra. The sequence goes on along the minus strand of JAJTWR010000450.1, from coordinate 311,738 downwards.
CCGGAGGCTTTGGCCAGCATGACTGGAATCTCAGTGGTATAGGGAGTGACCAGGTTACTGTGCCCCGCCACACCCAACATTGCCACTGTCACGTAGGGCACCCATGTGATGATGAACATTATCACGTTGACGGCGACAACCTTTGCGATCTGGATTTCCTGCTTCTGCTGGTTGGCAGTTTCCTTGTTCATCCTTGACATTTCTTTCCTGTTCTTGGCCACGGCGGAAATAATGCCGACATAGCAAAGCAAGATCAGGCTGACCGGAACTACAAATTGGAAAATGACGAAACACAAATTGAAGGAGATGTTGTTCCAGGTCCTAGTCAAGTAGTCCCAGGTGCAGCTAAAACCGAAACCCTCCAGCATGAACGCCCCCCAACCGAACCACGGGGCGGACACCCAGCAAATGGCATGGACCCAGACGAATATGATCTGCTGGAGAGTTCTAGACTTTGAGGCAGCGTGCAGCATGTACATGGGCTTGGCTATGACCATGTAGCGATCGACCGATATGGCCGTGAGCGTGTTGATGGAAACAAGACCGCTCACACCAGCCACGAAAGCGTACCACTGGCATCCTATGGTGAAAAAAGAACACAAAATAGACTTTTTTAATTTATTTTTTATTTATTTAACCGGTCGAAAGGGTAATAGCCACTAACAGCCTGCTGCAAAAATAAGATACAACAACTATTAAAATACAGATTTAAATTCATTCGTTTAACCCCAACCAAGTTATCAAAGTTATTATCCTATAAAAAACTAATCACCAACCGAAGAATCCCCACATCCAATAGCGCCTAAAACAGGCCAGGGCCATCATCGGGAACCCGATAATGGCGGAGAACATGAGGTCACAGATGGCCAGGTTGATGACGAAGAGGTTGGAAGGAGTTTTTAGAGATGGTGTTCTGAAAGTGGTCTGATGTTTAAAACTGGATAATGGATTGCATGATTTACAATTCTATGTTGCGTTATTTTTTTATATTATAATTATTTATGAAAATATGTATTTTAATATGTATTCCTAAAAATAGTAACTAAATATAGTTAAATATAAATGTAAATATAGTTATGAAAAAAATTACTTTTTTTAATGTTCACAAACAAAATAAATTGAGGTAATAATAGGTGTTTTATTTTTTTAGACAAAAAATGACAGACTATCTCCACAAGCCTTTTCAGGTGCGTTTGAAAAAAGCACTAAAACCATAAACACAATAATTAAACCAATCACTCTTATTTAAAATATATTCATATAAAATATATTTATTTAAAATTATTTATTCCTGAATTAATTATTAAAAGTTAATAAAACAAGTTAATAAAAGCTAGTAAAAGCTATCATAACAAAACAGATAACAAAACACTCACGTCCCGAAGACATATAGGACTATGACGTTGCCAAAGGTGCCGATAAAAGCCACTAGTGTTATGTAGATGCCAAGGAGGATCATGAATTCCCCCGGGGCATCGTCGATGACCTCCCTGTACTGGTCCCAGTGGGGGTGGAGGTACAGGCCGTGTTCATCGTACCTTCTGGGTGTAGTGGGGAAAGTGGTGTTGCTGAGGTTGAAGTAAGGAAAGGATGAGTTCCAGTCATCGTAGAGAGGCGTGTGGACGGTCGGAAACGATGATGAGTTGTAGAGTTGTTGTTGATGGCTTGTTGTCATCTCGAGTTGATCTTGTTCTCGTTGTTGTTGTTGTTGTTGTTGCTGATAATGCCGTGCGTTCGCCTTCTTGAGTTTGTTTTCGATCTGATGCTGCTTCCCATTTTATAATACTTTGCAAATATTTTGTGGTTATTTTTTGTATTAATGGTCTCATTAATTATTTTATCGTTTATCGGTTTTGGTAAGAAACTCTAGCTGTTGATAATTGTTTTTAATATTATTCTCTACCTGGAGGTAATTAACAGAATTTCTGACATCACGCGCACTTGAAACAAATTTTGTAGAGTTTCTGTTCTCAAAATATGGTACCATATCCATTCATACTTCGATATTTCAATTGACCTATTTCATATTTGTTGGTCGAATAATTTTTATTAAATTGCCAACAAATTATTTTTAAATTGGATGCTTGACAGCTAACGAGTCATTAAGACAAGTTATTCCTAACAAATATGTTAAAGTTTTTAAACCTTAAACCTACCTCGCGAATTCAATTCAACCAATTAGCTTCATTATTCCTTCTGAAAGAGATAGCACCTTTGGCTTTCTGGAAAAGAAAATTAAAAAGTGTTTTTTACATTTGTAAACTTTATAAATGAATTAGACTTTATAAAATGGATGTTTTACAATTTTATTTTAACATAACATAACCATTATTTACAGTGGTTAAGAAGACCTGGATCAGTGTAATAACCACTCAACCTATTTCAAGTTTAATATGACAAGAAACGAGAGCCAGAAGATTGGAAAACGAACAACGAACTACAACGAGATCGAGAAACCGCTTTCAGAAATATTAAACCGTCACAGATAACAATTAAAATTATTTTATGTAGCAACGTACATTTCTGCTGCCTCACATCAAACTTGAGTGGTTTGTTACAGGTTGTTTAGCTGCATAAATGGTGGATCGATAAAAAATAAAGTTGTCACATCTCGCATGGATACGTAAGGCACTCCAAAAAAATGGATAAATACAAAAAAAAACAAAAAACAAAAGCTCCTGAACGGCTATGAATCAACACTAAGTTAAGTTAAGCGAAGCTAAGACCTACTTTCTCGTAGTGGAATAAAGCCACAAGGACAGAACTGAACTCCTTTCCAGCCTGACAAAATGTCATCAGAAGGTACTGAGGCCGTTCAGTTCGTTTTATACAATCCCGCCATTGATACAGGTGTCAGATCTGTTTCAATTTAACTGAGTGAATTTTAATCAATTAGATTTTAATCACTTTCCTGCGCTCGTCTTCGATGTGTTTCAACTTTTTGCTCTGGAAAACTGAAAGCACGGACAACTGCAGCACCGTTTTGGGTCAGTATTTTAAAATTTCTTCATTTTTAAGACCATGAGAGATTATAAAATACTTTCCTTTTGGGATTAAAATTTATTGTAAATTTCTGTGAATAGCCAACAGTTTTAAATCTTGAATGCCCTAAAAGGTTTTTATAATTTTTGAATTTTTTTTTTAGAATCACGGAAAACAATTTTCACAGAGTGAGCAGCATCCGGTTTTATTTTGAGAAGACAGATTTCACAAAAAAAAATTTGGATAGTGTTTCCTTTTTTCTTGTTCTTTTGTTTAATCCTCATTAATCACCATTAGGATTTTAATTTTCACAAAGTCTCATTTATTTAATTTCTTATTTAAACCAGTTTCAAAATGGAAGCCGAGAAACATCAATGTTCTAAAAGTAGCATTTCAAATCAATTTTAAATCTCCGATCATTAAAAAGTGAAACGTCAGATAAAATCTTCGTGCAAGAGAAAAAGATTTTTTAGCAAAAAAAGGTTTAAGTTTGCTTGGGTTTAGGAAAAGAGCTCACATATCATACCTTTGAAACATTTGACGAGTTCAGGTAGAACTCCAATTTTCCATCTAATGGTCAAGGTACGATCCATCAGCTAATCGCTGATAATTTAAACATTTATTGATTTTACATTTAACTGTTTCCAATTGAGATGGTATTGAAAGGATCGAAATGTGATGTCTAATGCGATCTATTAGTATAACCTCTGAGTTTTAAATTTGTTTTCCGTCTGTGTGGATCATTAGGATCACTTTCCACGATCTGGCGTAGATAAGGGAAAACGAAGAACAAGATGACAGCAATGGCTCGCTAAAGATATTTGAATTATCCGAAAATAAGTCAAATTTCCAAAGACCTTGAAGTATTGGCACGGTGACAAAGAGTTTAACGTAGGATGTTTAATTATTTAAATTCGATCATAACTAAATTTAAAAAAAAATAATTGAATCAACTAAAGAGTTTTAGTTTGTAGCTCCTTTGCAGAGGCGTAGCTAGGGGGGGGCAAGGGGGTACATATGTCCCCGGGCGCCAAGATACAGGGGCGCCAAAATGAGGGTTACCTAATTTTTGCGACATTGGTAAAACAGGTCACACTCACAAGCTAGCCAACAGCGGCGGCTGGAGCAGGGCAGATATGAGCCATCGTCTGATACGTCTGCCATCCAGACCTGGTTGATGCTGCTGCCAGCTCAGTGAACTCAGTGAGCCCACCACCACTGCTGCCAGTCAGGATACGGATTCTGCATGCACTCTGCAGTGGCTACTACTGTAATACTACTAAGTTGTTGACGAACTTATTGTGGTTTAAAACGGATTACACTCTATTAAGGTATATTAAAACTTTTTATCAGAGACTGGTTGTGGTTGTTGTAATATAGACAAAGATAAACAACATTCGTGAAAGCGTGAAATAATAGTTTGTATTAAAAATCAAAGAATCATTTTTAGGTTATATCGAGATATATTCAAAAGATGCTGCAAGCCTAGAGAAAGTCATCGTCGAGAGACTGAATTCTGATGAGATACCTCTAGCCGACTGTCGAGCTCAATGTTATGACAATGCTTCGGTGATGACTGGGCATATATCTGGCCTTCAACAACGAATATGTGACAGAAATCCTAGAGCACTGTTCGTCAACTGTGACAACCACAGCTTAAATTTAGCAGGTGTGTATTCAGCTAAGCAAGATCCTGTTGTCGTAACTTTTTTTTGGAACACTTGAAAGCATATATTCATTTTTCTCTCATTCAACAATTCGTTGGGAAGAATTAAAAAGAGCTCTTCCCATAACAGTAAAAAGAGAGTCTGAAACACGCTGGAGTGCACGATCTGAAGCTGTTAAAGCTATCCATGAAGGACTGGATGAACTAGTTGGATTGCTAGGGAAATTATCGGAAGACTCCACTATGACACCTGAAACTAGAAGTGGTGCACAACAGTTACTGACCTGTATATTGAATTTTAATTTCATAGTTTTATTACACTTCTGGAATGTCGTTCTTGGAAAAATTGATCGTGCACAGAAGCGCCTACAAGATCCTACCATAAATTTCAAGGAAGCTGCGACTGATATTGAATCTTTGGAGCAAGAATTTATCAAGCTTCGTGATGATTTGAGCCTGGCTGCGGTCGAAAACGCCAGAACAAAATTCACAGCATGGGATATTCCGGTAGAAAGAAGAATTAGGCGACGTAGGAGAATGCCTGGAGAACTGGCAAGAGATGCAGGACTCCCATCAGAAGAGGAAGTAATGCGTGTTATGAAGAATGTGTTCGATCGTCTTCAACAGGAGATGTCAACACGTTTTTCACGACTCAAAGACCTGAACACAAAATTTGGATTTCTGCTGGACGTTAAGACTCTTCTGACATCTGACACAGATGAAGATGAAATTCGTCGAAGTTGTGCAGATTTTGCAACTTTCTAAGACACGGACATTAATGGCTACGAACTCTTCACCAGAATGCTGCTGAGAAAGCGAACTGAAACTCTACCAGAAACTCCTTTGGATCTCCTTGGTTTTATTGTGCTTTATGGAAGCGACGTATTTCCGAATTTTCGAATTTCACTACAAATTTTGTTAGCAATAGCGGTTTCAATTGCAAGCTGTGAACGATCATTCAGCAAATTGAAACTTATTTTGTCGTATCTGCGTGCATCAATGGGACAGGATCGTCTCAGTGATCTTGCTCTTCTTAGTATAGAAAGAGAAACGCTTGAGAAAACAGACTTTGATGACGTTATTGATCAGTTTGCAACTGTTAAATCAAAAAAAAAAATCTATTTTAGACAATATTAGACTACTATGCATGTAAATCATCTTAGACTGACTGATTGGGTGACTGATGCGCTACTATTTGTAGAATGGTTTTTCACTTTTAAATGGATGCCTTGTGCCATTAAAATTTGATTTTTATTTCAATTTCAAATTTAGTGTAATACAGTAAGATTAAATATATAGACATGGAAAAGGGCGCCAATTCTATAGTTTGTCCCCGGGCGCAAAATACCCAGGCTACGCCTCTGCTCCTTTGCAGGAGTTTTTAAGCAATTTTCAAAAAAGTTTATTTCTAAACTGTTATTAATGGCATACAGGTGAAAAATGATGAGTATTTTGCATAATGGAGGTTAAATTAGCCTTTTTAACTGATAGCACGCCTCATTAATCAGTTTAATAGCGACGTAAGTACTAACTCTGTCGAATGGCTCAAAATTAATGGTTTTATAAATAGATATCACCAAACTTGATTTTGTGGACAACAATTAACAGGACATCTTAAGGCAACACATCGTGATCGAAGTTTTTAGCTTGAATTACTTGAAAGAATAAATGCTCTCAAATCAAAACTAGAAAATTCGATATACATGATCTTAGCAGGAGAATGCTTAACAATTAAGTAAGCAAGAATATGAACGTCATTACAAGTTCCATTGCTTCCAAAAAAGGGCTTTTTTAAATTGTTTTTGCAACATAGTGTAAAAAATACTTTACCACACGGTTAGAAACGAAAATATGCTTAAATAGAACCAAATTGTAATATGTTTATAAAATTCAATTTACATTTGTCGGCTATGTGAAGTAGGAAACGATTAAAAATAAACACTTCTCAGAGAATTAAGACATCTTTGGACAATTTAGTTTGCCTATTCTCGTTCTCCGTTTGATTTCGCTTGATTGTCTGCCGTTTTAAAAGCTCGGATTTATTTTACAGGATTTTGTTAGTTTCACGGCGGAGGTTCATTTTTGAAATTTAATTGCGTTTAAAAGAGATTTGGGTTTATTGAAATTTAAGACCTTTTCGAAGACTGAACAAAACATAATATTATTAACTAGTCATACGGCCTTTTTCGTAATAGCTGTAATTCTATTAACTAAGCTTTAAATAACTATATGTATAAATAATAAAAATTTGTTTCTATACAACTCATAGATGCGGTTTTAGCGAAAATGGGAGATCACATGAAACATCAAGGGGTGCATCCTTACGGGACCGCCACCACCCATCCAGCTCAAGTCGAATATTTACTCAACAACTACAACAACCAGCAATTGTATTATCCGAATCCTCCAAGTGCCACTCCGCAGCAACCTCAACATCATCGGAATTATCCACCGTCGTACGGATCAGTTCCACCGTACGATCCTCAAAGTCCGCACAGCATCGCAATGGCCCAGCAGTCGGTTAACAAGCAGCAATTACCGCAACCGTCGCCCGGTTACGCGTTTCAGGCTCCGAACTCATCCTACTCTTCAGACGTCAGGTTTTCTGGACACCAGCCCCTCGTCCATCCAGCCGACTTCGGTCAGGATCGGGCAATGCGTCCGACAGTTCAAACCCAAGAGCAATTCATCAGATCAATGCCTCAGACACCTTCAAACTTTAATCCTGGCTCTCAACAAAATCAGAGCCAATACTGGACACAGATGCCCAATAATCAACCGCCTGCAGTGCCCTTCTCTCACCCTGGTAGTAGACCAGACTCTGGTCTCAGAAAGGAGCAGATACCACAGGTTAATCAGGGTCAATCCCTAGTAGGACACCAACAGCCAAACAGTTTTCCATCACCTACAACATACAACAACAGCTTTAATGCAACTCGGAGGTTTCCTACAGAGAATGCAGTTCAGAATGCATCTTTACAGCAGGACTCTCAAAGATTTGTTAAAGAGGAAAACGTTTCGGAAAATTTTTCCAAAGGCCACCCGGGAAGTACTAATTCGTTTGCAGCTAGACCTCCGTCCTTGGAACCTGCGAACGGACCTCCGTCGGTCCTGCACGAGGCTCAGTCCACTTCTGCCAATTACCAGCAAAAAGAAGACATTTGCCCGATGTTGAGCAACCCTCTGCTGAAGATGACACCAAGCAGTGGCAAAATCTCTGCTCAAGCAAGACCAATGGATCCACCTGGGAAGACCAATGTCTCCTCCTTTACAGGTTTGGGGGCATTTGTTTCGTATAAAATGTTGTGCACAAATTGTTGCTGGATGAATGACTGCTGGAATCAAGCTGCGGAGGAGTTACCGAAGGATGCATTTGCGTCAGGCAACTGTTTCGCATGATGATGATGGTGGTGGTGATGATGATGATGATAGAAATATTCAGACAAGAGTTTTGAACAATCTGCTCATCAGGAGAAGCTTGCTTTAAGAAAACTCGTCGCAACTAAAAAAATTGTTCGACTCGGCATCATAAAACAGTAACTGTAACATCTTTTCAAAGGCAAGGACCACAGGGAAGGAGGAGAGACTGCCTGCAACAATGAAGAAGAAGAAGACGACGACGATTACTCGGACGAAATAACGGAAACTTACAGTTCCGGTGAGTTGAGATACGTTGCTTTATATTTGCTTTTTAAGTTCTTATTACAGTGGTCAACATTGGCTTTATTTATTTATTTTATTTATTTATTTTATTAAGTATTTTCAAAATTTGCACTCAATCGTAAAATCTCCGTAAGGAACCGTGATTTCCATCACATCGTGCTAGCATCAGGGAACGTAGCAGCACATGCATCCCCAGACTCTGCAAATGAGCCATGGATGATGATGATGATGATGATTGTTGTTGTTGTTGTTGGTGTTGTTTCAGATTCAACCATGTCGTCTTCATCGCATGGCTGTGAGGACGGAACAAGGGATGTTACGGGTACGTAGAAGCGCGAGGTGGCGCAGTTGCGAGCGCAGGAACTAAGCGACTTTATAAGGCGTTCTTGTTTGGCCCCCTTTTTTTTTTGTTTGAGTTCATTAATGGTTTATTCTTTTTTTGTTTATTTCTTCGTTTAAAAACTTGAGCAGAATTTAATGTCCGCCGAATAACGCGCGAGCCGACCAACTTGTTTCTAACCGTTCGCGACTTTCCGCGTTGCATTCGACGATTGAATTTATAATGGAAAATAAAAAACATTCCACGATGTCTTTACAGCCTCGGGCAGTTCACACAGAAACCAACAGTTGCAGAAGCAGATTGCATCCAAAGTGGCAGCCCATCAGCACAGACAGGTCCTTTGAAATTCCATTTTTTTACGATGAACAAATTAAAACGACGTGTTCGACGTGTTCGCATCGCTTCATTCTCCTCACAGAACGCCCCCGTTGGACACACCCGGGCCGCTAAACCTTCCCCGGAAAGGTACAACAATCCTCGTGGCTTCGAGATGGGCTTTCAGAGGATGAACTTCGAGGTATTTAAGACCGAAATTGCATTTTGATTTCTCTATGAATCTTAGAATGATCTAATAATATTATTTTATAATGTAATTTATAATGTATAAATAAATTTATAATTTATTATTTTATAATAAATTTTATAATATAAAATATATAATACAATATTGATATTATTATTTTATAATTATTTATATTTATTATTTTATAAGGCATCATATAAACCTTAAGCATAGCATCAGAGGCACCTTGGTCCTCGTTAAGATACATATAACACAATACAATCCATGTATATGCATTCAAATATTCCACTCCTAATGACTTGTTTCGCGTCGATGACTCGTGAATCGTTATGTCGCGCTTCAGAACAACCAGATGTGCGTCGACCTTCTGAAAGAACGGAACCTTGTCGCCGAACTCGACTACGAGGAGTCCCTGCCTCCTCTGCCGGAGACTCTGAAGCGTTACAACTGCCCGGCCGAGTAATTAACGTTTTTATTTCGATTATCTCTTGTCTTCGTTGAGACTGACGAAAGAGCGTGTTATGCGTGTAGAACGTAGGGAAGGAAATAAAATTTGTAGTACTAGAAGAATGACATCCCGTCATGAATATGTGTAATTAATTATTGATAATATTGTATGTAATAATTGTATAATATATATTTTATATATAACTATTATATATATATATATATTTATTATATACATTAAATATTATAATAATGATATAATAATATTATATGATATGTAATTATATATTAATTATTGATAATATTAAAAATTAAACAATAATGACTTTATTATGTTGCAGCATCATGGCATCGACGTTGAATGTCGTCCCCAACACCTCATCTCTCCTCAAAAAAGCCAGACTCCCCTTTGGTATTCTCATGCAGCCGCTCAAAGATATCCACGTATGATTGTACCTCTACGTATTAACAGGGATTAATTAGATTCATAAATAATTAATAATAAGAATATTAATCAAGTAAAATTAATTTAATTAAATTCATAAATATTAATTAATATAATTATATCATAATTAAGTTCATATTTTTAATTTTTATCCTTTGTTTCTTAATTGTTTGTGCTTACATTCCGTGCCCGATCGTCGCATTCGGTTTTGTAGTACGTCTCCAGTTTTATTTCTGGAACAAAACTAATTAATTGTCTCCGGTGGTTAACGTATTACTTGCTTATTGATTCATCGATTGCTTTGTTAATTATCTTCCGTAATTAATTCGTAAAAAATTCACTTTGAAATTTAAATTCAATCACCTTCTCATTTCCTCGTCATAACCGACAGAGAATTCCCATCAGCCCACACTTGGTGAAATGCAAATTATGCCGCACGCATGTCAACCCCTTCGTGGAAATAGTTAACCAGAGAAGCTGGAGATGCAACACGTGCTTCAGAATTTGCGATTGTAAGTTTGTGCCTTTGTTCGTGCGTGTATGTGTTTATTTGTTCGTGGGTCGCATTAGCTGGAAATTTGTTTCTTGGCTGGAATATAATTAAACTAGACTGCTGTAGATGGTAACTTACAATGGATTATTGGATTAAAGATTCTTGATTTTACATCATATTATTATTTACATTTGTTCGTGTTAGCAAATTTATCACCAAAAGATTTATGAAATCCAGGGCTAATTTAAGATGCTATTTAGCCACCTCTCACCTCTGCAACAATTATATGCCATGAATATATCTGAAAATCCAAAATATTCCAATAACGATCTGATAACAATCACCTGTCCGTTGCAGTTCCAGAGGACTACCTGTACGAGTCTGGACCGAAGGACAGAAGATACACTGAAGGGAGGCACAGACCTGACCTGGGTGGCTCTTGCTATGAGTATATCCTTGAAGCGGTAATTTAGGATTTTTTATCTAAATAATAATTATAACAGTAATTCTATTAATTAATTTCTGATATTTATTATTTATAACGTAACAAGTTATTTATTTATTGTTACATAATTATTTGTATTAATAATTTCATGAAGTTTTAATCGGTTTGATTAATACTTTCCTTGGCACCTCAAGCAAAACATCAGACATATTGATTCCTTCTTAAATGATCATCGTTTGATTGATCACCAGGAAAAAGGGAAGGAAAGATTTTCACCGACTTACGTCTTCCTAATCGATGTTTCGTTCAACGCCATTCAAACCGGTTGGGATGTCCTAATCTTTGCTTGCTTTGAACGACTGTTTTTGTTGTGAATATTTTTTTTTTAATTATACTTGCTATGGTTACTATAACTGTGTTATTAATAATAATGATAATAATAATAATAACTGTAGAATTAGAATGTTTAATAATGTATTATTATAATGCTTGAAACTTATTGAAGAACATCCTCCACTGTACACTGCATAGCTTTTATTGACATTATTGTTATTAATGTCATTATTATTACTATTATTATTATTACTATTATTACTATTACTATTAATCTTATTGATGTCAATACCATAATCTCCATCCAGGCTACCTGTCCATCGTCTGCGAGCAACTGCTGGAAAACCTAGCAACCCTCTGCAGGGATCGAAAGTCGCGGGTCTGCTTCGTGACCTTCAACTCGCACCTTCAGTTTTACGACCTCCGCCATTCCCTCAATCAACCGCAGGTGTTCAACGTAGCCGACTTGGAAGGTATTGATTGATTGATTGATTGAACGTTTAACTAAATTAAGGTATCAAACGATTGATTGAATGTTTAACTAAATTGAGCTAGCAAACGATTGCTTGGTCGCTCGATGTCTAACTAAATTACATTTAATTACCAAAATGGCTTGACGCTTTCTTTTGTTTGCGACCGTCCAAGTAAACACTCAAGATTCTGCAATGAACTCACGTTAACAATTATTTAAATAACTGTATAAGATATAACAGAGTTCACATCAATCGCCGTGCTATCGTTATTATCATAACTGAATACACTTGTAGTCGAATATTAATTATTAATGAGCTCATTCGTTATGCAGACGTCTCCCCACCTTCACCGCACCTGTTGGTCAACGTGTTCCAATCCTTGGAGATGCTGAAGACCTTCCTGAAACTCCTTCCATCCATCCACAAGGACAATGAGGACATTGGAAACTGCCTCGGAGTGGCGATTAATGCTGCCTGCAAGTTGCTGGTACGATAATGATGATAACATTTAGTAATAGTTAAATAATATTACGATTGACGATGATGATGATGATGATGATCATAGTATTTAGTAATAATAATAATAATTAAATAATATTGTGATTGACATCTCCAATATGGTATGTGCCTGTAATAAATATATTTTAATGCAAACCAGAAGTACAGTGACTTCTGCATGGATGCATTTCAAGGATTTTATAAAATGTTTTTATATTTTATTGGATTTTTCGGCTCAAAAAAAGATGACAATTTGATTTCCCAGGATGGCATTGGAGGGAGAGTGACGGTTTTCCAGACGAAGATCCCCGATGTCGGTGCCGGGGCTTTGAAGTCGAGGGAGGACCCTAATAAGAGGGCAGCAGACGTAAGCTACACTTGACTTTTGTTTGAATTTTATTGCGGCATTTAAATTTATTTTAGATTTATATCATTAGTAATTATCAAATGATAGCATTTAAATTATTTTTCTTTAAATCGGAATGCCTATTATATATACTATTCAAACAATGTCTGACGGCATCCATTCGTTGCGCAATCCTTCCCATAGCACATCGAACACCTGGCACCAGTCAATGACTTTTACAAGAACATTGCCGTGCAGTGTACGACAGGATGCATCGGATTTGACTTGTTCTTCTTCAATTCTCAGTATGTGGACATGGCGAGCATAAGTGAGTGGTCAAGACATTATTAAACTTTAATTCTCCTTGATAACATCTTAAAATAAGATAATCGCTCCGTTCATTTTTCTCGCCTCTCTTCATCCCTCAGCTCCGGTCTACAAATTCACGGGCGGCTGCCTCGAGTACTTCCCGAATTTCCACGCCGAATCGAACCCCGTGGAGTTGGAAAGGTTCAGGAATTCCTTCAAAAGGTACCTGACGAGAGAGGTGGCTTTCCGCGCTATGCTGAAAATAAGATGCACAAGAGGTAAGTAAGCTGGAGTTTGGGTTTCAAGGTTCACTTGATTTACTCGATCGATTACGAAAACTGGCAAAATAACATTTCTCGGTCGTGCATGTCGATCCAGGTCTGAGTTTCCAGGCATTCCATGGAAGCGGCTTCGTTCGATCGCTTGAAACGTTCGAGCTCCCCATCTCGAATGCGGACTCGAGTTTCGGAGTGCAGGTCGCCATCGACGAAGACATCGAGGATAAACGAGTCTGCTTCCAGACTCTGTTCATTTACACGAATTCGAGAGGTCAGTGTTAATCTACGTTCTAGGACAATTATGTTGACGAGATTTTTCAAAGTCGTCGATGCTGAGGCTCTGGGTTCTAATCCAGGTGAGAGAAGGGCAAGAGTTTCGAATCTGTGTCTCATGGTGAAGCAAGACCTAACGGACGTCTTGCATAACGCCAACCAGCTCGCTGTCGTCTCCTTTGTCGCCAAAATGGGTTAGACGTTTTGTCGACGATGAATCTGAATGATGTATGTGATAAAGAAGTCTGTTCGATATTTCTTTCATCAATTTATTGGATAAATAACAAATCAGTATGGAAAGAAATAATAATAATAAGACATACCCAGGACGACAACGGTTTGGATCATAAAGTTTTCTTACATTTTTATCAACCCAGCTGCAAACATGGCATTCACCGGTTCCGTGGAAGACTCGAGAGAAGCGCTGATCAACGTGGCATTCGATCTGCTTGAGGCGTTCGGAAAGACGTCGACCGACAATATGAGGATCCAGCAACTCCCGTGTCCCTACCTGCTCCGGGCACTTCCTTTGTTCGTCTTTGCCCTCATGAAATCAGTGAGTTTCTCCGAGAGCCGAAATGTCTTTTTGAAGTGGTCGTTTTTAGAGATTCGTATGAATGTGTTTGATTATCTTTAGGTATCGTTATAGTAGCAACATTTAATTGCATCTGCAAATAGTTATTAGCCATGTCGTAATAAGGAATATGTAATAATAATAATGATGATAACAATGTTCGCTAATAATATGATTAATTATATTTTGTACAATACATAATAATCAATAATATTATTATTAATAATGTTTTCATTAATACAATTAAATTCAAGACCTCGCATGTGTTGAATATTAATGAACGTCATAGAATATTAATCACCCAATCAGAAGGCCTTCAGGCTCGGCATCAGCACGAAGCTGGACGACAGGGTTTACGCCCTCGAACAATTCAAAACGCTTCCGTGGCCTGATCTTCTCCAGTTGGTGTATCCGCACTTGTACCCCCTCCATGTTGTTGACGAGAAGGTATCCTTGTTGTTGTTGTTTTTGATTGGCTTCACGAATGTTGTCTTAGTAGATTTTATTTTGTGTTATTATCGTCGAGTCGAAAGAGGTCATCGATTAGTCAGTTGCGCTGGTAAATTGAGAGTAATTACGATGATTTATTATAATATTATAATAATCTTATTCATCACAAACCTCCCCATCAGGATGCTATGGAGATCGAAGATAAGTTTTTCTGCCATCCTTCCATGCTTCCCTTGACGTCCGGTGGTCTCCGAAAGCAGGGCATCTACCTCCTCGACACGGGCGTCTACATGTACGTGATTATGTCGCCCTCCGTCAACAGGCAACTACTCCGTGACGTGCTCGGGGTCACACAGTTCGGAAGCCTCGAAGAGGGATTGGTGAGGCTGGCTTTGAATTTCAGTTAATAGGTTCCGCAACTCGATATTTAGACGGACGTTCCTATAAGTCGATGGTTGGTTCGACGTCGTCACAAAAGTTAAATGATTTTCTGTCGGACAATTCAACATTCACAAATTTGAACCGAGAAACGAGTTCTGTTTTGAGCTTATTATGGGTAAAACCCATTTTTAATATAATTTTGTCTTTATTATTATTTTATGAGCTTATTATGGGTAAAACCCATTTTTAATATAATTTATCTTTATTATTAATTTATGATGGGTAAAACCCACTTTTAATATAATTTACCTTTATTATTAATTTATTTTCTTCAAGATCGAGTTGCCTGTGCTGGACAATCCGATATCAGAAAATATCAGGAACTTCATTGAGTACCTGAACAGTTTAAGGCATGTCCCGTCTCCTCTCCTCTTAATAAGGTCAGTGGTTCCCCTTTTAATTTTTCGTCTTTTAAGTTTAGTTTATTTGATTGCAATTATCAACCTTTGTTTGAGCGTGTAACCGTGTGTGCGTGCGAAGGGTTTTTATTTTTAAACTATTTGCTGATTTCTTCTCAACTCATCTGCAAAACAGGGATGACGGCAGAGAGCGAGACTTGTTCTACGATCAACTGGTTGAAGATAGAACGAAAGACTCGATGAACATGTCCTACATCGAATTTCTTCGCTCCCTCCAAGAAAGACTGTGTTAATATTGAGCAGACGATAAGCCAATTGTGATTGATGATGAGATATTTTCGTCAATCTAAATTTCACGTAGTTGTAATAATGAGATATTTTCATCAATCTGAAAGGAATTTCAGTCAATTTCTAATGTATTCTTTGTGGAAATTCTATTCTTTTGATGAGTTTTTGGAACATTTTGCAATCTCCTGTCCCAGATCACATGATTTGCTCCATCCCCCACATGAAGTCAACTGCTTTTTGTTTGTTTATGTAACTGTGTGTATGTGTGCGTTTTACTTATTTCACACCCTGCCAAGTTTTGCACAGAGCTTATATTTGATCACATCCTAAAACCATTTTTGGATTTAATTTTTTTTTTTTTTCAAACGCTATTCCTTGGATTCTCGCCTCGGATTCATAATTGCGATAACATTCGCTCCGACACGTTTTCATTTTGTGTCGCCTGTTGATTATTTACCTCTAATTGTATATTGTTAATTTACCGCTTATAATGATTTGTAGAAATTCGCTGGTTTGATTTATAATTAATGGATAAGTGTGGTTATTGACGATAGATGTTAGCCGATTTTAAATTTCTTTCAAGGCTGGTGTGATGAAGACTTGTGATTTGTCTAAAACGAAACTGATAGACTTCACTAAGTATGTGTGAGATTGTGACGTGTTGGTTACGATTCCTGGCGTCACGATTAAGCAGTTGTTTACGTCCTGAGTTGGAGAGAATGTTTATTCAACGTCCATGGGCTTTTGCTGGCGTCGCGTTACTAGGCAGGTGTTGGCAAACGCTTACGGTGCCTGTTGCTGGTGGGTAATGTCATGGGTGCATCATAAAAACTAATCTAACTAACGAAATAAAAGATAGAATTTGTTATATTAAATATTTTAATGACTTGCGTAAGAGTAAGAGTAAATGAATTTATGATATAATTACACTGTGCATAGATCCACTTTTAAATTTAATGTGTTTTCGTTCGGTGTAGGTGCTGTAAGTTCACTTAAGATTCATATTAAATTTATGTCTGATATGTTTAGACTGGTGTCTACTGTTGACGATAATTTTACTAATTGCTTGTAAGTAATTTGAGCCAACTTAAAACAATCTTTGACGCTGTTGCTAAGATTATGTAAATTTCGCGTCAATATTCTAGTTTTGCATTTCGCTCTAGCTGGTTTTGTTTTGCAAGGGCAAAATAATTTATGTGTATGGTATACATGCAATAGCGGCGTTAAATGGTTAGCTTGAGAATTAGTTTTTTAGAACTACAGTTTGGTGCTGCTATTTTAAAATAATTATCATTGAAATTGTTTCAACTTCTTTATCAATCTCATGGATCTGTTGAGGAACGTTGTTTTAGCTCTTTCTACGGGAGCATACCCCTGCACAACTCGACTAGATGACTTGTTTTGCTTCTTGCCAATGTCATGGGGAAGAGGGCTGCTAAGTTTAAACCATAAAAAAATAATACTGAATCATTTAAATACATGTTATTTAATTACATTGCATATGGTAAATCACATTTTCATTTAAGTTTCCAAAAAAGGCTGAAATAATGGGCCTTTTGACAATCATTAAAAAGCTCAAGCAGAAAGAAAGAGAAGTCCGACTGCTTATGCTGTATCTTTTGATTGCAACTGAAATCTTAATCATTAATTTTTTAATGGTTTTATTCTTGAAAAGCTAAATTAATTCATTTGATATTCATTTGGACAACAACAATGTGTATGCAGTTAGACCTGAAGTTACTGAAATTTTTGGTCTAATTGCTTAAACTTAAATATGTAATTATTTTGTATCTTCATTAGTAATATAAAAAAAATACTAAGTTCTAAATAATTAACTAAAAGAAGCAACCATGCATTGAATGTGTAATATGCGATACATTTCTATATTTCTCCATTTCCTTAATCATGGCTCAAAAGCGGTTTGGACAATGCTGGAAAGACGACCATCGTCAAAAAGTTTAACGGGGAGGACATCTCCACCATTTCACCCACCCTGGGGTTCAGCATTAAAACCTTGGAACACAGAGGGTTGGCATTTAGAACTTTGTGATTCACGATTTAACTTAAAACATATTTTTTATTGCATGTGATACAATAATAGTACAACATTATCAGTGAAACATTAGACTAGACAGTCTTGACAGATTTCATGCGTCATTGCGTTAATTCCAGCAAATGTAAAGCATTGGCATTTACTTGGCTTTAGATTCAAGCTGAACCTGTGGGATGTCGGAGGTCAAAAGTCGCTGAGGTCGTACTGGAGGAATTACTTTGAGAGTACAGATGGCCTAGTCTGGGTGGTTGACAGTGCTGATAGGAGGAGACTGGAAGCCTGTAAGGCAGAGCTGGATAGCCTATTAGTGGAAGAGGTTGGAATGAAGTTGATGATGATGATGGTTATGATGGCCAGATGTCAGCACATGGATTGAATTTCTTTGTATCAGTACAGTTAAACAAAAAGTAATTTTAAGTTTAGTTGCTGTTGTTGTTGTTGCAGAGGTTAGCCGGTGCAACTCTACTCATATTTGCCAACAAGCAAGACTTGGAAGGGGCTGTTTCGGCTGACATCATCAAAGAGGTATTTAACCGTGGGGAACACGATCCCGTTCGCTTGTTGTCGCATGTAGCTTTCCATGATTCGCTTCCGATATTAATCTCATCAATTAAATTCACTACCGATTGTTTCATGGATTGATGCATCGATGACCAACTTAAATTACAGCTTCTGGATCTTGATAACCTGAAAACTCACCATTGGATGATCCTCGGATGCAGTGCAGTCACCGGAGAGAATTTGCTCCAAGGCATGGACTGGCTTATAAACGACATCTCGTCCAGAATCTTCACCTTAGATTGATCTCACTCTGACACCATTTGCCAACTTTTATTTTCGAATTTCTTTTCTGAAAAGTCATTTTCTACCCGTTTATTTTTATCTTTTTTTATATTTTACTTGTGGACCAATTCGGAATTTCGGGGACAGCTTCATAATTCAGTGGGGAAGCTACTTTTAGCATCTGACCCATCCAATATTTTTTCTAATGCATTATTGCTTCTGAAACAATGGACGAGGGATGTCTGTTAAAATAAATTGCAATGTCCTACAGCCAAATAACCATCAAAGCATAACTGGGAATTAAACAAAGAATTCAGTCATTTTAGCTTTTCCGCACAGGTAGCATAGCCCATTGTAACTTAAAAAAAGTACTGCAATAAAATGGAGTAATCAACTACAGCCCATTTTTTTTCCAAACGACAATTTAGTCACAATCTCGAAGCATAGCGGCCCAAACATCAAAAAACCAACTCAGAATTCGCCGAACGAATACTCTTGCATGCCGGCGGAGATGATTCGAGTTTTTCGACGTTTAAGAACAGCACCCTCGCCTACAGAGAAATTCTGACACAAATCAAAGAACTGCAGGTCGACGGAGTACAACGCTGCAACGGACCAAAATCAAGACTTGAGATATTTATTAATGTATTTGTCCTTGCTCATCTTGCTGACGGTTCTTCTAATTGGGCGTAAATTGTTTTGAAACAAGCAATGTCGAGTCTCACTAAACACGCTACAATGATGAATCGAAGCCTAAAAATCTCCTACCTATGAACTTAGGTGCATGCAACATCGGCAGTGGATAGAAAACATCTCAAAAGTTGGCCATTTCAAGAGCTCATCTCACATTTAACAGTTAATCAGTAAGACAACCAAACGAAAAATTTCAGAAGGGTAGCAACTGCTGATCGATAGAAAGTCGCTGAACCGACAGAGCCGCAGGACGTCCTGTCGTTTGCACTTTGCAGTGAGGTTCGATGGCTTTTTATGCTTGTCTTAAAGTCACAAAATTTCGTGCCTTTACAAATTAAATCATGAAAATTAAAACTCAGGGATCCATACACATCCACCAAACATAAGTAAGCCATCTAAGTGCAGAAAATGAAAATTCACTCAAAACCCAGTCGAACTGCACGTTCCACGGCAAATCGTTCGACACACGAACACAGAACAGCAGCAGCAACAACCAAACATTCGCACATCAACTGACGTTCGTTAGCAACAAAAACCTGGATTGCAATATCACATAATCGTGTGTTACTCCTGCAAAGTTGGGTGCCGTGCAGAAGATAATCGAACGTTACAAGAGGAAGCCTGCATCGATCGGAGTCCGACGAACGAATCCACGGGTCCGCAAGATCGCAACCCACGAAAGCACCTAGTACCCCCAAGCCACCAAGACGCACCGATCGAGGAAATATTCGCCAGAGAAAAAAAAGACTATTTGCAGACAACTAGACAGTAAGGTCTGAAATGAAATTGATTCGCATCTCTCGATTGACCCAAAAAAACGTCTATTCTTTGCAAGTTCGAAATGCAGGACAACATTGAATCATGTGAAGACAAGCAAACTGTAAGTAAAAAGGCAATCATCATCAACATCATCATCATTGTCGTTGTTACCATCATCATCACCGCCGCCACTGAGGTTAATTAGCATCAGAAGAACTACAGCCACGACCGTTGGAGAGTACCAACATGGTATACAACATGGCAATGTTTTCTAACAACAGTTGCAAAACCGATTCTCGTGTTCGAAACGTGTTGTTCGGTCGACGATAGATATCAAAATACACGCACGCATTAGAAGTCTGCTAGAGAACGTTCAGGCTCGAGCCCGATGGTAATAAACGACTCCGTCTCAACACTGAAAATCGTAATTACTAATTACAAGTATTACAAGGTAAAAAAAAATTATAATGAATTTATTCTGTGCAAGTGACCAAAAAATGACGATAAAGACGGTGGTAATTATTGAAATAATATTGGCAATAATAAGAAGAGTAATAATAATAATAATATCCATAGAAATAACGATGATAATAATAATAATAGCCCATGTTAGACAGCCTGTCGCTTCCTAATTAGCCACGTGTGCGACTAGACCGGCCGAGACAGGAAAATGGACAGTGCCTCTCGCCACTAGTCGAACAGTATTTCGAAGTGCGCGCTTCCCGCCTTGTCGTTCTTATGGTGCTTGATGTTGGCTGCCCACAACTTGCACCATACCTGCAAAAACAACAACCGCTTGTAAAAGCTTAAAGCCACTTGAACATTTCATAATGCATTTGTTTAACCATTTTTACTTCATTTCAGCCATTTAAATAACCACCCGCTCTGACATCAGATAATTTTCAAGAGGTTAAGAGCAAAATCAGGACGACCGTGGATCGACGAACGAACGGTCTGACGCGCACGTGTCGGCAACGACTCGTTCCGCATTTACCGACATCGATCTCGACTAACTAATTACTCCAACTTCCGAAATTCATTTCCAGCTGGATTAAGATTACCTGGATCAAAATTCCTTTCTTCAGTTCAGGGAAACGTGCAAAGACCAGAGGCGAACGATATCCGAGCTGATTCTTATACGGGTAATAGTTGAAGGGGAAGCCTTTTTCGGGGTAGAACTCGACTCTTCCGAGGGTGTCGAGATCAGCATCGTTCTGCAGAGAAACAAGTCTAACTATCAGAAAGGGGAGAGTTTGGGCTTGTTAAGGAAAGAAAATATTTAGTTAAGTAATGGATCAGGAATAAATAATAATAATAATAATAGCAATAAGTAGTTTAGGTGTTGCAATCGGGAATGTTATCGGAATGGTTAAAACCTTTATATGAGAATGATTGAAATTTAATGGTTTCATGTTATGATCCTCAACTTAAACATCGCAAGTGAACATACTATAAAACATAACAATAATAATAATGATGATGATGATAATAATAATAATAATAATAATAATAAAATAATAATAATAATAATAATAATAATAATATTTCAATTACATGGCAACACATGCACAGTATCAAAGGTTATTGACAGATGAGATAACGAGAATAAAGGTTGCATAAGGAAACAAGTGAAGTACATCTGTCAATTAAACTTGGAAAGATGGAAGATTAAAGAGATTTATTTTCTTATTAATTATTTATTAATCATTTATAAAAAAAATATTTATAAAATATTAATTGTTTATTAATCTAATTGCAAAAAAATTCCCTAAAATTATTTATTAATTTAAGTGAATCCCTCACCTCTCCCTCGCAGGAAATGCCAACATGATCGTTACTGATCCTATCTCCGAGAGCCTTCACAGCATCCTCGTGCCTCTTCTTGATCTCCTCACTTTCTTCGGAATCGTTGGAAAATGCCTGTGGAGTCCAGTCGAAGACCTGGGATTGAAGTGCAAAAAAATGAACGAAATTAGAAAATCTAAAAATCTTCAAATGATAATTCAAAGTGCCCTGAATATTTTCACTTAAGAAAATTTTCAATTGAAATTTATAATTTACTTTTACTGCTAATATTATGAGGGCATGTGACGACAGATCTGGACTTTTATAGGACAGATGTGAAACATCGACGCTGGGAAGAAGGATTGATTGGCAAAGGAAGAACACTGCTGACTGACGAGAACCACGGCAGCCGATAAATCTCGACACCAGAATCCATCATCGCCAGGAAACTGTGTCGAGTTAGGTGGCATCGAATGTCGAGCGAGCGTTCTCCGGAAAGCAAATCCACAAACTCCATCGCACTCCAGATATTGACCAAGAGTCAAGAGGGAAGACAAACAAGCAGTTTTAGTTTCATCAAACATGGGAGCAATTTCCGACGGCAACGCACTGACGGTTACACTCCTCCCTACTACCATGGAACGATGGAGTGGGATAAATACTTGAAATGTCGAAGGCGACGCAAATTTTGATTTAAAACTAAAAAGCAGTGACGAAGATCTTTTGCTCTAGTAAAATGGCAGATGATTCACGAAACAACTCCATCCTCAGAAGATTAAAGCTTTTACAGTTAGGAGAATTTAACCGGACGTTCTAACGAGAAAAAAACATTATAGCCCTTTCAAGTCCCCATTGACGAGCGGTCGGACTTATTAGGAAACATCAAATCTCCAAGTACCATTGAACCACTGGAAAATGTTGACTCAGAGATATGGTTAACAAACATTCACCGCAGAACGAGGCAATTTAGACGACACTTTGAGCGAGATAAAAAGGAAAGCCCTCAAAACGACTAGGTACTTTCGGCATAGCCACAGTTCGAGAGGCATGCTCAAGCATATGCAATGTTGCAGGCTACAATGTCCCACAATGTTATCTGTAATTAAAGCCATTGATGTTGCATCTTCGGCCGTCGAACGTCATCGGCTGCACCGTCGTGCAGCGATGGACAACTCCAATAAGCATTATCCACCTACCCGGTTCAGCTTGAGGAGAACGCAGGGGGTTCCATTATCATAACCGTAATTGTTTTCCAGGGTGCAGGGACCAAAATTGTCGAGAGGTACTTCGCAGACTTCTTCCTCTCCGGCTCGTTCGCCAGCAGTGCAGTTGACGACAGTGCCGTTCTGGAAGGTCCTGTACTCTGTTTGGAAAAAACACAACCTGAGAATCACTTTAATTAAAAAAAATTAAAATTAGAAACTAAAAAAAATATCAAGAAATCAAGAAATTAAAAAATTAGAATTAAAGCCTCCTGGTAATGAGCAAAGGTCAAACTCAACTTGTCCAAAGAGAGACACTTAATCATTTGAACGCTTAGACTGCATTGCAGTAATAACAGCAACAACAATAATAATAATAGTAATAATAATAATGACATTAATATAAATCATGTACACAATTAAGCGACCGACGATAATAACGTAAACGTATTAACGTGATGAACGCAGGTAATCGTGACGAATGCTTCAAAGAGATGTCGTAAAATGGCAGTCGTCTCGAGAAGATGCTCAGGTGAACTGAGAACGTAATCAAGTCTCGTTTCTCCCCAATTGAAAATGTAACATGCTATGCCGGCGACGGCAAAACATCAAAGCAAAACATCAAACGTCGTCGTCGTCTGCATCAAAACGGGAAGCTCGCCGTAATTAGGAGGATGCACGAATGGAGAGACAAACGGGGCAAAACGTGGATAATATTTTGTTCGTCCACCAACGACGTCACAGAACGTTACCACTTCGACCAGGTGGAAGGTTTTAAAAGTGGTAAATAGATTACGCACGAATGGGCTCCGAGAGAGGAAATCAATTGTGGAAATCGATGGCAGCCTGAGGGGGTCAATAAATACAAAGCATTACTATAAAAAGGGCCCCAGTCAATGAAGGCTGCCAACTATCATCATCATCATCATCATCATAGACAACTTCATCATCATCATCATCATCGTGGGAGGATGGATGGATTATCCCATTGTAACTTAGACAGTTCGATTAGTTCAGAGTTAGAGAAGTCAGGACAAGCACAAAAGAAGAATTAGAAGCAAGTGCATGAAACTACAGTGCTTGCAGCTGCAAGCTTTGAACTTAACAGGCACCTCATCAATCTCCAAAATTGTTCTAATTTCCTGCAGAGCTAGCATCCCAGCCTACGTTCATTCAGCTACAAAAATAGACTACAGGCCTCTCGACTTGAATGTGCATGAGGAAGCCACTCGACATTTGCGATCGCGTCGACAGGCAGAGAATGCGAACGTTGCGGTTGGACGCAAAACGTCGATCCTAACAGTGAAGACGTGAACCAATAGGTAAAAGAAACGCTCGGCACGATCGTCCATCAATTTGAATTCATTCGTCCCGACCACTTACAAACAGATTAAAAATCGAACACAACCAGAGGCCCAACTGTCGAGAATGTCGCTCGGAGCCTCCGTTCCGTCGACTAATGGCCTCATTCACTACTGAATCAATAGCTCTTGTTATTAGCTCAATCGTCATAGCAAAGCCTGCCTGTCGTCGATGTTGTCATAATCATTGCCATCAGTTTGTCATTGAAAGGACAATAAAATGATAAAGTCACATGAGAGGATGTCGAGTGATAAACAAATTTACGACGAGATAATCAGATAATCGTCCTCCAGGCCGACGTCACGCGTGACGAGCGAGCCCGGCAGCACCTGCTGACGACATCTTGTGACACCTGCCGAGGACCCCCTCTTCCCCGTAGTCCTTTCGTCGAGTCAACCACTTGCAGTGTGCTTGATGAGAAAAACAAACCCAGGACCCGAGCAAACGCAAAACTTTCAGCCAACTACTCTTATCTCACCAACCAGCCCATATCTGGCTGTGTTATTCATTCACAACTAATCCCCCGCTTCGCGATAATCCTAGCAATAACTTCCAAAATTATTATTAGAATTATTATTATTATTATTAGCACCTCACCAAATTTACTGACGACACGCTACGAGATTGGCACGATAAAATACGGTCCAGTCGGTTAGAATATCTTGGTCTTACCAACCTATCTTCATATCGTACGAATGATAGACGACCAAATAATACAAATTTCCAATGGCCAACTCACCTTTCATGACACTTTCAATGCTCTGGACATTCAAATCTTTCTCGTTCACCTTGATGAGAGTCATCTCGATGTTTGGCATCGGCCTGAAACCCATTCCTGCGGAAAACAACGGTCAAAACAACATTACGAAAGGCCTCGTCCTTCCACTTTAAATAATCGGGCTTTTCTAAAAATCTGCTAAATATTGCTTCGGATGAACTTATGTTCGCCTCGAGCCAGTCCAATTAGATGAACTTGCATCATTCTATCACTCAAGAAAAACTAGCTGGAAGCCTATGTTACCATCAGAGGCCGACAAATATTCCAGTGTGCAAACCTGGGTTGCCTTTGATGAGACTGTACATCTTTTTCTGAGTAGGAGTCTTCTCATCCAGGGTGGCAAAGAAGCCGACCAACATTACAGCAAAGAATCCAGCCAGACATGAATAGAAGATAATGTAGAAAATACCAATTTTGGCTGAAATAAAAATAAAGAAATGTGAGATTACAAAAAAAAAATAAAATTCCAATTCAATGCATCCCCACAATTAAAATGGAAGTTCAGTCTCAAAGCTCTGGCTAACTAGCATTCAAGAACGTCTACATGATTATTATTTAGTAACTATAAATAAACTTTGGTTTATTAGTGCAGCAGATCCTGCAAGGTATTTGAAATAACTAGTTTGCAATGAAAATAATTAACTAGTTACCAAAGGAAAATATATAAATTAGCCTCCTTCATGTTAAACCAATCAATCTCAAAGCAGTCTAACTGACTGTTATCGCTAGTAATTAATTCTGAGTGCCGCGCTGAAAATTGTTAAAAACTTGACCGCTTTTATCAAAAACACCGACTTAAAACAGTTTGAATCTAAGTCCCTAGCAATAAATTCTTAAGTTCTGAAGTAGCGAGTAAAATGAGGATGCAATAAAATTAAAAATTTCAATCGCCCTTGACAAGGACGACTTCGTATCAGTCGATGAATACCGACACCAATGGAAAAATACGTCAAAACAACCTTACCCCAACTAGAAGCGGTTCTTCCGAGGAATTCACCCTTTTCTGTATTACAAACAGCATGTCCAAATCTTCTTAAACGGGCTGAACAGCCGCCACTACCCTTAGAAGCTCCAGCATTAGAAAATCCGGCTTCCTCCTGCGCCATTTTGTTTGCAAATATGAAAATGGTTGATGACTCAAAAAAAGATGGTCAAGACAACACGTGTCGTAGAGTAAGTTTCAGCACCACCCTGAAATCAACGAAAATTAAGCACCAGTTTCAGAGTTTAAATATAAATATGAGAGTCCTCTATCACCAATAGCGAGCGTTAAAATTTATGCTAATCGACGAATGGCTACCGGTATCAAACTTTGAACATAAGCCTATTTTACCTATCTTGCGCTGCAAAGCGGTTTCAAGCTTTGAGCTAGTGAATGTATAATCTCAATTTGAGCAACTGACGATATTTTTATGCTTAAAATCGGCTTCTTCAAAACTAACCGTAGAACTTGACAAGCTGGCGGATTTTAAATGTTTAAATCTTCCTTATGTTTATATAAGTCGCTTGTTAGGCAATTGTAATGCCATTCAAAATTATTTAGCCTAGACCAGCTCAATCCGGCTCAAATTACTAAATACTTTTCTCTCTCCTATTGTCCAACATTGCGGAGACACAATATCTTTGTTTAAAACGACCAATAAAACCACGTAAGACTTGACAACGAGATTAGATATTCATGTTGTTGTTAGTACAAAGTTAATAGTATCTGCGTTGTTTACCTCTTGGAAAATAAGCCAAAGGTTAGCCCGACTGTGATGGAAGTTAGCGGTCAAATTCAATGACAAACTTCGACTATGTCGCAAGGTCGTACTGAAGTGCTTGTCATTAACATGAGATCCAAGTAGGCAAACGGCTTGCATAATAACAAACACTTACGAACAACAGCCCAGTTGGATCTGTCTATGGGATTAATTCGAAAAGGATCCGGTATTGACATGAATTTATAATCTCGAGATCTTATTGATGTGTAGTGATAAAAATCAACTTTCAAGTGATTTCCAGTCATTGCATTCATTGAGATTAATATTTAAATTTTTCTTTAGTTAATATATTTTGACAAAAGAGATTCGCAAGGAACAACGTTTGGAGAATTGTTAGAGATAACCGATTTCGATTATAATTGCTAATGTCGTGTAACCCATCTTGTTCTTGGTGTTTAAGATAGCTGTAAAATAGACTTGTAGGAGAGATGGGATGTCAGGCAACTTGCACTTTTGGGCTTAAAAAGGATTCGAAATTATCAAGTAACTTATGAAACGGATTTTAGTAAAAAATTTCCGCTCCTCAAGTAATTGAATCGTATAGCAATAATTTAAGACTTCTAAAGTCAGATTTTCTATTCTTCAAGGTTTATGATAATAACCTATTAAATGGCAAAAACTTATTCACAGAGGAAAACTTGTTGGATATAATAATTGTATTTCCTTTTCAATAACTAACTAATAAACAATTATTTATTTGATTCTGACCCGATAGAGAACAGGTAATGTAGTAAGAAATTGACAAATTATCCAATAAAAGAATTTGTCAAAGTAGTTTGTGACAATACTTCTTCTGACGGACTTCAAGACAATTGAGACAACGGCAGCAAGCCTCTATTTCAACAATAACCAAAACATCACAAAATCAACATGTCATTGTCTGAGTAACAAGGCATTTAGAGCATGATATTTTGATCTGCTTCAAATGAGGTGCCATATTGTCCTTGGCGAGGCTAAAGGTCACGAGGGTATTACTTTTACCAGGGGCTTTAAAGAACAGGTCGAATGATGGATTTTGATGGAAATTCAGTCATCAGATATTCTTCGTATTCATTATCACTGCAAGTCACTTTGCAATGCAAATGATCATCGCCATCAGAAGGAAAATGTGAATCTGGTCCGGCATATTTGACGTACGCCGCTCTATTGCTCCACTGGCAAACTCAACTTATCTATCCTGTTAAAACCGGCTTAGGACGATACAAAGCTGTTTTATTTTGTTGCCTGAGAGTTCTCTCTACTCAGAACAGTTCTCGCTTCTCTGAAATACCATCATTTGCATGTCGCCAGTCGCCAGTCGCCAAAATATATTTGTAAATGTGGAAATTTATTTAATTGTGCTGTAAGGTCGCTTGCAGTTCTTTGCATAAATTTAGAATTTAGACGAGTAGACTCAAAAAAAAGAAGGTTAAGAAGTTTGAAGCGATTACTTCAAAAGACATTTACTGTATGTCATTTCGTGTATTCTATTTACAACAGCGAAGGTGACATTGAAATCAGCGCTTAGTTCGAATATTATTTGGATTCTTTGTTGTCACCTCATTATTAAGCTACATATTATCCTTATCAAATTCATCATCGTAGTAGACTAAAGTTCCATTGAAATTGGGTATGAATGCCTGCGTTTAATAGATGGAAGGCCTATAAAAAGGGATCGTCTGTAATGAAAATATTTTATTTTAAATTGTTTTATGTAACTAATTATTTATAATTTGTAATGTTAATTATTTTGAATGAACTTTAATGAAACTATAATAAAAACTGTTTTCACCTCACCAATCTCCGCCGATATTTTGAATCTTTGTGGTCTGTATCGAATTTCGTGTCAAATGCGTATGCATTGCAGCTGCTTGCGTCGAATGAGTTTATATTTTGACAAACACAATTCTTCGTGAAATTTTTAAATGTTTTGAGAAAAATTGTAGAAATTGCTGAGGTAGACCCCGGTCGATCTTTATATCCAGACTACGGAGACATATGACAATCAAAATCTCGTTAGCGGCCATAAAGCCATCATGGACAATGGAATGTGTTCGTATTAGAGACTGCATGTCTAAATAATTGTTTCAAACCGATTTATTCTCGTTATTAATACCTTTAAATGACTGCTTGGCGAGTGTTGGTTGAAATTTTGAATAAAGAGAGTTTTTAGCTTAAATATTTCGTTTCATTAACTGTATGAGACAATCCACGACTTTGGCACGTACTTCTAAAGTATTGGGGATACATGAATCTGAGGCTTACGGCAATTAGGCAAAACAGCATAGGTTGACGAAGCATAAAATGACGGGATGCTGAAAGTGTTTATTACAAGTTATTATATCAACAAGTTGCCATGTGGTGTTTGGAGATCAGTCAGGCTGTTTACTGAATACGCATTATGTATTTGAGATAATAAGACCATCGCAGAAGTTTTTAAAGGCCATGGTTTGCATGGACGCCCAACCGAGTTAGGCATCTGATGCCCGCGGCTTGTTAGAGTGAAGCTGTTTGCAAATGGACAACCGATGAACTTGCAAAGCGTCGACACAAGCTTTTCTTATGGTTTACTTTTTGTGGTGTTGATCTTAATTGGTGTGGATGAAACAGTAAATTGTCTGATCCCAAAAAAACCTGAAAAGACGATGGAATTGCTAAGTAGGGTTTCTTTGTAGATTCAGGACTTGTAAAGTAACGTGTCACAATACAAATTAGTTTTTAGAATATTTGTTATGGTTTTTTGGCTACAGGATGTTTTCATGAATTCTTGAGTAGCAAAGTTTCAAATGCTTAAAAGTATTTTAAAATCAGTTAAATGGTGCCTATTAATGAGGCAAAAGCAGGTATTACGAGTGTAGCTAATAAATTAGTAAATAGGCTAGAACAATACCTCTATTGTTTAACACTTTTCCTTTTGTTAGGAGCCACCCATTGTTAGCCAAAGCGCATTAAAATATTTTTCTAGCGAACAAAAGAGAGTTTATGTGCCAGCAATTAAGATTATGTGTAATGCACTCAGTAAATCTCTTTGTTGTCAGATACATTATAATGATCCCGATTTAGATCAAAGTTTCATAACCTGCCTGAAATTCAAAATGAACCTGTGAAGTTATTGCATTATACTGATGCCATATTTTCTGACAAGAACCAGCTATAGTCATTTCTCTCAGTTAGATGATGAATTTCCTTTAGTCTACCTCTAAAGTTGAGATGTACGTCTTATGAGTCTCTCCAACCTTTTACAATTGTACTGAATTCACTGCCTGGATACACTGCATTTGCACTTTTGACATTTCAATTTGAGGGCAAGATTCCATGAATATTAATAAGTTCGCTAAGTTGATAAACATTTTAACATTTCTACTATGTTGGTCATGGCCAATCAGTAATTCGGAATTGACAAAATTTTATATTTTATTATTCTAATAACTGTTTATTTTATACATGAACATAAATTATTTTATCTATCTAACAAATGAAAAAATACCGAGAACATTTTCATGAATGTTTGTTAATTAATTTACGGTATTTCAAGAATTAAGTGTCGGGTCAACGATAATGTTTCAATCGATAGCAGTTGTTGGAAGTTAAAATTTTGTAATGAATATTAAAAACCGATGAAGTAATCTAATTTTCCATAAATTAACAGGCGATGCGGAGTTTCAATAACGTCCACATTTAATCGTTTCAATCAGTCTTCAAAAGTACATGTTGACGCCTTTAATTAAGTCAATTTTCAAAATAAAAAAATAAGATAAAGACTAAATGGCGCATTCCCATTTATAATTTATTCATGCAGATTCATCGAACTGCATTGCAGCGGCCATCTGCAGGGGAGATGCGAATTATGCTGCTTCTCTTGCTGGGCGTTCTGCAGCTTCCCACATTTTCAACAAGCATTATAACATAGAAACAAGAGTTCCATTATAATAATCATATTGTTTGTATCTGTCAGGAGGAAAGCTTCCACACCTACTTCTATTTCGCAGCCATTTTTGGCCAGAATCCGTTTTGACTCTGATTTCGTTTTTGTATTGGGACACGACAAATAATGTATGAGCTTATTTTTATCGGAATTCTATTGAAAAAATAGATAAACTCGGGAATACAAAATATTTAAGTTTTACTCGAGGAAAAAACTTTGCATTCATCTGATTAACATCAACAGCTGAGTGTCTGACTCACCGTTTGTCTTCATCGTCCTCCATTTTCGTTACATCCGACCAAAATGGCTGCCGACGAATGTAATATTAAAGTTATCTGCAGAGTTAGGCCTCTAAATGATTCAGAAGAAAGGGCTGGAAGTAAATTTGTACTTAAATTCCCAACTGACGATTCGATTAACTTGGGGGTGAGCTAATGGTGTTTTTTGCTATTGTTTATTTAATCGGCTTTTAAGGTAACGTGATGGGAAAATACTTAATTTGTTTACTTAAGCCTTGTTCCAGGTAACAGTCACAGTTATTTACATTTTTACTAGAATTGATGTAGGAGATCTTTACATAACAATTTATATTATTATATTAATACAGGGAAAGGTTTATGCATTCGACAAAGTCTTCAAATCTAACGTCACACAGGATCAGGTCTACCAAGTGACAGCCAAACCAATAGTGAAAGGTGAATCTGAGAATTCCAAAAGAATAAATTATAAAATATAAAAATATTCACATAAAAAGAAAACATTTGTTGTTTTGACGTGCAAATCTCATTTTCCGTGACATAGATGTGCTCTCCGGCTACAATGGAACCATTTTTGCATATGGACAGACATCTAGTGGTAAAACACACACAATGGAGGTAAGTCATACCCAACTAAAAAAAGTCCTTTGTCTTAAGAAATGACAAATCGAATCAAATGATAAAAATTAAAACAGGAGTTTTTGATAAGGATGTGTTTGTGTAGGCACTTTGTGTACTTGTCAGGTTTTTAAAACTATTTCCAGTAATTTACTGAGATGATTTTTTATCTGTTATTTTTGTTTAACCAACCAAGTCGAATGTGGAATGTGGCATCGAGTCATCTTGCCAAAATCCAATCCCAACAAATTCAAATCTTTTCTAGCAGTGAAAATTATTGCGAGTTATCTAATTTAAAAAAAATTAAGAATAAGATTTATTTAACACTAATTTCTATCTCTTCCTCCTTCCAGTTTACAAAACTTTTAAAGATTTTTTTGTTTTTTCTATAAAATTATTTAAATCTTTTTCAGGGAGTTTTGGGAGACGGCAACCTGCAGGGCATCATACCTCGAATCGTTGGCGACATATTCAGCTACATTTACCAGATGGACGAGAACCTGGAGTTCCACATCAAGGTACCCGAACCTATCGGAGGTCGTCGTTGTTTGTGTCGCCCTAGCGACCCTTTGAGGTCGTCGCAGTTGTTAACGTCGCAGAGACTAATCATAATTATCTATGTCACCATGACGATGTCTTCATCAGCTTCATTGTCCTGAATGTCATCTGGGATCTATCCGTCCGTCAAGATCTCGATGTCGCGTTATTTACGGGCCCCTCAAAATACACGATGCCTTAATTTATTTTATTTTATTGCCTGTTGGTGTTTTTGTGTCAATAAATAATAGTAATATTATATTGTTGTAATTTACGATTAATGTTATAATATTTCAGGTCTCATATTTTGAAATCTACATGGACAAAATCAGAGATTTATTGGATGGTGAGTACTTTAAGGATATCTTGTTGTTGTAGTTGTTCGATTATTATTTTAAAATTTAGTCGATTTTATGTTAATTATTCGTGGTCCTAGTTTTAGCTCTTCAACCTCTCTCTATCTGCTTGTGATTGTGTGTGCAACATTGCCATTTAACTGTTTTCAAAGTCTTTCTGAAGAAAGATCATTTTGTTAATATTATTTGTGATAACGAAACATAATATAGCATAATATGAAGTAATATAATGCAACACAACATTACATAACGTTAATTTATAAAGACTAAAGCTTAAGTGATTAACCACTGCAAATCATAATTTGCATTGTATTGGAAAATATTCTCTATTGACGTTTGTGTTTTGCAAACATTAGAGATTGTTGCTGTGATAAGCGATGACAAGTGATGATGATGATATTGAAAATGATGATGACGACGACGATAATGATGATGGCAATGTTTACAGTCAATGATGATGTGATGTCAAAAAGAAGCTTTTAGAAAAATGTTCGTTTTATTTGCCTAAGAAATCGTGAGATGTTTTCGGAATGTTTGGTCGGAGTTGGTATTGAATTACTCCCGTTGACTTCCCTCGAAATAAGCAAACATTCACCTCCCACAGTTACAAAGACCAACCTGGCGGTTCACGAGGACAAGAACAGAGTGCCCTACGTTAAGGTTCGTTCGTTCATTCGTCTGCTTAACATCAGCATCACCTGTCTAGCCCAGCTTTTTTGTTTGAAGATTTTATCATTTTTAATAATAATAATAATCATTTTTATACTTGTTTTTTTTTTGCTTAAAAATTCAAAAAGAGATTTCATGCTGCGTGAGAGGTATAAGTCCGTGATTTACGCATTTTGTCGAGGACTGGCATTTATTTTCTGAAGATCCCCATTCAGAATAAAACGTCATCGAACAAATACCTTGACTATCAACGGCGATGACGACGACGGTCTTAAATGTCAACCGTCCTACTTGATGAATGGAGTTTGAGAAATAAACTTTTACGAATAACATGCATCAGATGAACAGTTTGCATTAAGTTAACATGCCCATGAAAGGATGAAAAGTAATAAAAATGGTGTTTTAAAAGTTGAAAGGCAAAAAGTTTATCGAAAAGATTGAATTTAGTTCGGCGTTTGATTGCTCTTTATTGATCCGAGAACAAGGGTTATGCTGAGGGTTGTAGAGCGTGTTTGCCTGACATCAACTGGCGATGTCGTCATCAATCTTCTTTATTAGAGATGAATGTTATTTGTAATTTATTGCCATTAGTTATTATTGATATTATTAATAATATTGTTGTTGTTGTTGTTGTTATTATCATCATACTCATTGTTATTATTATGAAAGTTTCTAGTTTGTGAGAGAATCATTGTGTGAATGTTTTTCTCGAGTACCAGTACGAGATTTTCAAGAGTGATACACAAATTCTTTAGCGGAGCAGCTTCTGTATTATCTCAAAACTGCACTCAACTCAACTGAATATTGGATACTTCAAAGCTGATTTTATCCATGATGAATTTCTGAACAATAACAAGATATGTTTATTTATTCATTTATTTAAATAATTTAATTTGTAAGGTGTAATGTACTGATAATGATTTCGTGAGTGCTCGAGTCATGGGCTGGATTGAGAGTGCAGACGCTTCAAAAAGCACCCAAGTACAGATAAAGGATGCTGAAGTTGCCTTTTAGGAACTGATGCAATGGTTTTAGTGATGATTACTGTGGCTGGCATGCCAGGAATGAAGATTGTTAAAGATAGCAGTTTAAAATAGCTCTATAATAACAATAATAATGTAAAAAAGTAAAGGGTTGCTAATGCTAACTTAATGAAGGTGATGTTTATGGTTTATCATAACTGCTTAAATGGTTAATTAATTGAATTTGTTTATCAACATTACAACAGTATTAATTAATTAATTGATTGAATTTGTTTATCAAGATTACAGCAGTCTACAAACAACAGTGCAATGGATTTTTTTTGAGTTCATCTGTAATAGGCTTTAAGCAGTAGGCAGTTATGGAAATTATCTCGTTTCAGAATTTGGAATCATTACGAATTAAATTGTAAAAGCATTAAATTCTAAATAAAAGATTATTTTGCATCTTATAGTCAGATGCAGTTGGATTGCTTCACAACAATCATCATTCTATCTCATCCTTACCACCATGATAATTGATATAACTTCCCACGACTGACTCACACTCTTTACATTTCCTTAGAGACTTCCTTGCCAGCGTTTTATTCATTTATTCATTCTTCTTTTACTATCACAAGGTCTATCTGATCTCCATGTTCCATTTTGAGTCCACGTTCTAATTCAAAAATGGCCACAACAGATAGTTAATTTTGAATGGTTGTGGTTAAAATTATCACAGCCATTTGTAATGCTTTGTTATCATGCTATGGTGATTGTATGATAGTAAAACAATTATTATTATTATTATTATTATTATTATTATTATTATTATTATTATTATTATTATTATTTTCTCTTTTTTTTCATTCAAACACCGTGTGAAAACCTAGGAAACTATCTTTTAATCATTTGCATAATGAAGCATTACTTATGCAATCTAAGTTAGAAATAAAAATTTATTCACAGTTGTTATTTATTCAGATGATCAGTAATATTTCGTTAATAATTAACAGCTAAATATTTATCTGTAAGTTATACACTTATTATTATTGTTTTTCTTAATGTTATTATTGCCGTTGTTATTGTTATTATCAACATTATTATTATTATTATTAACTGAATATTTAATCTCGTTAACATTATTATTAACTGAATATTTAATCTCGTTAACAGGGAGCCACCGAGAGGTTTGTCTCGAGTCCCGAGGAGGTGATGGAGGTGATCGACGAGGGAAAGGCAAACAGACACGTTGCAGTAACAAGTCGGTTGAACTTGATTGAACATTTGTGGTTGATCATTACCTGGCTATTTTGAATTTTTTTGATGGATAGCAGGAGCTTCAACTCAATAATAATTGTCACTCCCAGTAGGAATTAATGTGCTACAGTAATGATGATGATGATGATGATGACAGTTGTAGTGATGATGGTGGTGGTGGTGATGATGATAGTGATGTAGTCTATTGTGATCTGAGTTGCGTGTGAGAAACCAACCAGCTTGAATACAATGATTCATCTCGTCATGTTGATGCATTGTTGTCGATTAATGCAGACTGAATAACCCTGCACACCCCTTTCAATACTCATTATTCAGGAGCTTAAATTTCAAACATATCAATTCAACCTTTTCCTAAGCCAACAATTAATAAAAACTAATTTAATAATAATAATAATAAGTAAATAAATCGACTAAAAACAGACGTCTCGCAATTCACCACCAATTCATCGACATTCATTCATTCGCTTGCAGACATGAACGAGCATTCGTCGAGAAGTCACAGTGTCTTCCTGATCAACGTCAAGCAGGAGAACATCGAAACACAGAAGAAGCTTAGTGGAAAACTCTACCTGGTCGACTTGGCGGGTTCCGAAAAGGTACGAGACTCGAGGAGATGCGCTCAGATCGGCCGTGCCGACAGATGGTTCGGTGTCGTTTGTGGTTTGTGGTTGTGTGGGTTGAGTCCTTTGCACGTGTGGGTTGAGTCCTTTGCACGTGTGGGTTGGGCATACACGTATTTATTCTAGTGATGATGATGATAATGATGATGAAGGTTCTTTTGTGAGTAAAATCTATCTAAACTTTTGTCACTAATTAGTCTGATCTCAATGATGTTGGTGCAATTCTAATTCCCGGATATTATGTTAGAGATTACGAGTTGCTTAATCATTGGCTACAATGAAATGTAGGTGTTTCTCAACATGGATTGAAATTCAACCCAACAGGTAAGCAAGACCGGTGCAGAGGGAGCTGTTCTCGATGAAGCCAAGAACATCAACAAATCCTTGTCGGCTCTCGGCAACGTCATTGCAGCCCTGGCAGATGGCAGTGTGAGTCGTTGTTGTCGTTGTAGTCGTTGTTGTCGTTGTTGCATTGCAGTTTTGTATTGTTGATGTGTTGGGAACCTAGTGATCCAGTGATTGAAATTGTAGACTTTTTGAATCCCTTTGAGTTAAAATAAATTAAGACATAAAGAATTATTATTATTATTATTATTATTATTATTATTAAGAATTTGGAGCTTAAACTTTAAGAATTAATAAACCACTCGTCCGTTGTTTCCAGGCGTACGTGCCCTACAGAGACAGCAAGCTGACTCGTATCCTCCAAGAGAGTTTGGGTGGAAATGCTCGCACCACCATGGTGATCTGCTGCTCGCCAGCCTCGTTCAACGAGCCAGAGACCAAGTCTACCCTCATGTTTGGACAGAGGTACTTGCTCGATTACCAACTTTTTGTAGATGACTCGGGATAATTATGACTATTGTTTCTTGTTATTGTTGTTTAATTGATTACAGGTAATAATTAAGGAGAGTTGATTATTAATTATTATTAATCGATTATGTCAATTAAATTGTCGTAAATTCCTCAGAGCCAAGACCATCAAGAACTCGGTGATGGTGAACGAAGAGTTGACGGCGGAAGAATGGAAGAGAAGGTACGAACGAGAGAAGGAGAAGAACGTCAGACTCACGGGTCACATCGAGGCACTTGAGCTGGAACTGGCAAAGTGGAGAGCGGGTACCGTGGGTTGTTTTTGTCGTGGCATGGCTTTTAAAAGTTCTGGTTGGGAGATTCTATCAGTAGATATATTATTGTTATTGTTATTAATATTATGATGATGATGATTATTGTTATTATTATTATTATTATTATTATTATTGCTGCTATTATTATCATTATTTAGCTTTTGTTTGTTAATCACTTGTTTTATTTATTTAAATGGTCTGTTAAGTTTCTCCTTATCTCTTTAAAATCGATGTTCTTTATTCGAACATGCAACCACATTGATAACATCGTTGCACCTGCATTGACTTGGTTTAAACCTGAGTTGAAACTACAGGTAGGCAGATTCCTCTTAATGCATCAAAAGAAGGCCTAAATAAGAAAGATTCCCAGCAGCTGTTGTGATTAAAATGATTACAGCAACAACAAATTGATCTATTATTACTTTAGTGAAATAATTATTAAATCATTTAAAAAACTAAGTTAATGGATTTCCAGATAATTATTTTTAATACACAAATATTTCTCAATTGTCATTCCACCACCATTACCAGGCGAGACCGTGCCCGAGAACGAAAGGGCCGGAGAGAAGGTGAAGGACAACCTGACGGCCTCGAGTTCGACTCCGAACCTCATCGAGAAGACTGCGACAGTTGCAGTTGCAGCAACCAACGAGGAGAAGATGATGTGGGAGGAGGAGAAGCTGAAACTCTACGAACAACTCGATGATAAGGTGAATATGATTATTATGATGAAGAAGATGATGATGATAATAACTTGATGATAAAGTGATTATGATGATGATGGTAATGATAACAACTTGATAACATTATGATTATGATGATGATTGTGGTGACTATGATGACTCAATGATAAGGTAATAACCACATGGTGATGACAACACTGGTTAGGAGCAGGTGATGTCGGTGATCGGGTTAGTTCGGCCTCATACTTTAGACGATCTGCTAGATCTATTATTGGCATCATTCTTGTCTTCTGATACCATCTCATCCACGTACGCACAATGTCTCGCATTTTCATCGACCGACGTTGCCAGGACGACGAGATAAACAACCAGGCGCAGACGGTCGAGAAGCTAAAGGAGCAGTGCCAGGATCAGGAGGAGTTGATCAGCTCCATCCAGAGGGAGAGGGATAACCTGCAGCTGGAGGTCCAGCGCATGCAGACGGAGAACGAGTCATCGAAGGACGAGGTCAAGGAGGTCCTCCAGGCGCTCGAGGAGTTGGCCGTCAACTACGATCAGAAGTCGCAGGAGGTCGAGTCCAGGAACAAGGAGAATGACTCGCTCAACGACGAACTCCAGAAGAAAATTGTGAGGATTGTGACGATGATGTTTTTTGTCCGTTCTTGTTGATTGTTTCTTTAGATAGGTCAATTTTCATCTTACTATGTTTATTGAATATTTGTATTGCTGTTGTTATTATTATTATTATTGTTATTATCATTGTTATTAATGCTTTCATTATTATGCTAATGATTATTCATCATCAGTGCTGGTCAATAATTAATTAATTAATTCTTCTCACAGTCCTCTCTGCAGACTGTGGAAGCTGAACTGCAACAGGTGAAGGAGAGTGGATCGATCCAAAGGAAGAGGGTCGTGGACATGATGGTCAACCTCATGAAGGACCTCTCAGACATCGGGGCTGCCATCGGCAGTGAGTTCAAGGTCAGTCGATGGATGATGATGACGATTTTGGGGCAGTTTTTTTATTATCTGCTGTAATGTCGAGCTTTGTATTGGAATTGG
The DNA here is from genome assembly GCA_021613335.1 of Whitmania pigra. Taxonomy (NCBI): domain Eukaryota; kingdom Metazoa; phylum Annelida; class Clitellata; order Hirudinida; family Haemopidae; genus Whitmania; species Whitmania pigra. The sequence continues at coordinate 272,858 of JAJTWR010000450.1, read as the reverse complement.
TAAAGTCCATTTTGATGAGGACTTGACATTTATTACTAATGTTTTATTTGATTTGATTTGTTAATGTTTCTTGTTAATTTCTCGTGCCTTAGACTGCTAAGAGATAATTTCCTCATTCTCTTGAAACCCAGCTCGACGTCCAGAAACCGCAGACTGGAACGGTGGAGAAAATAGAGGAGGACTTCACGATGGCTCGCTTGTACATCAGCAAGATGAAGTCGGAGGCCAAGAGCCTCATGAACCACTGCACGAGCCTCGAGTCGCAGCAGACGGAAAACAGCAAGAAACTTGAGGAGGTCGAGACGCAACTCTCCTCGTGCAAGCTGCTCGTCCAACAGGTTGGTCGATGATGACGTTTACAGTCGCTGTTGTCGTCGTTGTTGTTGTTGTCGTCGCCATCATTGTCCTTGTTGTTGTTGTTGTTGTTGTTGTTGTTGTTGTTGTCCTTTGTTTGTTGCAGCTTTCCTACTTTTATTTTTTTATTATCATTTTATGTGATTGTTTTCAATTGTGTGCATGGACAATTTTCAACTCTTTATTATTTTGTCCGGATATTTTACAAAATCTTTTTCCTGCTCCACCTGGTGATATTTCAGCTCAACCATAATATTGCTATGGAGTTTGCAAAGGTAACAATTAGTTTTGGGGTGATTAGTGATGGCAACCTTTTTTTCGGTATATTGTTGTAATTTTTGTTTTCAAACGCTTCACTAGAAGTTGAAAGTATCAATTTGTGATACAAAAAATATTATTAATATTAAAAGTTTACTCTACAACAATAATAATTAATTTAGTTTGTTGTGAGAGAAATTTAAAAAAAAAACTTGCAAAGTTAATCGATGGACTCGTCTCGGTCAAAAATGCTTTCATTGATTTTCACCTGCTTGGAATCCACCTGTCCTACCTGGGAGTATGGATCGCTGAAAATGTCATAGGGTCGAACGAGTGCTCGTTTTTTTTTATTTCACACTCGGTGAATTCATCCTATTACGTCTGCTATCTATTATCTGGATATTTATCCTATCTCGTTCCGATAGTATCTTAAAATATCTTCATCCGCATCCTCTCCGTCCAGCACGAAGCAAAGATGACCATGGTCTCCGACTCTCTGAAGGAAGTCGAGCAGAAGAAGTACCAACTTCAGGAGCAGGTCGATCAGCTGACCGAGGAATGTGCCAAGCTGAAGGCTCAAGGTGGGTGCAGCGTTGGGTATTACTGTACAGTGGCTGTTTATGATTAATTGTGATTGTTATGTAGTAATGTAATTAGTAAAATCGTGATTATTATATAATCGAGTTTATTTATCGTTAGAGCCACAGCAGTTGGTTTATGTAAGTAGGAAATATAAGAATTAAAAAGATCCAACGATCATAAGATATCACAAGGCACTATTTACATTTGAACTCAAAACAAACTCCATCCCCAACCCCTTCCAGAGCAACTCTACGTGGCTCAGATGGCCGAGAAGGAGAAGGTCAAGGACGAAATCGAGGCCAACAACCAGATGAAGGAAGCCCTCGAGAAGCAGATGGAGTCGCACAGGGAACAGCACCAGAAGCAACTGGCGGAGCTGAGGCACGAGATCGCCGAGAAGCAGTCGCGCATCGACCAGTTGACCGAGTTAGTCGACCGTAACTTTTTTTTGTTTTTGTCCTTGTAAAAAAAAAACCGATGTTTATAATATTTTCTGCATTTGGGGAGAGTAAATAATTTAATATAAATAATAATAGTAATAATAATAATTGTTGATAATAACATTAATATTAATCTTCATCATCGTCAGGACTTGCAAGAGACTCGAACTGTCGCAGGACAAACTGACCTCGGACTACGAGCGCCTCAAACAAGAAGAAACCGAGAAGGCCAACAAGTTGGCCGAGCTGTCGCTCCAAATGGACAGGAGGGAGCAGGCCAAGCAGGATCTCAAGGGCCTCGAGGAGACCGTGGTCAAGGAGCTCCAAACCCTGCACAACCTGAGGAAGCTCTTCGTACAAGACCTTCAGAACAGGGTTAAGAAGGTTGGTCTTGGCTTTCTTGAAGTTTCTTGTTAAGTTTTGTTTTGCTATATTTTTCATAATTGTATATTATTATGATGATGATGATTATTATTATTATTATTATTATGATGATTATTATTATTATTATTATTATTATTATTATTATTATTACTATTATTATGGTTATTATTATTTTTAATAGGAATGGAAGGCTTATTACTATTAGATATAATTAACCACTCTGTTGCAATGAAAACACTGAGCCTCGTGAATCATCTTAAAACAGTCCCAGTTGAAATCCGAGGACGATGAAGACGAGGGACTGAGCAACCAGGCCCAGAAGCAGAAGATCTCCTTCCTCGAAAACAACCTCGACCAACTCACCAAAGTCCACAAACAGGTTTGGTTCGTCCTTCCGTGCACGTGGCCCGTCGAGCTTACCTCTGGCTATAAGTATCTCGAGATGTTTGCTGGGCTAAATTACCTTTTTGCTTCAATTATTTAATTTGCATTGTTTCGTCCAAAAGACCGATTGCATTTTTAACTTTTAACAGCTCGTCCGTGACAATGCTGACTTGAGGTGTGAACTGCCGAAGCTTGAGAAGAGATTGAGAGCCACCATGGACAGGGTCAAAGCCCTCGAACAAGCCCTCAAGGAAGCCAAGGAAGGTGCCATGAAGGACAGGAAGAGGTTGGTTGTAACAATCTGTCGTTGACCGATCGCTTTATTGTTTTTATGTCATCGTCCACACATTCATTCGTTCCTTTCGTGTACATTCGTTCGATCGATCGATCGCAGATATCAGATGGAAGTTGATAGAATCAAAGAAGCCGTTCGCCAGAAGAATCTTCTGAGGAGGGGCCACTCTGCCCAGATTGCCAAACCAATCAGAGCCGGGCAGTTCCCCCCTGCACCCTCTCAACCTGCTGCCATAAGAGGAGGCGGAGCCATCATCAATCAAAATGGCCAGCCTTAAATGAGGTCAGTAAATGAAGTTCCTTATCATGATTGGTCACTTGAATGATCGTCTCCGCCCACGAGAGGCATTATGTTGTGTTTGTCTCTGCATTCTTCTTTTTTTCCTGACCTACTTTTTCTTTCCTTCCACCAGCGACAAGAGAGGGCGATCCATTCTGAGATGGGGGCGACGGAATTCCACACTCTCGATGCTACATCTTATTGCTGCAAACACTTTGATCACCCGCGGACATGTAATTGTTATCGATCATTGCTGCTCTTGTTGTAGTTGTCGTCGAAGCGTTGTCGTCGTCACCATTGCGTGGTTATTGGGTCGACCGGATCTGTAAAGTTGAACGGCAGAATATTGTCCTTCCTTTTTTCGTGCTGTGCAGAGTGATGGTGATGATGATGATGATGACGATGGTGGTCATTACGGTATTGATTTTTGTTGCCAATGGTGTCGAGAACAGTAATTAATGTGTACAGCATCGAGTTCGTTTAAGCTGCTTCTGTCTTGTCGTTGTTGCATTTCTGTTGTCGGATGTGTCGTGCGTTTTTATCCGCATCCAACCCCCAGTAGCTTACCAACAAATGTTCGATTTCCCTCTTAATATTGTTCGTATTTTTGTTGGAGGTCCCCATTATTTTGGGTCGATCTGTCGTTCGTCATCGTTTCTCAAAGCTCGTAAATTATAGGAAGCCTGCGCCGGACTCGTTGCATAGTGTTTTGTTACATTGCATCTCTTCTACGAATATTTAAATGTAGAGCATCCAAAGCATTTGCATTTGCATTTGCATGCATGATGGATGCATTGGTTTCAATCTCTCCTCCTCCGTGCGCACGGACGGACGCGGAACGCTAGGCCGTGTTACTTTTTAAAGCACCCGCAACATCCTATAGTTGCCTGAGCATCATATGCTTATTAGTATTATCTTCATCTCTACCATTTTGCCACTGTTATGACTCAACTTCAGCTTTTGGACATTTCCAGGACAGCATGGCAGATTTGAGCAGACGACTGTCATTTTTTTTCGGAACAGAGACAAAGGCGAGGTCGAGTCACGAATGGCGCTTCAAGTTACTTCGGTTACGAAACACGATCGATGGAAATGCATTCGGACGGATGATGATTTTTTAAAGTCAATATTTCCATGACTTTTTGTGGAATCGCCAGAGTTTTTTTGTTTGTTCCTTTGTTGTGCTTATTCTTTAGTCTTTCTCCTAACCGATTGTGACTCCGGATTGGATTTATTTTGTGAAACTCAAGAGTATTCATTGCAGTTTATCGATGTTTCCATCTCCTTTGCCTGTTATCTTCTGTTGCTGTTGTCGTTGTTATTATTATTATTATTATTATTATTATTATTGTTATTGTTATTATTATTATTGTTGTTGTTGTTGTTATTATTTTTTTTATTTATCATGGGCCAAAGTTATTCTACTCTTCAATGTGTTAAATAGATGAACTTTTGAATGTCAACATTTGATTTCGATAGGTTACTTGACATTGAACTCGTTCGAATTGTGATGACGTGACCACCCGCCTGAATTTTTACTATTGTTCTAGTCAGCCCCCCCCCCCGTCTCCCGGATGCATATACATGCTTTTCACGGACGAACGATCGGAGTTCCTCGGTTGATTGTCGGAGTTTCCCTTCCCCAAGTACTTTCCTAGGTCGTCATGGGCACGGTTTGTTAACAGGTCAAGTAGTGTTCCTGTGAACACCAGTTGACCAAAGGGTATCTTTCTTTTTGGAATTGCTAAAGCAACGTTGCCTTCAACTGAATGGTTATACCACAGGCTACTTCCATAATTCTTCATCCTTCTGTTAGCTTTCCTGACGGGTCGATGCTTATAACTCTCTCTTCCGAGTCAGCAGTTCTTATTTTCCCACTTGCTACATTCTTCTAAGCTTCCCACGTGACCTGGTTGCTCTTAACAGGTAGGTAGGAGTAGGCTTGCAAGGGCTTTCTTTGCAAGTCGAAGAGCTGCCTACTGCTTTCGAGTGAGCACATCTTTCCTTCTGGACACTTTCCTCGGAAACTCTTCCGTCGAGACCGACCGAACTTGTCTTAATAATCCGTGCCCATGAACTTCATCTCTAACGGAAACCTCTTAACCATTTATTAATCTGACTTGGTTGATGCTACTAATCAAATTGTTGTTCAATCAAATTCGGTCACTCACTCACTCACTCTCTCTTTCATGCTAGGCTTTTTGTAACGTCACATTTACCTTTTTCACTTTGAAAATTTTACATGCTTTTTGTCCGATACGTTGTATTTCCTGCGGCAATGCCGCCGCGTTTTTCGACATAGAAGTGCTAAAATAGGATTTTCCTAAAAAAACGGAATAATTTTGAAGAAACTAAGTTTCGATTCAAGAAGGAAAATTGAAAACTATGGTAGGGCTTTTGATGTAGCTACACTACATTTATTTATTAGTGAATTTTGTATTTCATGTGATCATAAACATTATTGTGTGAATACGCTATAGACAAAAATTGTTTGGATGCTTTGCTTTTCATTTAGTTTTGAGTCTACGAAAACAAACTGGGAAGCCTAACACTTTCACTCGGTATTCGGGGCGATGGACGGTTTGCTAATATAGTAGAATGAGGCGAATTTGTTTGGGTTTCTGGCCTTGCATGTTCCCATGTACAAGTTTTATGAAGCTGCTGATGCAGTTGGAAATTACCTAATCGTCAGGGAGATCGATCTTTACGCGGTTGGGGCAGCACAGGGTGGGTAGGAATAATTCGTTCGATTCTTACAAGGTAATCTAGTTGAAATTGGAAACGTCTTTCAATCTTTTGATGACGCAATTAGCGTTGTAATGACTAAGTGTCCGAGCGCACCGGTTGGCGTATGTTACAACAGAACTTCAAAACCGCTATAAACTAGGAGGAAATCATTAAGAATGTCTCCAATATAGGGATATCAAAAATATGAAAAGATGCTTTGTTCGAATTTTTGTTTGTGGTTATAATGAATTAGCATCCGCGAGTTGATGCATTTCGTAACCAGATGGAGGATTATTAAATTTATTTCATGAGGTGAATCCCATGTAGGGTTCTGTCGCATTTATGCAAACTAGAGATTTTAGCAATATTGTAAATCAGGTAAACTAAATGAAGTGATACAGATTTATGTCCTGTTTTATACAAATAAAAGAAATCCCAGTTTTTGAATAAATTTATTGCTTAACAAAATCAATACTCTATGTTTATTTGTGAGTATCGTTGTTGTGGTTGAGGCTTGGATAGTTATCAGTATCTGCGGGGAATCCTTTTTGAGTCTCATCATAAAATTTAAAGATGGTGATAAGCGAATTTAAAGGAAATTTAACTGCTGTAGTTAGATCGGTCGTTTTGGAAGCCTGGCGACAAAGATGGACAGAAGAAAGGTGGAGTACAGCCATGAAGAAGTATTTGCCATACATAGAAGCTACCGATCCGCTGTTGCTATCCAGTTAGTTCAGCATTCAGTTTTATTGCTTGAAGGCTTACAATTTTTACTAAAACAAAGTCAATCAATTAATGACACCTCATTAAAACACACAAAGAAGAGAAATATATATTGACAAAGTTCGTTACTTTGTATGAATTTGAAGTTGCTTTGTTGACAGTAGAATATTACTGGATCACGCAATAACTGAATGAAGTCTTGAAGGAACTTGAACTCTTCAAGAAAAATGCCATTAATTATCCGAATATAATTTTTCATTAATAATGCCAAATGCTTCTTCAGACCTTTTGCTGGAACAATCTACTATAGGAGCATCTCCTAATGTGAAGCTGTTAGACTACTTGAAATATGCTGTTTACAGTCAGGTAATGGAGTTGTTAATAAACTTGTTTTTGACTCTGAAGTGATTAGTTCAATTAATTAATTAATTAAAAACCTCTGAATAGTTATTAATTAATTAATTTATCAATTTACTTGTAAATATTTTCCAGATGACGACCTTTTCTGCAGTAATGCAGAACATCGTCACCTACAAGGATGTCTCCCAGCCATACTGCTTGTCGGCCCTTGTCGGTTTTCTGTCCAAAATTTACAATTATCCCTTGTGAGTGCTCGCCGTTGTTTTATTCTCATTTTAGTTGCTTCTTTTGATGTGTCGATCATTTTGCCTAAAACAAAAACATTTACGTCGAGTGAAAAGTGAAAAGTTTCGGGGAGAATACCTTCACACGCGGATTAGTTATCCCGACAGCTCGAGCGGGGCGCCGGAAGAACCGATGGATCTCTCCAAGTCCCTGGTGCTGCTGAAAGTCTGGCTCTTCGAAGTGACCCTGAAGGCGCTCCAGAGACTGAACGAGTCCAAAGGCCCCCCAGAAATCATGGAAGACCTCCTCAAGGCCTGCTCTCAACTCCTCGGCAGGATGGCAAAGCATGATGTGTGCAATGGCCTCTTCTGTTTGTCTCTCTCGGAGGCGGACCCGGGTCTGGTGGTTTTTTGATTTTCCGTTGTTTAGGGGCTTGTATCGTTTGATGCGTTGTTTGAATGTTTCAGTTGCATGATTAATGGCTAATGCAATATATATATATATATATATATATATATCTTATTCTGGTTTAAAAATAATGCATTTTATTTATTTGTTATTTAACATAATTGTGTTATGTTTCATTAATTCAATTTCCATTGTTCCAACAGATCCCTCCCAACCTCCATCATCGTCATCATCATCATCACTTCCTCATCAGAAGACATATGCCCACAGGTTGGAGTGCTTGTCTGGAGAGATTGGCAGGTTGCTATGCCAACCATTCAGCCAATCAATCAGTGACGAGACGAGGCAAGCGCTGGTTATCGGAACAAAGTTTGACGGAAGGTGTGTTGATGCATGCGTTGAAAGAATATTTGTTTAACGAATTGTCATTATTATGGTTATTTGTTATTAATATGGTTATTATTTTAGTAAATCTGTATTATATTGTATATATATATATATATATATCATGAATTAAAATTAATTATTTACCGATTGTGAAGTTTTAAAAGGCCAATTGAGGCATTATTCCCGTTGAATGTCTCAATACGTAGATGATTTGTACTCGTTTCGTTATTTCACTGAAACCAGCGTCGTGTCGGGTCACACCTTACCCCCTAATCAGCTGATCGAGAGTAACGACCAGTTCGTCAACCTCACGACGAACGTCCTCGTCGTCATGGAGACGTACCTGTTCCCGTGCAATGACATGCAGGTGCTCTCGGAAAAGCTCGTCACCCTTGAACGGCTGCAGGTGAGTCAGGTGATAATTTGTCACCCGTTCAAGGGATAATGTTTATGTCTTTGATTTTTGTGTTTAATTATTCTCAGATTTCCAGCTAATGAAGGAATCTATTATGATTTTTAATTATTTAAAAATTTAATTTCACTTTTAAATTCTTATTCAGGGAATGCAGAGGCCACAACTGTACAGTGAAATAATCAGGTCCTGCTATCTGGGTCTCCTTGACGACGACATCAAACCCGAGGACATCAAGTGGTCGACATTCATTTACATCAGGGTAAGCAACGTAATTTACATAAGGTTAAGCAATGTAATTTATGTCAGGGTATGTAATGTAATTTACATCAAATTAATATTATTATTTATTTATTATTATCAACAACAAATATTATTATTTATTATCATTATCAACAAATATTATTATTTATTATCATTATCAACAAATATTATTATTTATTATTATTATAAACAAATATTATTATTTATTATCATTATCAACAAATAATATTATTTACAAATACTTTCCAGCTCCCATTCCTCTTCTCGAAGTTGCTTCAGTCGAGTTCGGCAGACGACAAACAGCTGGAACTGAGTCAGGGTATCGAACAACTTCTCGACGTATCCTTCTTGTTGGATGCTGTTGATACTAAGTGCAAGTCAGTGATTTGTTTAATGATTATGTGATTAATCGTTAACGTCAATATTTTAGTCATGTAAAAAATATTAACTAATAATAATAATAATATTAACAAGAATAATAATAATACTGAAATGATTGAATTTACAGTTCAGACTGCCTGCAGTTCCTTGTCAATGAGTTTCTGAGGCATTCCTTGTTGACGGAGGCACAAGTCAAGAGGATCACAAACAAAAGGTTTCTACTCTTGTCGTTGTTGTTGTTGCAAATCATATTCAGTTGTTGTTGTTGTTGCAAATCATATTCAGTTGTTGTTGTTGCAAGTCATGTTCAGTTGTTGTTGTTGCAAATCATGTTCAGTTGTTGTTATTGCTAATCATGTTCAGTTGTTGTCGTTGTTGTTGCTGGTTTTGTTGTAAAGTGCAACTGGGATTGAGATTGTCATCAGCACCGACATTGTATCATTGACCAACCCTGGCACTGAACTTATGGTGCTTTGTAAATAAACATATTATTATCATTATTATTATTATTTTTATTGTTATTATCATCATCATAATCAGGCAGCTAACCAGCATGAGAACCAAGACCCACGAGAATTCCTCCCTTCAGCCCAAAGAACCGGCTTCCCTCACCCTGAAGGCCGAACCGACCCTGATCACGATACTCAAGGCAACGAGTTTCATTCGTTTTCTTACTCCGTCTATTATTGCATTCATTACCTGGCCCTTCTAAATGACTTTAGCATTGATGATGGTGATGATGGTTATGATGAGGGTTATGATGGTGGTGGTAGTAGTGATGATGGTTATGATAATAATAATGATGATGATGATGTCGGTAGATTTCTCAATCGGTGGATTCCCTGAAAAGCCCGGAGATGAACCTGAAGGTCATGAACCCCCTCATCATCGGGAAGAGCTTCGAGCTCGTCTCCTCTGTTGCAGCGGCAACCGGGAAGCTTCAGATCCTCGTGGTGAGGCTGATCAGGTGACGACGATGATGATGATGATGATGATGATGATGATGATGATGATGATGATGATGACGTACTTGTTTCTTGTTAAAAAAAAAAAACAATAAGACTAATTTTACCTTGTACTCTGTTTCTACTTTGTTTTGTATCAATTGTGATGTTGTGATGTCGTTGCAGAGGATTTACAGTTCCTCTAGGTGACATAAGACGATTAATACAATACATTTACATAAGTTTAATGCTTACTACTAGTATAACAAATATGTTATACATTGCTAGTACAGCATGTTAGCTAATACATTATAATAGTATTTTATTTATTATGATATGTTAACTAATATGTTAGTAAATTCTGTAATCTATCATCTTCCAGGATCAACGAGATGTCAAAGATTCCACTTGCTGGGGAGATGGTCAAAAACTCACAAACCAGGGCGACAGTGTTTGACATTTCATTCCTCCTGCTCTGCCATGTCGTTCAGATTTATGGACTCGAGGTATGGGGATAATGTGTGATTATAACAATTATTATTATTATTTGCTAATTAACTCTTGTATTTATAAAAAAAAATTAATTTTAAAATCAGTTATTCTGATGATACTTTCCATGTTACATGATAAATCTCTACAACCCTTCAATATACAATTACCAAAACAGTTAAATTGTTCTCCTTTGCAGTGTTACAAAATTTTAATGTTTAATATTATTAGCTTAACATAGACGGATTTAAAGAGAGATGGATGGATGAATGGATAGATAGATAGATACTCAGACGATGTTCTGCTTTTCAATTTTTTATTCGACATTCAGGTCATCTCGTCGTGCACCGAGTGCAGGTCGACATTCTTCTACCAGTGGGCGACCAAGTACCTTCCAGACGGAGAAAGGATTCAGTCGGCCGAGAGCAACCTGCCGACGGACCTCGGCAAGATGGAGCAGCTGTTCGAGCAGTTTGGAAGCGACTCCGAGTTCAAGCCGAGGTTGGTGTTCGAATTTCGATCGATTGAAAAGTTCGTTAGATTGTGATCGACGATTGAAATCGCTCAAGCGTGATGAGGTTGGACGACGCCTGCACGATGGTTCCGCAAGTGATCCTGGAACTGCTGAAGGCTTGGAAGCAGAATGCCGTCGACCAGGAGTTCGTCAGGGTGAGAATATTTTCAAGTTTCAAAACATCATGCAATGAGTGTTAATCAATTAATTAATTTCCATCAATCAATCAATCAGTCTGAATGAATTTCATCCTCAGAGCATCCTCGACACCCTCAAGAGCTCCATGTGCTGTTTGGCAGTGGCCGCTTCGACTTGGCTGTGCAACAACATCAGTTGCGGAGGTCCGAACGAATCCTTGCAGATGGAGAGGTTCATGCTGCAACAACTCTGCAACTATTTTGCCGCTTCGGAAACGGGAAACAATACCAACAACTACGTGGAAAGGTGAGACGGATCGGTCGTCGTGTGGTTTGTTGTTGTTGCTATTGTTGTCGTCCTTTGTTGTTGATTAAAGTTTCTATCAATTGAAGCACAGGTTGGCTGGTGAATTATTATTTTAACTATTATTATTGAATTGTTTTTATTTAAATTTTTATTTTTTTTTCTGTAATTAAAAATTAATGTAATAAAAATTACAAAAAAACTTAAAAATCTCCTTTTCTAATTAGAATGATTTAATTCACCATTTATTAGCAGTCTCGATAAACCAGCAGATACATTGATCTCCTCAAGCATCCTATCATGTCATTTCAGGTCCTACATGGCCAGGCACTTTATCGGATTCCTCGTCTCCAGGGTGGAACTTCAGTCAGCCGTGGTCCCGGAGGGTGCCCGAACCATCTACTCACTGCCCCATGACGCCCTCAACTCCATCGAGGGCAGGAGGGAGAGGCTGATGGAGATTTTCAGGGAGGTTCACTCGTCCGGTTGTCTGAAGATCAAGAAGCTGCTGATGCTGGAGAGGATTTACGAGATGTCAGCTTGTCTCTGGTTTGCGCAGAACATTGTCGAGGTTTGTGGAATGGGTTGTTGTTTCTTGTTGTTGTTGTTGTTGTTGGTGGTGGTACACCACGTAGTTGTTCTTGTTGTTGGTTTCACCGAGGTTTTTGTTGCGTCGAGAAGTTTTGTCGTGTTTGTCTTAATATCGTGGAGCTGTTAATTTTAATTAGCTGTTAATTTAGTTGTCCTGATGTCACTCAGTGTTCTAGCAAAGTTTTTACAACAAGCTTAATCTAAATGAATTGATAATAATAATAACAACAACAACTTTTAATAACGAAAATAATAAATTAAATTTATCAACTAACCATTTTTCTTCTCAATCACCAGGCCATGTTCTCCTACGTCGTCCTCGAAGATGTCACGAAGGCAGTGTGCTTGGCCCATTCGCTCTTCCACATGGACCTGGAAGAGTTGACTGCGTGCCTCGTCGAGGTCGTCATTCCCGCACTCCTTCTCACTCCCGAGCCGCACTCCAAGTACCTGTCCGAACCGTACAGCTCCGCGACCGTAAAACTGTGCGTGTTGAACCTCGCGACCATCTGCAAACTGAAGCAGATCAACAGAGGTGCAGTTGACGTTATTTCTTTTTTGTTTTTAGGTGTTTTTAATCAATATTATTATCATTATTATTATTACTATTATTGTTATTGTTATTATTATTATTATCATTATTATTATTATCATTATTATTATTACTATTGTTATTATTATTATTATTATTATTATTATTATCATTATTATTATCATTATTATTATTACTATTGTTATTATTATTATTATTATATTATTATTATTATTATTATTATTATTATTATTAATGTTGCTTTTGTGGTTGTTGTTCAGATATTATCTAAAACATCTTCTTCTTCTATCTCTATCATAAATATAATCTGCATCCAAGATATGAAAAATAAACGAGGAAATGATAAAACTTGAGCTGTTAATTAATATTAATTTGATAACCCATTACCAATGTAATGTATCATGTTATCGTGTTAATGTCAAAATTTAATAGTACCAGCACTTTCTTTTGTTGTCGAATTCATCAATTTATTCGTCTTCCGAATCCCAGATCCCGAATGTAAAGTCGCGAAGAGGAAGAGGAAGAGGTCGGAATACCTGGCCGAGGTTTCTGAGAATTGGCTTCTTAAATTTTTATTTTATGAATAAATCACATTTATTGAACCTGGTTAAAATGTGATCAAAGTGTAAACACTTGAAAGTGTAGACCGCTACTAGAGAAGTTGTAAATAGGGACCAGTTGTCTTAAAAACAAATGCACATATTTTTGTATTAATATAGGTTAACAGGTTAAGTCTCACAGTATTGCATCATCTCTACACGGCAGATATTATCGTTCATTGTCATTCAAATATTTACTTCATCGTCATCATCATCATCATTATACATCATCAAATATCATCATTGAACGTCTGTACTTTGTCGTCCCTTGCGAGCATCTTTTAAGTCTATTTGGTTGTTTTTGTTCCAAAGAACCCAGACGACAGCAGCATCGCCGATCTGGAAAAACCATTCAAGCAGAAGAGAGACAACGAAAATGGCGAGGGTTCCTCCATTCCGACGAGCAACAATTTCCTTCTTGGAGGTAAGTCTCAGCATCAACTTGGTGAAGTTTTGGTCAACACCTGCATTGATTTCACTCACCTGCGGTGCATGTCAATGTCTATATTAATTTTAATTTTTTGTTTGAAATAAATAAATATAAAATAAATATCTATGTAACATATATATAAGATAGATATAAATAAGGTAGATATATATAGGTGTCTGCTAATTACAATTATGGATAATTGTCTTTGTTGTGAGACATAAGATTGCCACAAAGCATCATGACATCATATGCTTCAATATTTATAAAGGCTAATATTTTTTATTAATAATAATAATAATTAATAAGGATGAAAACCATCACGACGTTATGTGTTAATGTTTTCGTTCAAATCAATCCACGCTTCACTCGATTATGAACCAGCTCCGATCAGGTTCACTGAGCAATAAACGGTGTCCTGTGATGCGTTTTTCATTTTCCATGGCGAATCTTTCTAACAGATGGCTCGCTTATGCGAGTTGTAACCATAAGTTGAGAATAAAAAATAAAAAAGTGTCCTAAAAGCTGACCCACTGAAAAAAAGTAAGCAAGCTGAAAGTAAGCTCCAGAACTTGTCTTCAAAAGTGAACTTTTCTGTGGAGCTCTGTTCTTACTTATTCCAGTTTAGTAATGATTCGAGGCTCATCGTCGTTTTGTTTCATTTTCATTTCATTTATTTAAAAAAAATGCATGAAGCATTTTTACGATTTTCACGTCGGTGCTTTTACCGAGAAAGATGATTAGAATTGAAATCGAAATGATGATGAATTTTTTTTAATCCGAATTTATTCAGACATGCTGTGCACTCAGGAGTCGTACAACAATGCCAACCCTCCTTCAATCAACTCCAACAACACACCTTCCAGAGACCACCTCACAAAGCCGCTCAGTAAGACTTATTTTAAGCTTAAATCAGCAAGAACAGCATCAACAGTAGTACTGAAATAACAATAATTATTATAAATAATATCGTTATTTAATTTTATTATAATTATATTTCCTGCTTTCAGCCAATCTTCTCTCCCTCTTTCATGGCATCCTACAGGACTCGAACACGGGCCCCCAGACTGACTTTGTCTTGAAATTCGTCCGGGATCTTCTAGGGACGGGCACAACCACGGCCCGCTACATCCTCCAGAACTCTCCCCAAAACTTTGTTAGTGAACTTTAGTTTGCCCTCACAACTTGCATCTTCACTACAGTGAAAAATCAACAATTTATGGATTTATTGCTAAAATCAACAATTTATGGATTTGTTGATTTTAGCAATTTTTACATTTTAAAAATCGATGCCATAACACAATGGGACGTTTTATCGTTTATTTTATTGCAATGCCGTACACTTAACAGCTTTGAGCGATTGTAGTAATTTATTGTAGTAAGAATCGTCTGCAATTGTGCTGTCACGGAACGAAATTCAAATTTCGCATTGGAATTTTTCAAAAGCGTTTAATCGATTACGGCGCGTCCGTGGCCTTTGCCAATAATTTTCTGAAGTTAAAAAAACAGAAAATAATTACAAATGATCTATAACGAAAGCTCATCTATTTCTCAGCCTCAATTGGTGTCCAAATTCATCCACAAGGAGCTCAGGATGGAGCACATGTTTGCATTCGGAGACGTCAACACCGCCTCCGGAAAGGCCGTCGTCGCCAAAGCCATTTGCCAGGCCGTCAAGCAGAAGTCCGCCGAAAGCAGTTCTTCGAGCCACGCGTACGCATGACCGAATCTCTTTGTTAAACCTTCGGGTTGCACGTCATCGACCGGTCCCATGTTTTTGAATGTCTTTGTGAACGTAGTTAAAGTCAAAGTCAAACCAATAAATCGTAAACGTTTTTCTACGACGTCCTTTGTCATTTCGTGAATGTCCGCAACAATTCAAGATAACGAGGTAAATAAAATTATCCTCTCTAGGCTAGTCCTCAACCGAGCTTTGAAGTGTCGATGATGAAACGTAACGTTTTGCGCAACATTTTGTGCATGTCTCGCAACGAAAAATCAATGCCTATGATAATCCAAAGAATTGCTAATAATTGGCTTTTTGACGGACAAATTGATAAAAGAAGGGAATGCAAATTTAGGTTTCGAACATTTGTTCAGGGGTAAACTCGGGTCTGTTTAATGGCAAGTTAATGCCTACATGAGACGGAGCAGTTAACAACAACAACAACAACAACAATGTTAACGACAATAACTTGATCAAGGTCAAAACGACGAACTTACAAAGAGTTTCGTGATAAACACTCGAGAAAATTTTTAAATCGACAAGAATTCATTCATCCAGGATAACGAATAAGTAATTCAGCTGCTCGATTCAGAACAAAACATGCAAATTAGTTGCCAATATTGATTACAACTGAACGATTAATGTATGTAACAATTAATTAATGTAATTAATTACTGCATAGCATTCGATTAAATTTGCAGTAAATTAAAAGCAGGAATAAATTAATGTGAAAGTTCAAACATGTCAAATCAGTCCTGGCAACGTCTCGTACCCTGATTTGATTGCATTGCCTGAGCTCCAAACTTTCATTTGCAAAATGTGCACCAATTTAAAAAATAAATAAACAACAAAATAAAGACAACAAGGACAGAACCACGCACAGCGATCGATTGAAACAAAACATTTAAAAACCCTAGAGATTATCACATCCAAAGTACGTGTTGTAACGAACACAAAAATCAGTCAGATGTGCAATTGCCGTGAGACAGGTGATCGATCAGAGCGTAAGAGGAGCTGCCTGGAACGCTGGCGAAGGCGGCCATGATGACGAATCCGATAACCATGGACAAGATTTTGGCGTAGGATGTGTGGTGGGTCAACTGACCTTCCAGAATCTCGCAGAACGTCACGTAAATGAAACATCCCGACGTGAGGCCCTGAATGATGCCGCTGGTGAGGTCGAGGTTCGAACCGGCCCCCTTGGTCTCGTAGAAAACCGTGGCCACCAGGAGACCGACGGGGTTCATCAGGGAGTAGAGCAAGGCCGCCCAGACGACGTTCATTTTCCGATCTTCGTGAGTTTTTATTAGCTGCAGGCCGAGGCAGAAGGCGATGACGGTCTCGTGCACCATGTTGCCGATGAATATCGCCCAGACTTCTATTATGGTCGTCTTCAGGCCGGTCGTGAGGCCTTCAAAGACGGAGTCCAAAGACAAGGCTAACATCATCACCAAGCTTCTTACCACAGTTTCCTGGTGGGCAACGTCTGTTATGGATGATCTTCTGGCCAATGGATAAGGATTGGTGGAGTCAGAAGGAATCTCTGTGGCAATTATTTCATGATTATCGGCCAGGTCAAAGTTATCTGAACTCGGTTTGCTGCTGTTTGCCACACTGTTTGTGCCAGATTCCGAATGATGTAGGTCGGCCGTGACGTTCAAAACTTTCTTTCTCTTATTTTTTCTTGTCAAGTAGTTACAACTGACTGCAAATCTGTTTATCATCAGCATGATAAAAAATCCTGCTCCAATAAGGACGTCAGGTATTGGGTAGTCAATTTTGTTTGGAATCATGAGATTCTCCAGAATTAGATCTCGGGCTGCTGGGGCCATAAAAATCAAATAAACTGCCAAAAACACGCCGCCGGCAAAACATGCTAAAATGTCTAAATAATATTGCCCCCTGTCGCCTTTCTTTCGGAAAAAAACACTGAGTTTGATAGGTAGTAAAAAACAGAATAATATGGAAATAAACATAACAACGCCGGTAATGGCCTTAGCGTGCCACCTCTCCATGCTTAGAAAAATAACCTTTGTAACTTTTTCACATATATTACCAAAAATCGACTAACGAAAGACCTAAACCAAAATTTCTCTAAAGCAGAGAAGCATCACGCGAACCCCAACACGAAACTACCTTTAAAGGCGGGTCTACGTCTATGTTTACATTTCATTTTAATACTTTCTATCCACCACTCAATATAAGAGGTTTAGCTATAATAAAAATATTTTCAATGATGTCTAGATGAGTCATTAGTTTTTAAATGCGCTTGGTCGAATTTCTCGACGATTGCTCCGCTAATGAATGATTTAAAATATTAATGATTTAAGCATCTACGAAATTAAAATTCAAACATTTTATGAATGTTTCTTGTTAATTTTTTTTTTGAGTTCATGCAATTACAAGATTACACGATGTGGCTTACTCAAGTTTCGAAGAAGCGATCGAAGTGTTTTGATCAGAGGCGGTCCAATTTCTCTGGCGTCTTATGAAAGAATTATTTTACAATATTTTTTTCGTTATTAATGTAGTTCTGAGATTAAAATAAGATGCCTAGCGATCTATTCTGAAATTTTATTATTATGGATAAACAATAAAACTCTTAAGACAATTCTTAAGTATCTTAACAGGGCCGTCATTTAGGGCAGGAGAATCATCGCATCGGGTTGAACCATGGCTCTTCCTGGGAAAAGCTGAAATGACGTCCCTGTATCTTAACCTCTGAAATGAGCTTTAAAAACTTCACCAACACGAGAATAAACGTGCAATGTCCTGCAAACAGAAAGATATGTGAAAATGTGAACATTCCAACATGATCAGGCACTTGTGGGGGATTTTTGCTTCCTGGTAAAGCATCTTTCGCCTTTGTACTTGACTCCCTCCCTTACCTGAATCTCAGAGACCAGCAGAGGGGGAAGGTAGGAATGCGTCTTGGTACTGTTTAGAGGAACCTATCAAATGAAAATAAAAACAAGTTCAGCAAGCTTAGCTAATTAATAATGTAAATTCACTCAATTTCTGAAATTCTACATCGTTAAAAATAGAGGGGCTCCTCTCTGGAATAAATTAAATTTTATAATATGCGAAATTCGTACTAAATTCGTTAAAGAGTTTTTATTCTTTGATCGTCTGAACAATCTCGTATTTCGTTTTCAACATCAAAAAGTTATCATCATAGTCATCGTCGTCATGATCATCATAATCACCACCTTTTTCCTGGCTAGTGTTCCGTCGGACATGAGTTTCCACCCTGTTTTCTTAAGGTTCTTGACGAGCATCATTTCAGATTCAGTGGAGGGTTGGAAGCCACCTGTACGAGACTGGGCTTGGACGGTTACTATCTCTAAGGTAGACCTGAATGATAAATAAATAAATTAAATAAATAAATAAATATGTAAATAAATATAACATAATAATAACAATATTAATATTAATAAATAATTAATACAAAAGCGTTTATCGCTAGTTCTTCCAGGTTGATTTGTTAAGCGTTGTGATGTATTTGCCTCCCAACGGACTCAGCTTATTTTCAGTCAGTTTAAATAAAATTTTTTAAAAATTGAATTAAAACCTTGTCTGAACTCCCAAGTCTTGGAAAATTTCTTTGATGGTGCTGGCTGGATCGCTTTTCGGAAAGGTGGCAAGAGTCAGGTGTTTGTGCGGACATACCTGTCAGGTGAGGAAATTTGATTGGTCTCAAGATGACGTTTAATTCATACACATATGTTAATAGATGTTGTAGATCATAACAAGTCACACTTAACGTATGCATTACTAAGATTTACTTTTAAATCCATCCATATTACCGTCCTATTCATCTAACTGAACCATTCGACCTAGTAGTAGATTGAAAATGGCTCAACAACTCGACACTACAATCCCGATGATCCCGAACAAGACAAAAACTTACTTTCTCGGATTTCTCTTCAGAGACCTTCCAAGGTTCGATCGGTCTGTGATTAGTGTAGTGCTGGCTGTAAAACTGCCCAAAGATCTCACTGGACAGCGGTGTAAGCGGCCTCATCAGGTAGTTCCTCTTGTCCTGCTCAGTCCGGTGCGTCATCGCCTCTGTCTTGTCCTGGATTGGGTGAGCGCTGGACAGGTGTTCTTCGATCATGTCCTTGATGTTGTTCGAGAAGACTCCGACTTTGGAGGCATCGCCTTTCTCGAGCGTGAATGTCTCGAAATCTCTGAGTTTGCGCTGTCGAAAAAAGTTCACAATCCATACGGTGGCGTGGCGGATTTTCATCCAGCGTGATGAATTCCGGATGTTCATCTCCGTCTCCAGGACGTACAAGGTCGTGTATGAACCAGTTCTCTTCAGGTCAGATGGAATGTCTGACTTCATGATGTTCTTTCTCTTCATGTAGTCTAGGAAGTCCATCATTCGCTCCCCTAACCTGTTAAAGAGTTGACATTTTGAGCCGCTGAATCTCGCCTGCATGGTGACCGAGAGGTCTGAAAAGAGGGTCGTATCCGTGTCCCGAGATTCGACCTTGCTGTCGAAGAATTCGAAGTCTTTGACGAGGGATTTCATCCTCGCCTCGGGGTTCATTACCCTCTCTAGCATGATCGAGAGATTGGGAAACTTGTCATTGCACCTGATGATATCGGTCGTCTTCGTGTTGTAGAACTTGACACTTGGATCGTCAGGGTCAACTTCGTGAATCTCTTTTTTCCATTCCGGAGAGCTGGTCATGATCGTGTTTTCGCACGGCTTTGTGTCGTGGGTCTTGCCGATAGCCTCCAGAGCTTCGATTTCTTTTTTCCCGTTTGGCAGCGATCCAAAGATAATCTCCGGACTCGTCCAGATGTTTTTCTGACCGAGAACCCCGATGAAGAGACCTTGAATGGACCAGAGACGTACCGACATGTCCGAGGCCGTTGTTATCACCATCTGCTTGTCATTCAACTGAACGAGCTGGTTGAATTTGGAAATTTTAGAGTTATTGTTATTTTGTGTGATGATATATACTGTTGTTATGTACTTTGTTAGTTTCATTAAAGTCTGATACATAACTGAGATTATTTGGAAATTTGTCACCGTTAATGTTCGTTTACCATTAAGTAACATGTGACAAGTAGTAATAATCAAGATAATGTAATTTGCGCCAAACAAAAAATATGATCTTTGGAAATTCACGTTGCAGGCATGGATGGAGTTGTGGATAATTGGAAAAACGGACTAAATGTTGAGCGAAATCGCATTCACATTGGATGGATTTCATATTTGAAAACTCATTAAGATATGCAGAAGAAAAAGAAAGAAATAATTTAAAAATTAAACCAGAATTCAAAACGAGCATCACTCAACTTAAGCACAAATATTCCTTTCATTCCTTATTCATAATTTCAAATAAACTTAACAACTATAAACACTTTAAAACTTAAACAATTCAAAGAAAACCTTGAGGCTGACTATACATCCACAGTGGCTCTTGAAACTGTTGATAAGATGAGGTGACTGCTCCTGGCCTGGTATTGGCACTGCACACTTGAGCTTCATGTGCATCGGCAGTTTGGCATTTGGGCACATTTGGATGAACTTATCAATGTCACGTCTCATGACCACGTAAGGAAAGGTTTCCCAGAGGAGAGACCTCTCTTTGTCAAGCTCCTCAGAGCACTCCCCAACTGCTGGATTGAAGTAGTGTGAAATGTCCCATACCTAGTTTGATTTTTTAATTAATTTGTGAATTGGGATGAAGTACATGAATTTAGAGGAAAACATTGTTATTTTGAATGAAATGAAATATTGTCATTATTTTAATATATAATCTCTGAAAAATAATTTCAGATTCAATATAACTTGATCATACTTTCGGTTGATTTTACGAGTAGAATCAACCTCCATCCGTAAACCGCTACTAAATTTTCTTACTCTTTCTATTTTGATTCCATAAAACAATCATAAAACTCCCAACAACCTTTATGTATCCAAGTGAATCTCCTGTCACAAGCAGAGTATCATCTCTGGTTACATCGGCAGCATGGAGCATCTCATTCTCAGTGTGTGCGGCCACGAATTCCCCCAAGCATCTGCCATAGAGGCTCATGGACCAAGCCAGGACTTTACCATTGTGCATGCAGGTCAGGAGAGCTGCTGTGTCTGGGGTCAGTTCCCTGGAAGAGAGAAAGACTAAGGCCTCGACGCAGTAGGTATAGTAAAGACCATTTTTGGAGACATTTTGGGATTTCTGCTTTTGCATGTTTGGATTTCTGGTCAGCCCCTTCCTGAAAAGTAATTATTATTTTGTGAGTTTAGCAATTCAAATAAAGTTGGAAAGTACCAAATGTGGAGTTTTGTTTATGAAAATAATTTATTAAAATGTTGTCTTCATGACATACACACGTATGTATGTTTCATTTAAAAGAAGAGCTTTAACCAAAGCACAATTAAGCATCATCATCAGCAGCAGCAGCAGCAGTTTAGTCTAACCGGTGAGTTAAAGTGATGACTTTCATCATCTTTTTGGAGGTAGACGCCCCCTTGTCGTACAAATTGCTCTCAGCTTGAGACTCGTTTACGCTGTTCATGCAGCGGTAAAAATCAACGGATGCCGGCGCATCGATATTTGCAATGTTGAACTTGAACTGTGGAAGGTGGGTCTTGAGACTGTAGATTATGAGCGTCCCGTCGGCAGAGGCAGAGGCCAGATACATTTCCGGTAGAACCGCCAGTTGGGTGATGTTGTCTGGGTGAGGGGGTCTGAGGGCCACGTAGTCCTGGAAAAACTTTTTCTCCACGTGGAGAAGCACTAGGTTGCTACAGCCTGCTACGAAAAGCTTTCCAGCAGGGCAGCAGATTGAGGTCACCTCGAAACCATTTGGAACTGGAAGTTCTTGCAAGAGAACGCCAACGTTATAATTCCAGATCTTCACCATTCCGTCCCTGTGGCCAGTGACCAGCCTTCTGTAGGTGGCATCGAAAGACATGACCTTGATATCTACCTCCATCTGCTTTCCCTTTTCTCGAACTGTATGGGCCGTGTAGTGGACTACTTTTGATCCAGTGATGGCGTTCCACACGACCACTTGGGATTTCCAATCTCCTGTGACAATCTGGAAGAGAAATTCTTTTTTTTTTATATATAAAAATCACTTTTGAGTGGAAAAAACATTTACATTGCCTAACTTCTTATCCAACTTTAATTTTATTTCAATAAATTACCATTTCTCAAAGAATGCCTCGAGAAACCTTTCAATAATAGTTTAATCAATTAACAAATTACTCGACTACCTCCTAACTCATATTATAAATTACTGGGCAATTATAACTTATTACTAATCGATTGGTCGCGATACAAATCGACGAGCTGTAAAATAATTTATTATGAATCAATAAATTAACCTGCTTGAAGAGAGGGTTGTAGAGAACCGAAGTAATTGGAACGTTGTTGGTTATGAGGTCTCTCTTGGCATTGCTGTCCTCCTTGCCTTCTATGACTGCCAGTCTCATGTTACTGGCTATGACCACAGTGTGAGTCTTCTTATTCATGCAGGCAGCTGTGACTGGCTTTTTGCCGAGTTGTTTCAGCTTGTGCTGCTTGATCTTCTGTATGCAAGCCTGGTTGACCATATCGAAAATGAGTATGTCCTTGGTCTCCCCCACGCTGACTAGGTAGTTGTCCTTCAGGTCCAGCATAAGGTGAGTCACTGGACTCACGTGACCTCGAAACACCCCGACCAGTTTGTGGTTCTTGGCCATGGGGTTCCACAATCTGAGAAGGTGAAGGTTGTTGAACAAATATTTTTTGTTTGGCTTACTCATGCTTGGAGAAAAATAATTATCAGATTTTGTTTTTATGCTGTGATTGACTTGATTAATTTTTTTTGAAGTATTTACAAATTTTGGACGAATAAGTAACAGCAATGAATTGACAATGGCTGGTTAAAAAACCTTAAAAGGTAAAACGTGAAAAGCCTCACCTGATGAGCATGTCGCTTCCTCCAGTTATGATGAAGTTCATCTTCTCGCAGTACTCAAAGACAGTGACCCCATGAAGGACACTGTAATATATCCTATTTTTTGGCGGGACATTTGGAACGAGATCTCCTACGTACAGGGCTGTGCAGCTGTCCTTGGAGCATGTAAGCCATCCATGAAGCTTTGGAACGTATCTCACCTGGCACAC
Organism: Whitmania pigra; assembly: GCA_021613335.1. NCBI lineage: Eukaryota > Metazoa > Annelida > Clitellata > Hirudinida > Haemopidae > Whitmania > Whitmania pigra. Next base: position 249,576 of record JAJTWR010000450.1, on the reverse strand, counting down.
ATACCGGTAGTGGATGTTAGCAATGTACCTGGAAATCATAATGTGATAGTGCTACCTTCAATAGAATGAAAATATGCTTATGTAACTTGATCCAATGCAATCAATCATGTTATTGATTTGAATTTGTCTGACTCCATAAATGAGACATTTTTTGCTGGACTCTCAAATCTCTCTTCACCCATTTCTGGCAAACCCTCAGAACAACCGAAAACGAAAGCGAGAGCATTACCTGGCCTCTAATCCCATCACGTGATTGTTGGACAAGTCGGTGAAATGAAATTCCTGAAGTCGATTCTTCTTGTTGAAGTTGTTCTTGGAGTTCACACCGATGGAAGTTTTGCCCGGGTTCACATGGAAAGCTATGACCCCTATGCCACCGTATTCGTCTCCCCACGTAAGGAAGGAGGTGTTACTGGGTGCTTCTTCTTTGTGGTACGACAAACAGACGATCGTACCTGGAAACTTCTCGATCTTCGTATTCAAATCGAACTCCTTGTTATTACCGTGGTGGAAAAGATATAGGTTAAAGTTTGTAGTTGCTATGACGAGGAGTCTGGCGTCCGGGATAAATTCGGCAGCCGTAACCCAGTAGCTGAGGGTCGTGCCCCTGGCTATGAAAGAATGAAGGAAGTAGGTGTCTTTAGTCTGAAAATTGTAGCTCCAGAAGTTCATGATCCCATCTCTACTGCACGTGAAGTATCTGCTGTCTGGTGATGGAAATTATAATTATAACGCGAAGATTAATGATCCATTATATTTATGAGGGCACAAAAATAGTGAATCAAAAGAAAATGACCGTTGAGTTTAATTGGAAGAATAATTTCAATTGACACCTGGAGAACACGGGCAAAAGACAACTCAAAGGCCGCAAATTTTGTAAGTTCTATTTGGATTTCCAGAGTCATGAGGGCTAGGGTTAGAGGGTTAGAGTAGGGTTAGGATTAGCGATAGAGTCAAGTGCCAAAAGTCGTTTGCCTGTGAGTTGGATTTTTACAGTTATTTGGCCAAAATTTGAGAAAATTCAGAATTCTAATAACCTGCATCTTTTGAAGATCCTTTTGAGTCTGAGGCATCAAAATCACCACTCGGCACAATGAAGAGAGACTACACAGAATAATAATAATAAATTATATAACACATAACTGCAACTGATTATTATTTATGAACCTTTTAATATTAAAATGTATTAGCATTAAAACAGTCATTGGTTCTGAATGATTATTTGCTAATATTAAAACTGTGATTGGTCCAATCCAAAGTCATTAAATAATAATATTCAATATTGAAAAAATTAATTCTGTCACTTGTTCAAAAGGTAACCTTAATGGAATCCCTCCCGTCTGTTTTGAAAAACTGAATGTTCTCCCCTAAAAGTTCTTTTTCCATTCTGAGCAGTTTTTCCTTCTGGTCCATCTCCAGTAGCAGGTAGTTCGAGTACGCTTCCCATGTCACCGTTTCATTCTTCATGACGTCAACCTTTTCAAGGTTTCGTTTGAGAAATGAAGATTAAATGTTATTGTCTACTTTGAGTTTTTTGAATTATTAATGCCTTTTCTAACGCGTGAATTTTTTATTATAAATAGGTTTTTATCAAGTTTAATACAATACTCAGTCCGTATCACCAGGAAGCGCCCTCGGGAAGAAGCGCTGTATAAAATTAATTTGTGAGATTACAATTACATTGTCTGAATATCGACATTATTCAAAGTTGGCCGAGGAATGTAACTGTTTCAGTTGTTGGCAAAATTTTACCTTAAAGAAAAGCTCTTCAACTTTTTCTGCATGGAGAGGCATTTCTATGGCCTTTGACAATGCTGCTCTGAACTGTTCTATGTTCAGACCTGACTTTCTCTCCCTAAGGACCGCCAAAAACTCCTGCCTCAGCTTCAACAGACTATCCTTGTTCAGCATCTGTTGGATGCTTTGAATTGGCTTCTTACTTCGAGATATTTCTGTATCTAATTTCAAATAAGTAGAAATTGGTTGGCATCCAATACGTTATACGCATGGCCTTTATGTACCACTGGCATGGACAGAATTCATCTTAACATTTTTAATCAATTAATTATTTATTTTTTTGTCTGTAATATTTTATTTTAAAAATTACTGTATTTATAACTATAGGCAAATCGTAACCTGTATCTTCGAGTTCTATTTTTAAGCTGTTAGCAACCAATTTTCTAAGGTTGACATCGTCATGTTTATCTTCGTCGTTAATGAATGTTAATTTGGCCAATTTCTGGTTTACTGATTTCATATAGTTATCCATGTTTGCTTTCTTGTTTTTCAATCCGAAGTTGCTAGCTCAAATGGAAATTAATATTTAATTAGCTTTAAATTGGATCTTTTAATATCTGTATTTTTATAATAAATTAATCTGTTGGAAATATTGAAAGCCAATGATTTCAGCAAATTGAGCGTCTCCAAACTATGTTTGAAATTTCTGGTCAGAATAATTTTGTTTACTCTCAACGGTCGAATAAACAAATCCAGGGATGTGCTGAACTTGCGAGTATTCCGATTTTTCTAAATTCACAACTTGTCAACAACAACAAAATTAAACCAGTTTATAATCTATTGAAACAATTTCGTTTTTATTTATAAGTAATTAATTCGAGTTTAAATGAAACAATAAAAAGCGGGCAGTTATGCATCCGAGGGTGGAATGGTGAGGAAGCCGTTTTCTTTTTTGGCTGGATTTCAAAATCCCTGACGACTTCTTCAGTCGAATCAGTCGTGGCTTGGAGATTATTTTTATTTTTATTTTATTTGTTAAAGCTCAGGTTTATATCCTCGGGTGAGAATAGATGGTTAAAGCCTCGAGACCGGATTCTAAACTTGGTTTCAAGTTACAACCTAGTGACGTGACTTACTTCTTGTATAAAGTCATGATTCCAGGCTTGACAGGTCTCTTGATGACAGTAGGTTCTTCGGTTGTTGTTGGGGCTGATTTGGAGCTTTGATTTTTAGTTCTATTGGTTTTTGGACTTTGATTTTTAGTTCCATTAAAAAATTTTTGGATGAAATTCTCCTTGGACGGCTTCTCCGGTGACGAATCCAAGACAGATTTGTCTGCGTTTTTGGACTTGACTTCAGATTTCACTATGGGATGTACTGTGGAATTGTTGCAGGTTACTGTTGTATTGAGAGGATTGTTGTTTGATCGAGTCTTGGAGGGCGGTCTGCAATCCATAGTGAGTCGTCTGCTTGAATTGTGGTGACCAGAATTAGATATGGAAGTTGTTCTGACCGGCGGCTTTGGAGGAGTATCTTCCAGATTGGATCCTTCTGGAATGGCGTTGGAGATGAGTTCCTTTTGGGGTTGATGCTGACCCGAGGCTTTCTTCTTGTTGAAGTTGAGTACATTTGCAGGCAGAGTTGTTCTAACGGTTGAACCGCGAATAAATTTCTCAAAAGAAGATTGTCGACTTGGCGGCTGACCTGTCGGTGCGACTGGCTTTTTAAGGGATTGCTGGCTGGCGGAATGAGAAGAGTTTATCGAGAATCTTTTTGGCTGTGACAGCCTGGCAGTCAATTTTTCGATGTCGTCTTTAGTTTTGTGATTCTTTTTAGAATTATCTGAGGTGGTGGAATTGTCAGACAAGCTGGAGGTTCTTTGGAGAGTTTGAGAAACTTGAAGGTGGCCGTCGTAATCACTTTCTTGTTGATCGTTCGAGACGTGAAGCCCTGAGCTAGACGACTTGAGAGTTGAGGTACTCGATACTTGCGGAGCTGACATGTCTCTTGAACCCATTCGGTTTGGCAATCTCGACGTCATTCTTGCCATATCGTTGGGGCTTGACGGAGTGTCTTTATGAATCATCACCATACTTTTGGCTCCCTGTAGAGGTGATCTCTGTAGATCTTGATTTGTCTTCGGCAGAGTCAAGGGAACATTCGCTGACAGACTGCCGCAGCTTCTTGTCAAAGTGCGACTCTTGTCGTCCTCACAGACCTTCGCCTCTCCTCCACCCATATCAACTTTTCTAACGATGTTGGAATCTTCAGTCGGTTGTGGTTGTTGCGTCAGAGGAGAGATTCTGTTGGTACTCTCGTCGTGTACCGAGTTCCTCATGGATTCGAATCCCTCGTCTGTGCCGCTACTAATAGATTCTATTTCACTAGAGCGACAGTTGGCGGCATCGCCAGGTAAGTTATCTGTTAGGCTTGTTTTTCTGTACTTGATCTCCATTTCGGTTGTCTTTGTACTGCTGGGGGAACTCTCTTGTGAGTCAGAAGACTTTTTGGGGGATTGCACTTTTTTCTCGATGGGCGCGAAATTTTCTTTGGAAATTTCTAAGGTTCTGCTCGCCTGGAGTTGCTTAGATTCTGCTGCTTCTTTCTGGCGGTATTCTGCAATTTTCTGCCTCGTTGTTTCAAACCTCGAACCTTCCTCGTCTTCGACGGTTTTGCCTTTGGATTGGATGTGTTTGAGAAGGGCTTGTTCTGTCAAAGTTGATGTTTGATCGCATTTCTGGAAGGAGTTCAGTTTGGTTTGCATGGTTACTTCCTTGTTCTCGTTCAGGTTGTTTTCGATGGAACGAGATTCGAAACACTTGATTGTGGGTTTGGTTTG